>OX369268.1:4098228-4698228 GCA_947284805.1 Coleophora flavipennella
AACTAATAAAAAGTTTATTGGTTTACGTTTTAAAATGTATGTTTATGATCTAGAAGGCGATCATAAAAGAGATGTAACTATTAACTACTTAAACCCGACAACTGAAAATCTACTGAAAAGTATGAAAACAAGAGTTTCCTGCCTGAGTTCAGTCTTCATTTTTACCTTCATCTGGGGTATCTCCATGGTTGCAAGTCATATACATATTATGATACAAATTAGGGTAACTATAAGGCTTGCGCCCACGGCTTTTACACCAGAATCACCAGATTAATTCAGGGAAAAATAAAGGCAATGAACTAAGATGATTTTTTTTTTGAAGTTGCAACATTAAAATGATCCTGTCAGCTATTTCTACCCTATGATAGTAAACAGCGATGCTTTTTTGTAATTATTTTCAATTTATCAATGTTCAAAGGTTTTGGCAGTCACTGATTTTTTCAGCCAGTGTTACTTACTTGAAGGTAAGTACATGATTTCGTGTTTTCATTAGTAATCACGGCATTGCTTGGTCTTTGTATTTATGAAACTGTAATAAAAGCTCATTTTTTTCTATTCTGCTTGTTACTTTTTTTACGGGCAAGTTCATCTATCCTTGAACTTAAGGGAGAGATGGACTACTTTTTTTAAAGAGAGATGGACCACTTTAGTTTTCTCTTTTAGTTTTATTATAGTACATATTCATAGTATTTTGGTCTTAATTATAGGATAAATTACTTACGAAAACCATTTTGAAGTATATTAAGCATTGTTTATTTTTTGAGTCCTACAAATGAAAACATTTACAGCGTAAAATTTTGTGAATGCTGGTGTTACCAAAGCTGCACTAAGTTAAAAAAATATTTGTAAGAGATGTGGAGATAACGTCACCAATTAAAAGATAAATAGCTGAATGTGTTTAAATTCTTCCTTTTTCTTAGTTTTAGTTTAGTTACGCATTAAAATATTTATTATTGTTAGGTACATCTCTCCTAACTCCGTGGTCCGACGATTTTTTTGATTGCCAAAAAAGTATAGAAAGGTTAATATTTTTCATAATTTTTTGTAATGAAAATGTAGATTAATAAAACTATTTTCATCTTTTTTTTCATTTTATTTAATTCTTATCAAAATTTATGGATCAGCAACAAAACGTGGTCCATCTCTCCCGGAATTACCCTACACAATAAATTAACGAAATTTATTTTATGCACGTTTCCAACCAGTTTTCCAATCATATTAGGTTGCTCAAGTTCGCAATAAACTAGTTATTTTTTGATGTGTAACATCTTTGCTCTCGCTTTCCTGCAATTTGTGGGAGTGATTTCGTGAAATGGGACGGAAATGTGTAACATGGGACGAAAATGTGTAACAGGAAGTCGCAAAAGCGCGGAATTCTACTTTACGAGAGTCCGACTCGCACTTGGTCGGTTTTTTTCGTTACTGTCAGATCCGCCACCCAGGTACAATATCGTCATCAAATCTAACTAACCTAAAGTATTTTGTCACATGTTACACATCATATGCGAGTACTGTAGGTCTCGCTCGAATTTTTGATGTGTAACATCTTTGCTCTCGCTTTCCTGCAATTTGTGGGAGTGATTTCGTGAAATGGGACGGAAATGTGTAACAACGAGAGTCCGACTCGCACTTGGTCGGTTGCTCTCGCTTTCTTGCAATTTTTGGGAGTGATTTCGTGAAATGGGACGGAAATGTGTAACATGGAACGGAAATGTGTAACATGGGACGGAAATGTGTAACAGGAAGTCGCGAAAGCGCGGAATTCTACTTTACGAGAGTCCGACTCGCACTTGGTCGGTTTTTTTCGTTACTGTCAGATCCGCCACCCAGGTACAATATCGTCATCAAATCTAACTAACCTAAAGTATTTTGTCACATTTTTTTTAATTGAAGCAGCATTTAAAATAGCTATTTATGCAACTGTTGCATAATGAGGGGTATTTAACACGAGTGTGGTTTATGAAACGAGCGCAGCGAGTTTCATAAAAGTATACACGAGTGTTAAATACTAATTATGTACAGTTGCATACAATAGTTTATTTACACTCATACAACAAATTTAAATTAAAGACAAAATAAAGTAATCATTGTTTATAAAAACTTGTAATAACGACTTACTTATTACAACGAATAACGAATTACATATTATACAAACTGCGGAAAAATACAAACGTTAATGGCGCGAAAATAAATTTGCAGTAATATCGCACCGCGCATGCGCGCCGCCAAGGTTGCGTTCCGAAACACGCTAGTGTGCTCAAATAGCAAGCATCTGCGTAAAAATTAAAAAAAAAAAAACTTCATTTTGTTACAACTTTGCGATAACGAAATGAAATTTGTATGGATCCTTAGTCACGGCTCCATCGAAAGGTATATCATTTGCTTAGCGTTTCTGATAAGTAAATGAAGGATTTACGACATGAGTGTAGATAAAAATATTTATACACTTTAGATTAAATTTTAACTATGGGACTTCAAATCCTGCAAAAAAACAGACATAAAAATGAGCAAGCAATTTCTTGATGGCATTGAGATTTTTTATTATTAAAAAAATATACAATTTATTTGTATAAATTTTTATAAAATTTATACTGATGATTTCATGTAATTACCGTAAACGGTATTAATTGGGTTATGATACCAATACTTCTTCATATGTACGCTAGTTAGTACTCTCATCACATCAATCATCATAGTGTAAGTTAGGGTTGCCATCTCCAAATTCGTAATACCAGGACATGTTTGTTAAAAAACAGGACGCAATATAAGAACAATAGTTATAGCAATTATGCAATGAATATAGGATCAATGAAACTCAACTAATAGCAAAAATTTAACTGCAGCCCCTTTATAAGCTAGGTACTGTTTTCTCATTTATTTAGAAGTCCCTGCCTAAGACTGTAATCTTGTGTTTGGCCTTTTTTTGATGCTCTTCAATGTCTATCGCACCTCTACTGGGTATAGATATACTCGATTCTTAATTAAGACAATTCACCTAAAACCCAGGACACTACTAAAAAACTATCCAGGACACACCAAAAGCAGGACAAGTCCTGGGAAAACAGGACGCTTGGCAACCCTAGTGTAAGTATACAAGCGTTGCCCACCTATGAAAAATACTGGTATTCCATGGATAGGTAACGGTTGCGCACATCACAGATCTACATTGTTGTTGTGAATTTTCTTGGCCATGGAAACTAGTCCTTCAGCCGGATTCGTAAATAATTTTCACTTTCTTCATTTGTTTTTGGATTTGTAATGCTAGTGCCGGTGCATTACAAATCTTATCTGAAGTTCTTGACAGCATTTGCAGCAGCTGCATTCTGAGGTGGAACACCCAGTTGCTGTTGGGTGTCTATAAAACTGCACCCAGAGCAAGTTGGGTTCTCACGTCCTCCTTCGTTTTATTTTCTTGTTCTCCACATTGCTCACGTGCACTAGACGATTTTCTCCAAAATGCACCACTTCTTGAACAAAATCCCAGCAGAAAACAATGAAAAAACAACAAAATAAAACTACAAATGCGTCCACCACAAATCCCGCCAAAAAAACTCACCTCACAGATCTACACATAGTCCAGTGTTGCCAGTACCCTAACCTAAAAAGTAACATAAGATGAGACGAAAAGTAACATTTTGACAACAAAAGTAACATTTTACATTAATTTTTAATTTTTGTTAAAAATACAGTTTGTAACCTTTTTTAATTACTATACTTACTTAAAAAAAATGTTTAAAGGCAATAAATTTGAATAAAAAAAAATATGTTTACATTACTCACATTTAAGTAGTGGTGGTGGTGGTGGTGGTAGTGTTGGTGGTGGTGCTGGCGGTATTGGTGGTGGTGCTGGTGGTAGTGGTAGTGGTAGTGGTGGTGGTGGTTGTGGTGGTGGTGGTGGTGGTGGTGGTGGTGGTGTTGGTGGTGGTGATGGTGGTGGTAGTGGTGGTGGTAGTGGTAGTGGAAGTGGTACTGGTAATGGTACTGGTAATGTAGTGGTAATGTAGTGGTAGTGGTAGTGTTAGTGGTGGTGGAAGTGGTAGTGTAGTAGTAGTAGTGGTGGTGGTGGTGGTGGTAGTGGTAGTATTAGTGTTAATGGTAGTGTGGTGGTAGTGGTAATGGTAGTGTAGTAGAAGTGTAGTGGTAATGGTAGTGGAAGTGGTAGTGGTAATGGTAGTGTAGTGGTAATAGTAGCGGTATTTGTAGTTGTAGTGTAGTGGTAGTAGTAGTGGTAGTGGTAGGGTTTGTGGTAGTGTTAGTGGTGGTGGTAGTGGTGGTAGTGGTAGTGTAGTAGTAGTGGTAGTGTTAGTGGTGGTATAGTGGTAGTGTTAGTGGTGGTATAGTGGTAGTATAGTGGTAGTGATAACGGTAGTGATAGTGGTAGTGGTGGTTGTAGTGGTGGTGGTAGTGGTGGTGGTGGTAGTGTAGTGTAGTGTTAGTGGTAGTGTAGTGGTAATGGTAGTGTAGTGGTAGTGTAGTGTTAATGTAAGTGGTAGTGGTAGTGTAGTGATAGCAGTAATGGTAGTTTTAGTGGTAGTGGTAGTGTAGTGGTAGTGGTAATGTTAGTGGTGGTGGTAGTTTAGAAGTAGTGGTAATGGTAGTGGTAAAGTAGTGATAGTAGTAGTGGTAGTGTTGTGGTAGTGGTAGTGACAGTGTAGTGCTAGTGGTAATGGTAGTGGTATTGGTAATGGTAGTGGTAGTGGTAGTGATAGAAGTAGCGTAGAGGTAGAGGTAGTGTAGTAGTAGTGGTAGTGTCATCATCATCATTACAGCTCATATACGTCCCCACCGAGGGGCTCGAGCCTACCCTGAATCAGGGCGATAGTGGTAGTGTATTGTGTGGCAAAAATAAAATAAATTGGGGTTAAAAACCCTTATGGAGTTTGCCACATGTGATACGTGGAATTTGAATCAAGGCCTAAACGGAGTTTTAAAGAAAAATAATTTAATTGTAAATCAGAATACCTTTAATAAAATAAACAATATGAAGTAAAAAAGGGTAAAATATACTAAAAGGATTACGGTCATCCCGTATATCAATGTTTTATACAAATTAGCTCAAAGCATCGGTATACCAAAATTTACAAAATTTAATTTTAATTGTAGGCCGGTTAGGCAACGATCGTCCCCTTCCCTGGGTATTAAAACGATAAAATCTAATAATGAGATATAAAAAATTTAAATTTTACTTGGGGTGAAAATTACCCCAAGGTTGTAAGTATCACCAGAAGGGAACACAATACTCTTAAGTAACTTAAAATTTATAGTCCGTTAAAATAGAAAGAGGTGAAGGAATTTGAAGCTCGAAAGTAACACTCGATGTAGAACAACAGAATCCCGCAGGGCAGTCACAATACTTTACATCGCATGGCCTCGAAGGTAGCGAATGGTTAAAATAAATTAAAAAAAATCACTTCCCTTTGGAGCAAGAAGTCGGACGTGCCGCACAGCAACAAAGAATGGCCGGCAGAACGCACAGCTCCTTCCCGGGATCCAACCACTCCTCAACCAAGTACTGCACTACGCGGCGCAGCAAAAAGGGAAACTGAAAAAACGCTGCAGTACGCTGTATCCTGCGCTACAGCTCCGTCTCAGGCTCTTCCGAAGCGGAATATCTTCGTGACTCCAAAAATGCGGCCGGAGTGAAAAGGCCCTCAGAAAAAATCAAAATATAGCGAAGATAATTAAAAATTTTAATATTCACAACCCAAAATAAATCCTAAGTTCTGGGCCGGAATGATTTGATTTGTCATCGACACGCAAAGAAGAAAATAAATCCAACCAAATTCGACCATCCTCCCTTTTTTTTCTACTTGTCAATCCTTCCTCGTTAATAAAAAAAATCAATACCTCGACCAACAGCGGAAACTAAAAAGAATTTAATATGAAACAGCAAGAAAGAAGATCGGCTTTGAAGCGATACTTTGCGCTTCAATTGGTAATCTTATGGTAGAGTAGTGGTAATGTAGTTGTAGTGGTAGTGGTAGTGTAGTGGTAGTGTAGGGGTAGTGTGGCGGTAGCGGTAGCGGTAGTGTAGTGAAGTGTACTGTAGTGTAGTGTAGTGTGAAGCGGTACGAATTTCGCCAGAACAGATAGTACTAAAAAGAAGTAGAAAAGAAATTAAGAACAAAAGTAACTCAAAAGTAACATCTTGGTTCGTGTAACATGAAAGTAACATTGGAGGGTCAAAAGTAACGCAAAATGTTACAAAAGTAACATTTTGGCAAAGCTGACATAGTCATCTCGTACTCAGGCAACACCTTGGTGTTGCCATTTTCTTGAATAAAATATGGTAATGAGTGTCCTAAATAACTAGTCAATATTATGTTTTATTTGGAAAGTGAGAATATGTAGTTGATTTCTAGCACTATTATGCAAGAGAATTAAATAAAACCAAGTGGAAACTATTTAGTACTAAATGAAAAGTGTGTTCGAAAACCATCCAGAGAAAAAGGGTAAGATTTTGTAAAAAATAATAATAATATGCTTTTGCATAGTTGCTTTTGCAACTTTAATTAAATCTCTTTAGTTTAGTGGTAAATGATCTCAGTATCGAAATAGTTCAATAAAACTTATATCATCAAATATTACTAAATCAGTATTATTTAAGACTTGCCCGGCTATTTGTATTATTCCCAATATGTTTTTTCATCCGGCTATATTTTACTCTCGCTAATATTACAAAAAAGATAACAAAACCTGACAATAATATAGGAATGACATTTGAGCTTACTACGGTATTCCTTCACAGTTTTGACAGTGACATTTGAGGTTACGTTAGATCACAATAAGGCACTAAAGACAAACAACAGGTTCCATCTCCGGGACATTTGGGACGGCCGGTCCGAATAACACAAAAACTCGTCCCAAATATCATGGTTGACAAAAATGCAACAAAACTAAAAAAAATGTTATTTAACGAGCAGATACTTATACGTATAATAGTCCTGAATAACTGAACATTTTGATGCTTATTCTGATATTCTTCTCACGTTTAAGGTTTTTGTGCTGCAAGCGAAAGGTTGAGACAATTATTTTTGAAAATAAAGCGTCTCGCGATAGGACGCACAATGCACGCGACTGTTTTGACATGAAGTCAAAGAAGAAGAGAGTGTGTGAATCTGAGTCCCATTTACCGGTCTGTTTACTGCGGTCTGCGACGCGTTAATCAGTATTGTTGAGCGAGCAAAGATTAAGTCGGGTTTGATTGATTTTTAATTTTCATTAAATGTATGGCGGCAACTGCAGTAACCCGCCACTGAACCTTAACACAAGCAACGAGAGAACAAAAGAAATACAACATCTAGAACATGCTATTAGAATTTCTTCAGCGCTGAGTATACACAGATACCAATCATCAACGATTGGTCCACGGCCGGACCCCAGGCATACCACCTCGCTGTGCGGAGATATCTCCCTTTGCTCTCTTCGAGTAGAAACGCACCGTTTTTAAATTGGTGACCCCAACGTGATACTCCATCATCAAGCCTCCATCAGGTAAAGCGAGCATTAGCAGCACAGCAGTCGCATCGCACTGAAGTTAAATCAGGACCATCGCAACCCGAGACTCGAGTTTCCTGGCCTGCTATTTCACCTTTGAGCAGCAGCAAGTTGTCGGCAGCCACACGCTAACTCTGCTCGCATCACCTGCTTCCCTTGCCATGACGCCTGACGCCAGCCTTCATCCCGACTCACCGTGGACATCGACCTGGCACACTGCACATCGACCCGACTCAACAAGGTCGACAGCACCCTCGACCTTAGGCTGCCAGCTCTCACTGGATCGACCTCCGGTCTCGGAGGGGGAATGATGTGGCGGCAACCGCAGTAACCTGCCACTGAAACTTAACACAAGCGACGAGAGAATAAAAGAAATACAACATCTAGAACGCGCTATTAGTTTTTCTTCAGCGCTGAGTATATATTATACAGAAACCAATCACCAACGATTGGTCCACGGCCGGACTCCAGGCAAACCACCTCGCCTGGCGGAGATATATCCCTTTGCTCTCTTCGAGTAGGGACGCACCGTACATAAAAATGTATTATCATTCAGGCAGTTAGTTGAATGCCGCCATTTAATGAACCGGCTAAGTAGTTAATTGAATGGCTAATCAAGCTAGATGGCTGCGACATATATGTCGGAGCGCAAGGACGTGGCGCCATCTATGTATGCGTCGAAGCACCGTGTGTTTTATCTTGAAACGTCAAGCAGTTAGCTAGGGTAGAAATAATAGTCATCTTTGACCAAGGCGTGGTCTGTGCGAGACCGGAACCCGGAAGTTGGTAGTGTTGGTACTCGTTTGTTAGCCAATCAGAATCGTTGTGATTATCGAACCATTAAATGACAATTCAGCCTACCTACAGAGGCTACGACAGAGGCGCCAATTATTTTACGAGCACTTTTGATCGAGCAGCTGAACTGTCAACTTGGGAAGCCAGCCCCGTGCCGAACTCGTCGCAGTCTATAAAATAATCGGTTTTCATCCGAATCATCGCTAAGCCTCGTATTGCAAACGTGTGTGAATATTGATTGTACACTCCAAAACTTCTCAAAGACGAGTTTATTTCTTAGATACGGCCAAAACCCTTCTGATGATCCGAAATATATAATCTCAAACGTCAAACTATCAATACAATGGAAGAATATAGCTTTGCCAGGTGTTGTTTTCTTTTTTCGTAATATTAGCGAGATTTAAAATATTTCCAGATAAAATTGTAATTGGGAATGTTCCAAATAGCCGCTCAAGTCTCAAGTAACACCGTTTTACCGTACGTAGGTATTACAAAATTCAGCGCAACTTGACTTTCCTTAATTGATAATTTTGCAACAGATATAAAATAGCCGAATAGTTAGTATACTTTGGCGTAAGTTTAACATACCGGAGTGCGCGAGTTTGAATCCATACAAATTTTCTTGTGTAGGTCGGACTCTTTTCGTAAGATGTCGCTTAAAATTCAAGCTCACTGACAACTATCTCCAGTAGGTATGTTTAAGTTACTCTATGGTTGCTACCACAGTAAAAAATTCTTTGTTTCTCCTCAAAAATGGCTCTACCGATTTTTATGAAACCCTACACGTTGGTATAACATAGCCATTGGTATTACATTAGTTTATTATTCCAGGAAAAATCTGAGAATCTGAAAAAGAGAAGGTACCTTTTTTAAAATTTTGTTAACGGCTCTAGGTAAAGTTAACCAAAAAGAATAAAAACCAGTTAACCTAAAAATTTTATAGGTGAATAATAAAACATATTGTGATTGTGATATTGCTTGAAGATCATTTATTAACTTAGGTCGTTGAAGACATAAATGCCGAAATTTCATCACTACATGACTTAGATCTTCATCTTCTTCACAAAGAGAATATTTAGGGTCTTCCCCTAATCTTAGTCTGTGCAGGTGGGTTCGTACTCGGCAATGGCCAAATCTTAATCTATTGATTGTTGTTATAAATTTTTTGCTGTTTACATCTTTGTTTCTACAATACCAAGGTTTGGCGGGTTAAAACTGAGTTCATACACTAATTTTCTAATTTTAAATATAATATAGTTCAGTTTGTACTTAAGGCTCTTGTTACTTAGTGCTATTAAGGCACTCTTGCAATCTGACAAAATCATAAATTCAGATCGATCAATAAATTTAAATATGTTGTAGAGCTTTATAAATAGCATAGCATCGGCTGTGAAAATACTGCAAACTTTATCAATTTAGAAACATTTTTTAAGAGTAGTTTGAGAATCATAAAAAACATTTTATGTTACACTATTTTCACATTTTGATCTGTCAGTGTATATTTTGTACAATAAGTTATCCAACAACTCTCTATTTTCCTAAATTATTTCATTACTAAATTTATATACAAATTGATAAAAGCATTATAATTAATATTATACAAAGGACAGACTTTATTTTTGTCCATGTTCAAAGTTATTGTTTTCAAATACAATCATGACAATTCTTGGTGTGTTCTGGTAAGGTGCCAGACAATATTTGAGTACTGTTGACATAAGGACCCATAGGGCCCAACTGACAGAGATGTGTGGAGAAAAATCGCAAGAGCAGCGGCCACGGACGAACAACCTAATCCATAATCACGACACCACTCTGTCAAGAGTGTACGACTCAGAAGAAGAACTGAATCATAATGTTACAATTTGTGCCTAGCTAGAGACAATTCAGTTAAACATGTCGCACCTCCAGTACGAAAACGACTCAATTCAAAAAACTTGGAAAATGAGTTATATTCGTGAAAAGACCTAAAACAATCACATCCAACTATCTGTAATTAATAAAAAGCCACATTCGAGCGGGAACAAGACAAAACCGCTGTGTTGGTCTCTTTCCCACTCGGAGAATTTCGGGGCGTGGCCAGTTCTAAAACGACGCTTTTAGTGTTGAGTTGACACAGGACTTCACGCACACGGAAAGATAGTGACCTAACGCAGATTAAGTCGTTTTTATACCGATACCATCAGTAAGTTCACCTTAGTTTATTTAGTATTAAAACGACCGATTTAGATATGTGATTGTTTTCTTCCGACATTACCAAAAAATCCGAAGACTTATTTAAGTTTACATCATTTTAGTTTTGAAGTTACTGTTCGGTTTAGTGACCGATTTATATTAAAGTCATTTCCATAACGAATAATAACTTATGTATGGTGGTCTGATTTGACCTATTCAAAATTTTGTCATTATCGTATTTAACACAGTGTAATTGTATATGCCTCATTGATTATTGGGTCTGTTTTTAAGTAAGCTGAAATAAGAAGCCGGAGGTTCATTAGTAAATGTGTCGTTTTAACAACAAAATAATATACGAAATTGAAAAAAAGTTCACTGACAATGTCGAAAGGAAGAAGAGGCAACATAATGAAAACAACCTGAGAATGTAATAAAATATTGTTATTATTGTATATTATTCTAAATTTATTTAATTTATTAGATTTATTTGGACAGATTAATTTTATAAATAAAAAAATACTTTTCATTTAAAAAACGAATTAAAGATTATTTAGTTATTAACCCATAACTTCTCGGGTACCTCCCGAGAAGGTTAACCCTTGATTCAAAAACGAATTAATACCTCATCTGCCCAGAACTATTTTAGAGTCTCGATTCTTGTAAATTTTGATTATGTTTGTGCTACATGTCTTTATTAACGTTTTAACTAGTTTCAAGACCGTAGGTATTGGATAAGTATGTTTTTTATGTGTTCGAAAATGAAACATGAGGCAGATATCATACTAACTGTTAGTAAATAAATAACACTAGTTTATTCTACTTATGGTGCTCCGCAACATGAGCCTGCAGGCATGCGTACCTAGCAGCGCATCCACCCACCGTGGAACTTCAAACTCTAGATCCGCGAGTTCTAGACATGTGATCAGCTCTCGCACAACTTTGCCACTTGCTACCACATTGCCCGACACTGCTGATATCGTATGACAACGCATGCCTGGAACAGCTCTAGCGCCGTCAAGCTCAAAGATTATGTCAACCTGACCCCTTAGAGGGGCAACCTGTCCTCCAATGCCTATGGCATTTTGCCTTTAAACGTAAGCCTAGCCTGCTCACCAGTTCACTTAAGACGATACAACCTTGAGCTTCTGTATCTGGCAGAGCTCGTACCGACATTCTCTTGCCATTTGATCCCCTAGCGCAATCCCTAGTAGTAGGCAAGAGTATTGTGGCTAGCTGGGCGGCAAGGACGGTAAGTACGGCTATTATAGAACGGTGATAGGGGTTTCAGGCCGGGTTCCATGCTGAAAAGAAGAGCCCCGTACTTACCTGAGCCACCTCGGGGGTCTGTAATATGTCATCGGAATACGGCGAAATGGTGGGGGAGCGTGGACAGATGAGGGGATGCTCCGCTAGTTGTGAAAAGATGCACGGGTTCAGATGAGGCGGCATGGTGCTGACTAACTCCGAATACTCTTGAGTAAGGCCCCTAGTCTTGCGTGTATGGCCCCTGGCCCTGTATGTGTTGCCCCTGACCCTGTGTACAAATGTGGCACCCGCCAGTAGGGTCCCGTGCTTCAGCTTCACGAAGCTCCGATGGGGGGGATCTGTGATAACGTACGTACCTACGCTCATCCTGCGCGTGCAGGAGGAACGTACGTCAGCGAGGGTACGTTCCTCCCCTATCCAGAAGCTTATTGTCGTGGTGAAGGACGTGAATGCTGTCCCCTGCTTTCGCGTTTCAATACGAGAGACTGTCTCCGCTCTTGAGTGGCCACTTTAATTTGTTTCATGCCCAGGAGCTGGTGGTAAAGTCATCGGCAGAACAGAAAGTTCCCAAACGTAGGGCATTCTCGCACCATATGCGGCCCTAGGCAGCTGAAGCACCACCTGCGTTGCTGGCGACTCCACGGCGCTTCTCCCCCTGCCTGGAAATCAGCACACGCCGTCACTCCATGACCTGTTTACTTACAGTAGGCACATGCTGGATGTATATGCGGTGTAACGCCTGTCCAACCGACGCACCTCTACTGACCTCTTACCATTCAAGTGTTCCGGGTGGACAAATCGCATGAGCAAACTTGGCAGACCCGCAAGGCTGTCAATCAGTCCGCTGACACACGGCCTCCTAGAAGCGCTGTTTCTCGTATGAGGGCAGATGTCAGTAAAAAAACGAAATTTGTATGTTAGAATCTCCACTCTAGGCGTCAGATACTATGTCTATCCCATAAGAGAAAAAGAAAAGTACTAGATTAGAATAGTATAGTGCATGCCACATATTTTCTCGATGTATATATTATTTTATTTTTTAAATTTTATTTCTTGTTGCTTATTCTAATAAACCGTAAAAAATTCTATTACTGTAATTATAATATTAAAAAAAACCTTAATTATGTTCAACGACCTCGTTTAAGGTTTTATTTCTTGTGGTTAATGCCTATTAAAAATCAGAATATTGTTACGGTTTACAATTTATAAATAATAATTTATGGACAAAAGTAGTGGTTAAAGACCTTGGTTTCATCAAATGAAACATTAAAATTCAAGAGTTGATTTTTTTACAAGTACTTAAAATCTGGGGTGGACTCAGCATCAATATCAACGGCGAGTACATCACCCACCTTCGATTCGCTGACGATATCGTGATCATGGCTTAGACTATGGACGAATTAGGCACAATGCTCGATGGCCTCAGTAGAGCCTCTCAACAAGTAGGTCTTAGAATCAACATGGACAAGACGAAAATTAGGTCAAAAACGTCCGTGTCACACGCTTGGAGGCTTTGCATTCGAAGTTGTTGCCGAATATGTGTACCTGGGACAAACAGTCCAGTTAGGTAGGTCTAACTTCGAGAAAGAGGTCAATCGTCGAATCCAACTAAGCTGGGCAGCGTTCGGGAAGCTTCGCAATATCTTCACGTCCCAGATACCGCAGTGTCTTTAGACAAAGGTCTTCGACCAGTGTGTGTTGCTAGTGATGACATACGGAACTGCGACACGGTCGCTTACTATGGGCCTCATAGGAAGGCTCAAGGTCACCCAAAGGGCAACGGAGCGTGCTATGATCGGAGTTTCTCTGCGTGATCGAATCAGAAACGATGAGATTCGTAGGAGAACCAAAATAACCGACATAGCGGGGCACATAACTCGGTAGAACAGATGGCCGTTGGGGTAATAAAGTTCTCGAGTAATGGTCACCGGAAACCTTAGCGTAGGAAGGCCTCCCACTTGGTGGACTGATGGCCTGGTGAAGGTCGTGGGAAACCGCTGGATGCGGGCAGCGCAGAACCGGTCGTCGTAGAAATCCATTGGGGAGGCCTATGTCCAGCAGTGGACGTCCTTCGGCTGACATGATATGAACTTAAAATGCCTAAGATTTTACCTAGCAGTAAGGACAACAATGCTCCAAAAATGTTTGTTATTAATATTTTTGATTGAAAACTTTAACAGTAATTACTTACATTATTTTTCTATTGACTGTTTTGATAGAAATCTATGATTGTTTTAGAATAATAGAGACTACATTATGAAAATGTCAAAAACTTACTACAACGTATGTCGTCTCATAAATATTAAAAAGACATAACTCGTAAACAGTCTAAGCATTGGTCATTGTTTTAAATCAAAAATGGACATAACTTCTAATCAGTCAAAACTTTTGTTGTATTTTTCGGTTTAATAAAGACTCAATAATAAAAAAACTTTTTTTTTCTATTATACTCGCTTTTAATAACTTTTTTTTTCAACAGATTCATAGCTAAATCTTTTCTTTTAAATTTTTAGTTTAAACTTATATGCTAGCTTAAATATTTATAAAATAATCGACAAAAGAATTTATAGTTGCGTAAATTTACAATCTTTTTTAGCGATTTCCTGAGAAGTTGCTTTTTTGAATTGAGTCGTTTTCATACTGGAGGTGCGATGTATTGGTGCTTACTTACTGATCAATAATTTTCTTATTGTTCAGCTAATACAACGCCAAAATTTCTTTGCAGTGAGTCAGATTTTGTCTCTTGTCGGTGTATTTAGCATCACCTCTCTCTTGCCTATCGTGTCCTTCGTCTCTCTGTAAGAACCGTCAAACTTCTTTTTTTTAATGTAATTTCTTCGTGGTCTTTGCCTTATATACTTATATTTTATGATAAGCGAAATACAGGATACTAGTTTCTGATATGGATTTTTATTCACACACAGTAATGGCCATGACTAGTCGAGAGAAAGGAAACAAACAGAATAAAATGTCATTTTTAACAGCTATCGGAGACGGATATTGTCAGAAAGAAAATAAGGTAAGAGCTTGCGGTCTAAAATACATAATCTGACAGATAGATCAACATTACAGTTCAATATGGCCCAATAAATATTAAATAGAAACAATAATTGAAATAGATACTATATTTTTTTATCTGTCTCCGATGTATACTATATTTGTACGGTCAGGCTTCGCGAGAAAGTATGCAGGGCATGGGCATGGCTGTACAATTTATTTTGTCATCACACACAGTACTACTGTGACAATACCTTCGTTGTACCTTCTTGCCTCCTTCTTCGCTCACTTGCTACAGCTCTTATGTTGTGGCAGTTCAGATTGAGCTTGAGTTCTGAGCATTTTGCACGAGCCATAATAAAAGAAAATAAATAACTACGTTTAGCCTTAACGACCAACCCGAAGTTAATTTATCAGCTAGGAAAAATTTATATTTAATTAAATAATAATAGGTACTTTTATACTATATTAAATTTTGGTAACACTACGTGTAGCTGACACTGATAGAAACATCTGTCATGTCAACTTGTCAAGGCTTGTCATTTGACTTGACAGAGAACGAGTTTTAATTTTTCGGTCGAATGGGCTCTCAAGCCTCCAAAATTGTTCGTGCATCAAAGAAGATGGCCGGGTCACAACAGGATATTCAAAAATTCATCAAAGATGCTGTCGCGCAAGAAAAAGTCGTGGTGTTCTCAAAATCCTACTGTCCGTACTGCACGCTCGCTAAAGACGTAAGTATCATCAATGTTTTCCCTATAGTATTTTGATTGCAGTTGAAATCAACGAAAAATCAATTTTATTTGAGTCACAATGCGTCACTCTTGTTTTTTTTTCCATTGCGACTGCAGTTTGGTTATAACCTGTATTGCTCTGTAAAAGGAATTGATAGCCCCGCGTACAAGATATCATTTGCTTATCTGTATGATAGATCCTAATCTTAGGCGTCCTTGGGTAAAGGTATTCATAGAGCGTTTGTTTTTCTTTTTCCAGGTTTTCCAAAAGGTGAAGCAGCCCATCACTGTGTACGAGCTGGACCAGCGCGAGGACGGTTCCTTCATACAGGAGACGCTGGCAGAGATCACCGGCTTCAGGACTGTGAGTATAACTTTTGACTTACGTTGATTGTTGACTTTAATTCATTATCAACACAAACACACAGTGACCAAAAACCACAATGTATGTAGGTGTATGTTTGATTAGATAAGTAGGTAGGTAAGTGAGGTGTCTTCAGTTAAGTTTTTTTCAATAGGTAATGTTGATAATTTAAATGATAATTGATAACCATTTAAAAATCTTTTGTATGTTTAGGTATAAATTATACAGTAAGCCTTGTATAGTGGTCCACCAGTTCTTGTGGAAATCCTTGGGGGAGGCCTTTGTCTAGCAGTGGACGTCTTTCGGCTGATATGATGATATAGTAAGTAAGGAAATACTGATTGTAGGTGCTTACTAATATTGTAAGTTGTTTTGCAATATTTTTTCTTTATAATAATTTTAGGAGTTCTTATATCAGCTCATATTATAATGTATGCGGGGCTCGAGCCCACCCTGACGATCAGAGGAGGAAGTCTACTATCATTATATTTGTTTACCTACTGGCGCTTTGTCAGTTAGAGAAAGTTTATAATCCATTGGCCTTTTATAACCATAAAAAAGCTACAAATAGATGTAGACAAAGGACAGTTAGGACAATTACAATGTAAATTGTGTTTATGTATTTTCTTAATTTTCTGGAAAACCACTAGGGTGATAGGACTTTTTTTTGTAAAAAGCTGATAGATCTTAGGGAGGTTTGGTTCTCAAAGTTTAGACAGTAATGACAAAAGGGGAACTACCTACTTATTTTAAAGAATTTGCCTTAGGGGCTGCAACACCCAACAAAATTATCGAGGTCACTTTTTTAATTACTGCAAGACACCTAAAGGCAGGCCCCTTAAAAAGGAAAAAGAAATTATAGTGTCACCACAGTCTATAGAGTGCACACAGTACTCTAGCAGAGTTTTCTAGCCAGTGCAATAGTGTGGGAGCCAAGGGTCGAGACCTGGTAAATTGAGCCCCTATTGCCGTAATCACTGTTCGGACTGTTAATAAAAAGCGCCAGCAAAGTGGTAGCATGCAGCACCATTGGTGACTATTTACTAGTAATGTTAGCTAAGATGCAAACATCAAAGGCATTAGAGCAGTATAGATTCTTTCACTCTGTGGCATTACAGATTAGTCAGAAAGCGTGGGTGGCGTAATGGCAAGGGCCGCTACATCCTGTCCGGGAGGTAGTGGTTCGAATCCTGCCACGTACCAATGTGTTTTCGAATATCGATTACATATGTACGTCTATCCAACGCTCTTACGGTAAAGGAAACATCGTGAGGAAACCAGCACTCGTCTGCGAAGAAACTCGAAGGTTGTGTGTAAAGTCAACCAACCCGCACTGGGCCCGCGTGGCCCGATCGCCCTAATTCAGGGTAGGCTCTAGGCCCTCGGTATACGTCTGTATGAGTTGATAGAAGCGTAGATATTTTTTTTATTATTATTTACATCATGTTATTTCTTTATCAGGTGCCGCAAGTGTTCATAAATGGGAACTGCGTCGGCGGCGGGTCTGATGTGAAGGCGCTCTACGAGTCCGGCAAACTGGAACCAATGCTTATTGGTTAAATTGTACAATTTCTCCTAATGTCCAAATTAATGAACAAATAAGTACAACAAAGTTTTACAAAGTAAAACATCACTATACCATATTTGAGATTTTTTTATTTTTTTATGTTAATGGTAAAAATTTTGGCCAATAAAGGCTATGGACCGGTCCATGCGAACAACGGTTTTGATGCTTAATTGCCTACAGAATGTATGCATTCACTGATTTTGTCTCATTCGGTCCTTTGGAGGCCAAGAGGTCACACTCTCTATGCTCCGATAATCATACAAATAAAGGCTCAGGCATCACTTTTCATTCGTAAGTAAACGTTTTATAATACAATTATTTATAAAAGGTTTGCATGCCTTCGTGATTATTTGACTCATTTTTTATAGTTAAATGTATGGATAGGGCCAGTTCATAGCGGTTGTATTGGTCGAAGGGTAAAAATATTTTTTTATTATGTATATTTGTTACACACAACTACTACTACTAAATTATATTGTTTATCAAGTCAAGTCTCAAGTACTTAGTACTTATTTCTCGGTACTTACTAGCCATTGCTATAGAGTAAGTTATATGCATTAATGCACAGCAAATTGTAAGTGATATAGATATTATTATTAAAAAACAGTTTAAGTAATAAATTATTGTTTCATAGGATCTGGTGAAGGAGATACGTCCTTTAAGCCGCATTCGATACGCCCTCATAGTCAGGTCCGTGCTACGAGGCTTCGAACTAAATGCCGAAAAATAAAGAGAGATGAAAAAATTGTCAAAAAAGTGTTCAAAATTGCAAATATATGGAAAAATAATCATTTTTCGTGTTGCAAGTCCTTATTGAGTTTATAGAACTAAGACTCTGTGCAGATCAAGCAGGTGAAACGCCGGGCGATTTTTTCGAAGCTTTAATTTATTTGTCGCGTCCCGTTTTGTGTACGGGTCTTTCGTGTACTAGTCGTTCGTGTACGTGTCGCTCGTGCTGGTGCTGAGTTGCGTAATTGCAACAAATGCGTGTCTTCTTTACCAAATCCATTGAATTGTGCATTTTTTGTTATTTAATTCCTATATTTTGTAATAAAATGTAACGTAAAATATATATATTATTTTATATAGTATAGTTTTGGTTGACCTTATGTACAGAATCGTAAGTTTTGTTTACGTAAGGAAGTACCGGACGGCCTTATGTACAGGGTCGTAGGTTTTATTTACGCTGGGTAGTTACCGGTCGGCTTTATTTACGTAATAGTAAGTTTTACTAACGTAAGTTTTAAAACTTACGTACATATACTTACCGATTGCTTTAACGGTGAAGGAAAACATCGTGAGGAAACCTGCACACGTCTGCGAAGAAATTCGAAGGTTGTGTGTGAAGTCGACCAACCCGCACTGGGCCCGCGTGGTCGACTAAGGCCTAATCGCCCTGATTCAGGGTAGGCTCGAGCCCCTCGGTGGGGACGTATATGAGCTGTTATAATAATTAACGTAAGGAAGTACCGGTTGACCTTATGTACAGGTTCTTACGTTTTATTTGTGTAGGGAAGTACGGTCAGCCATGTGCAGGGTCGAAGGTTTTATTTACGTAGGGAAGTACCGGTTGACCTTATGTACAGGTTCTTACGTTTTATTTGTGTAGGGAAGTACGGTCAGACATGTGCAGGGTCGAAGGTTTTATTTACGTAGGGAAGTACCGGTTGACCTTATGTACAGGTTCTTACGTTTTATTTGTGTAGGGAAGTACGGTCAGCCATGTGCAGGGTCGAAGGTTTTATTTACGTAGGGAAGTACCGGTTGACCTTATGTACAGGTTCTTACGTTTTATTTGTGTAGGGAAGTACGGTCAGCCATGTGCAGGGTCGAAGGTTTTATTTACGTAGGGAAGTACCGGTTGACCTTATGTACAGGTTCTTACGTTTTATTTGTGTAGGGAAGTACGGTCAGCCATGTGCAGGGTCGAAGGTTTTATTTACGTAGGGAAGTACCGGTTGACCTTATGTACAGGTTCTTACGTTTTATTTGTGTAGGGAAGTACGGTCAGCCATGTGCAGGGTCGAAGGTTTTATTTACGTAGGGAAGTACCGGTTGACCTTATGTACAGGTTCTTACGTTTTATTTGTGTAGGGAAGTACGGTCAGCCATGTGCAGGGTCGAAGGTTTTATTTACGTAGGGAAGTACCGGTTGACCTTATGTACAGGTTCTTACGTTTTATTTGTGTAGGGAAGTACGGTCAGCCATGTGCAGGGTCGAAGGTTTTATTTACGTAGGGAAGTACCGGTTGACCTTATGTACAGGTTCTTACGTTTTATTTGTGTAGGGAAGTACGGTCAGCCATGTGCAGGGTCGAAGGTTTTATTTACGTAGGGAAGTACCGGTTGACCTTATGTACAGGTTCTTACGTTTTATTTGTGTAGGGAAGTACGGTCAGCCATGTGCAGGGTCGAAGGTTTTATTTACGTAGGGAAGTACCGGTTGACCTTATGTACAGGTTCTTACGTTTTATTTGTGTAGGGAAGTACGGTCAGCCATGTGCAGGGTCGAAGGTTTTATTTACGTAGGGAAGTACCGGTTGACCTTATGTACAGGTTCTTACGTTTTATTTGTGTAGGGAAGTACGGTCAGCCATGTGCAGGGTCGAAGGTTTTATTTACGTAGGGAAGTACCGGTTGACCTTATGTACAGGTTCTTACGTTTTATTTGTGTAGGGAAGTACGGTCAGCCATGTGCAGGGTCGAAGGTTTTATTTACGTAGGGAAGTACCGGTTGACCTTATGTACAGGTTCTTACGTTTTATTTGTGTAGGGAAGTACGGTCAGCCATGTGCAGGGTCGAAGGTTTTATTTACGTAGGGAAGTACCGGTTGACCTTATGTACAGGTTCTTACGTTTTATTTGTGTAGGGAAGTACGGTCAGCCATGTGCAGGGTCGAAGGTTTTATTTACGTAGGGAAGTACCGGTTGACCTTATGTACAGGTTCTTACGTTTTATTTGTGTAGGGAAGTACGGTCAGACATGTGCAGGGTCGAAGGTTTTATTTACGTAGGGAAGTACCGGTTGACCTTATGTACAGGTTCTTACGTTTTATTTGTGTAGGGAAGTACGGTCAGCCATGTGCAGGGTCGAAGGTTTTATTTACGTAGGGAAGTACCGGTTGACCTTATGTACAGGGTCTTACGTTTTATTTGTGTAGGGAAGTACGGTCAGACATGTGCAGGGTCGAAGGTTTTATTTATGTAGGGAAGTACCGGTTGACCTTATGTACAGGGTCTTACGTTTTATTTGTGTAGGGAAGTAAGGTCAGACATGTGCAGGGTCGAAGGTTTTATTTACGTAGGGAAGTACCGGTTGACCTTATGTACAGGGTCTTACGTTTTATTTTTGTAGGGAAGTACGGTCAGACATGTGCAGGGTCGAAGGTTTTATTTATGTAGGGAAGTACCGGTTGACCTTATGTACAGGGTCTTACGTTTTATTTGTGTAGGGAAGTACGGTCAGACATGTGCAGGGTCGAAGGTTTTATTTATGTAGGGAAGTACCGGTTGACCTTATGTACAGGGTCTTACGTTTTATTTGTGTAGGGAATTACGGTCAGACATGTACAGGGTTGTAGGTTTTATTTACGTAGGGATGTACCGGTTGACCTTATGTACAGGGTCTTACGTTTTATTTGTGTAGGGAAGTACGGTCAGCCATGTGCAGGGTCGAAGGTTTTATTTACGTAGGGATGTACCGGTTGACCTTATATACAGGGTCTTACGTTTTATTTGTGTAGGGAAGTACGGTCAGCCACGTAGGGAACTTCCGAAAGGCCTCTTACATACATGATCGTAGACTTTATTTACGCAGGGAAGTGCCGTTGGCATTAGATACAGGTTGTTCATTTAATTTGTAACTGACCCAAAAACTCAGCTCTGCAATAGCCAATTACAAATTTTATTCCGATTTTAGAACAAGAGTTGAAAAAAAATTTGTTCAGTAGTTCAGTTGCATTAGCATGTTTCGCTGAATCTGGTATCATCATCATATCAGCCTAAGGACGTCCACTGCTGGACATAGGCCTCCCCCAAGGATTTCCACTACGACCGGTTCTGCTCTGTCCGCATCCAGCGGCTTCCCGCGACCTCCACCAGGTCATCAGTCCACCGAGTGGGAGGCCTGCCTACGCTACGTTTTCCGGTGCGCGGTCGCCCCTCGAGAAATTTACTGCCCGAACGGCCATCTGTTCTACGAGTATCTGGTATACATCTATCTATAAATCAAAGGAACTCTGTAAATCACGGATGTGGAAAAGGTAAATTAGAATTTCCAAGATTTTTTTCCCTTGTAGCCCCAACCAAGGCTTTTCTGTAAGTTGATTATGATTACATAAAGCCAAAGATTCTCTAACGAGCTCACCAAAGATGTAGGGATGGTATAATCACGGAAGATTATTTTAATTATGCAAATAATGTTCAAGTTACAGTACGTCACCCCATGACAGCTCAGGCACAGTATATATATTAGTACTAACGTAGCTCAGGGGCTGCAATCAACCCAAATTAATTCTAGAGATTCCTACATAAATCCTGTCGGGAGTCAGTGTCCCCCCTAAGCGTTTTATTACTAGCGCGGGATGAAAACATCAGGCCCACTCAAGGCCACTACGCGCAGCACTCCGTACGATACGCACCTTAAATATTATATCTCCTATGTCATTGATAAAAGCGTCGTTTTCGCGTGGAAGATTGTGTCAATTGAGGCGCGATGAGTGCGAGCGAGAAGGGCGCCCCTCTGAGCGCCCGGCGGCGGCAGCGGCGCCCGGGGCGGCTTCCCGCGCCGCCCGCTAGTCGGCGCTTCGAGCCCGCCCTAACAGCATGATATTTTTATATCTTATTTAGCTGAGATTCATGTAAACAAACAGTTTTTATATACTATACAGCGTTTGTTTACAATCCGTACCCAAGTTCCTTGGTGTGTTCCGTAAATGTAGTGTTAGCAATAGACTGAGTAGAAGTGGCATTTGTTAAAGCGTGCAAGGGGGTTAAGGTGAGTTAACTGTACATATAAGTATACATTAATGTTAAGGTGACTGGATTAATGTGTTTCTTTTTATAGCCCTGAATGGGATCCTATATGGTACCTATAAAATTTATATAATTTTTATAAGAGGCAGGCCTCCCACACGGTGGACCGACGACCTGGTGAAGATCGCGGGAAGCCGATGGATGCGGGCAGCGCAGGACCGGTCGTTGTGGAAATTCCTGGGGGAGGCCTTTGTCCAGCAGTGGACGATTTTCGGCCGATATAATGATGATGAATAAGAGCGATAGGCAAATCGAGCAAAGTTCGCTAAAGCTTATTTTGTTGGGAATTTCTTTGTTTAAATCGCCGAAAAATGTGCAGTATACATTGTCATAGTTCTATTAGGTTCTAGCAAAGAATACTAAATATTGGTACTAGTACCGGGGGCAATGTAACCGACAAAAAGCCAGGTGCGAGTCGGTTCGCGTGCCGAGTGTTCCGTACCATCACACAATATAAATATTTGTACAGTGTATTTAAAAAAAGTCGGATTGAATGACAATTTTTTCTTTTATGATGAAAAAAATGATCTTCCATACATCGATATAGGTACGTCACGGTCTGTGTATTCTCTAATGCAAATTTGAGTCGAACATATTTTTTACTAGCTTTTGCCCGCGGCTTTGCCCGCGTGGACATCGTTTTTATGAGTGTCTTTTATGGTGAGTGGTGCGCGAGCCGCACTTCGGCTCGCGAGCGCGGACATGAGGTTTCCTCAGATCTCTCAGGAACGATATCGGGCTATTCTGATTAGAAGTCTATGTCACTTTCCACCCCCTCGACCAATTCTATACAAAAAAAACCACTTCAGTCCGTAGCTCCGTTGCGACGCTGATGACGTGCGCGAGCGCAGACATGAGTTTTCCCCAGATCCCTCGGGAACCATGTCAGGATATGCTAATTAGTAAATTATGTCATTTCCCACCCCCTCAGCCATCTCTGTGCAAAAAATCACAGTAATCCATTGTTCCGTTGCGTCTTGGCGGCAAGACCTACCGCAACTGGTCCTTGACTTCACCCTATGGTGTTGGCAGGAATAGCGGCTCCCACGGTTATGCCCTAGGGTAGGTAAGTGGGGACGCTATATCATAAACCTGGTAGTCTAGCGTATCTGGTAGATATACGAGAGGGAATTGTTCCGTTGCAATGTTAAAGAAACTAACCAAAAAAAGAGTATATTTTCATTTCCCTCAGGACTATGCTCATCGGACTATGCTATTTTCACGGGATAAAAATTAGCCTATGTCCTTCCCAGTGAAACAGGCTACCTGCATGCCGAATTTCATCAGGATTGTTTAAGGTGTTGGAGCGTGAAAAGCTAAGAAACAAACATTTTCACTTTACTAATAAGTAAGGATATGATAAAACGAAATCAGTATTTTTTAAAGTTTTCCTTTTTTTGTGTTGTGAGACTTTAGATCCTGCCAAATTTTAGGATTATTTTATTTAATCCACAATTGATAAGCCCTTGGCATCATCTCATCTGATGGTAAGTGACGATGATGCCGAAGATGGAAGCGGGCTTACAAAGATTCCCCAGTGCAATGGGGATCTAGCTATCTTATCTTCAAGCCGATCTTCTTATTCTAGGCCAGGCCAACGCGAAGTCGTTTTATCCACCTGGTAAACCTATCATCATTACAGCTCATATACGTCCCCACCGAGGGGCTCGAGCCTACGCTAAATCAGGGCGATTAGGCCTTAGTCGACCACGCGGGCCCAGTGCGGGTTGGTCGACTTCACACACAACCTTCGAGTTTCTTCGCAGGCGTGTGCAGGTTTCCTCACGATGTTTTCCTTCACCGTTAAAGCAATCGGTTAGTATGTACGTAAGTTTTTGAAAAACTCATTGGTACATTGACCGTCCAGATTTGAACCCGGTACCTCTGGTTAGATGGACCGAGCCGTTCCCGGTTGAGCCACCGACGCTTTTTTAAACCTATAGTATGTTTTTATTTACTTGCGAGTGTAAAAATATGCAGCGCAGATGGCCTTGATCGCGTTGACTTAGAAGCTTGATTTTTTTACCGCTCCAAGGGACCTTTGATCTCATTTGTTATTGATTTCAATTTGATAACTCCACACGATCAGAGAAAAAGGTAATTGACACAGAGACAGACAGACGGACAATGCAACGAAGCGATCTTATAATAAGGGTTCCTGTTTAGGGTTCCATGCCCAAAGGGTAAAAACGGGACCCTATTACTAAGACTTCGCTGTTCGTCACCAGGCTGTATTTCATAAACCGTGATAGCTAGACAGTTGAAATTTTCACAGAAGATGTATTTTTGTTGCAGCTATAACAAAAAAATTATTAAGTCTCCGTACAAAAAGCGCGTTTTTGATGTGTAACATCTTTGCTCTCGCTTTCCTGCAATTTGTGGGAGTGATTTCGTGAAATGGGACGGAAATGTGTCCCAGGGAGTCGCGTTTTTTCAGGCTTTAAAAGCGCGGAAAAGGCAAAGGTGTCTATGACCATACAGCCTAGTCTGCCGTATCTTTGCCGTCCTTTTTTCAGGCTTTAAAAGCGCGGAAAAGGCAAAGGTATCTATGACCATACAGCCTAGTCTGTCGTATCTTTGCCATCCTTTTATAAAGCATTTCGTCACATGTTACACATCATATGCGAGTACTGTAGGTCTCGCTCGAATTTTTTTTAAACGGGAAGAAACTAGCGCCATCTTGTATGATGGTACGGAACCCTGTGTGAGCGGTTCTGACTCGCACTTGGCCGTTTTTTTTCCTTTCGAGGTACACAGATCTAACAAACAGACAACGAAGTGATCCTATGAAGCAGGTATGGGCAACCTTTAGAAAGTAAAGTTCGTAACAAAGTCGCGGGCCTTAGTTAAAGGTAGTTGTAAAAAAAAAACGAGACCTACAGAACTCGCATATGATGTGTAACATGTGACAAAATACTTATGAAATTAATTAATTATCGGGTCGTACATTCACGGGCCGACCCTTCGAATAGTAGTATGTCATCTTTGCCTTTGCCATCACACTAGGCGGCATGGCTATGACAACCTTACTTTTCGAGAATTAAAAAACGTTCGCATTTCCTGTTACACATTTCCGTCCCATTTCACGAAATCACTCCCACAAATTGCAGGAAAGCGAGAGCAAAGATGTTACATATCAAAAATCGTTTATTTATACAGGGTGTTACAAAATTGGTGTAGGATCCGTGAACTGGGGGTTCTACTCAACATAATGAACATCTTCCCCTAATGAACCCATAGTCATCATCATACTATCAGCTCTTATACGTCCCCACCGAGGGTCTCGAGTCTACCCTGAATTAGGGCGATTGGGCCTTAGTCGACTACGCGGGCCCAGTGCGGGTTGGTCGACTTCACACACAACCTGCGGGTTTCTTTGCAGACGTGTGCAGGTTTCCTCTCGATGTTTTCCTTCACCGTAAGAGCGTCGGATAAACGAATCTAAATTCGAAATCACAATGGTACGTGGCGGGATTCGAACCACGACCTCCCGGACAGTAGGCGGCGGCCCTAGCCGTTACGCCATCGACGATCATATTATAAATAAGAATATATACAGTTCTCAAAAAAAAATTGACCCTCCATACTAAAATGCACAAAATTGGCCGATCAGCTGAACAATTTGTATGAAGAAATTTTTTTTTTTACGATTTCAGCATAGTCTTAGAACAAAAGTCGTTCAGTATGATGAGAAGCCCCAATTAACGGGACCTACACCAATTTTGATACACCTGTATGTTCATATTCATTTACTCGAAGGTTGTGTTTGAAGTCAACCAACCTACAATGGGCCCTGCGTGGTCACTAAGGCCGATTCTGAGTATGCTTGTGCCCCTTGGTGGGGACGTATATGAGCTGATATGATGATGATGATGTATTCACAAAATACATCAGTTATTAACCATGTTTCATCATATCAGCTCATATACTACACACCGAATGGCTTTTATATTATAAGATTATAAGCTTTTATATTTAACCGCCTCCGTGGAGTAATGGTTAGTCCATTCGCTTCACACCAGGAGGTCGCGGGTTCCATTTCCGGTGGGGACAACTTGTAAGACTCGATTTGGTTGGTGGTAGGGCATTTTCTAAGCTGGCCTGGCTAGTTACCACCATCTTATCTAAGTCTAGCTGCCAACACCCCTGGACATTTCATACTACGGGCCAGATATGACATTTCAAAAAATTAATGACGGAAGAAACAAAATGACGGCGAAATCCTATACGTTCGACAACCAAACTGTAACCAATTTGTATCAATCTGGGTGACGAGGGGGTGAGGTAGCAATCTAGAGAGCGGCAGGGAGTGTCCATACTGTATTTTAGTACTTTGACGCTGCGGCGTAGCAGGTGGCTCGTGGTATATATTTTGTACGAGTAGCACAGTGCAGTGCTACGGGTCGGAATGGATTGTTTCTGAAAACTTGTCAGGTTGATTTCTTTTACACTATATGTTTTGATTTCAAAGCTTTCCTTTTTAGTACACATTAAGGGCGCTGAAGAAAACACATTTTTTGTCACCTTTGGCCTTAAGAGCTCGCTGGAGTTCATAAATCCCATACAATCGTAGTCTTTGATCCATTTTTAAAACCAAACGGTGAAGGAAAACATCGTAAGGAAACCTGCACATCTGATTCCAGATGTGTGTGAAGGTCTCGTTGCACACGTCTGTAGGTGTTAATGTAAATGCCCTACACGTGACCGCGGGTAATGCTAGGTGCAATACCAGGCAGCCGTGCGTCACGATAAGAGAGAATAAGAGAGTTAACCAATAAAACAAGTTAACCAGTTAATTTTTTAATTGTTTTTTTTTTGTTTCTCTTCTCTTCCGATTTTGAAATAACTTTATATCGATAATCGGATGACGTATATCTGTGTGTCGTTATCGCATTACTTTTTTGAAAAACGAAACAGGAATCCATTATTAACCAAGAAACTTGTTTTCCGTTTTTTACCTTGAAAACAAGTTTATTGGATAACTAGCTGTGCCCGCGACTTCGTCCGCATGGAGGTTTGGAATTTTCCCACGGTAACTCTTGAATTTTACGGCATAAAAAGTATCCTATATGTTAACCTGGGCTATAAGGAACCACCATACAAAATTTCATCAAAATTGGCCTTTTAGTCTTTGCGTGATGCGCGAACATACAGACAGAAACACCGACAAAAATAGCAAAAGTTGTTGTTTTGGCCTCTACATCGTTAGTAATGTCCACCACAGTTATTATTTTCCAAAAAATATTTAATGTACAGACACGGCCCCGTTACAGCTTTATTATATTAAATATGTATAGATATCAGATTAATGTTTCGTTTTTTTAAAAAGTAATGCGATACTGACACAGATACTCGTCATCCGATTATCGATATAAAATTATTTCAAAATCGGTTGTTTGGTTAACAAATGAATCGAAGATTACGTTTGTATGGGATTTATGAACTCCAGCCGGCTCTTAACACTTTAGCTTAGTCGACTTGCAGCAACATTTACTTGATATTTAGCGACATACTCTCGGTGCCAGAAGAATCCGACAAGCTCTGGTTATATTTAATATAATATCTAAAAACTCAAGCAACCGAGCGTAGTTCGGAGTCTTCTAGGCACGTAGGTAAACCATAAAAACGCTAAACACGTTAAAAAACCGACTTCCATCGCAACAAATTAGTACATTTTTGCATTATTATTTTTGGTTTTTGTTAATTTTCTACTAAAGTACTACCCCGATTTTGATAAAATTTATATGGGACCACACGGGAAGCACTAGCTTTCAAATAAAAAAAAAATAATTAAAAATCGGTTCACCCAGTCAAAAGTTCTGAGGTAACAAACATGAAAAAAAAAACATACAGACGAATGGAGAACCTCCTCCTTTTTCGAAGTCGCTTGAAAAATACAATTTTCTGAGTGAAAACTGATTTTCTAAGCAAATATATCTATCTAGATAGGCTTGAAAAATAAAACATTACCTAAATACAAAATTTCATTCAAATATTATTTTACAGTTTTTTTTTATTTTTTTTATTAACAATTGGTAAACCCTTGACATACGTTGGTAAACCCTTATGTCAAACGTCCGTGTCATACCTACTCCTCTGAAGGTTGGAGGCTCTACACTCGAAGTTGTTACCGAATATGTGTAACTGGGACAAACAGTCCAGTTAGGTAGGTCCAACTTCGAGAAAGAGATCAATCGTCGAATCCAACTCGGCTGGGCAGCGTTCGGGAAGCTTCGCAATATCTTTACGTCCCAGATACCGCAGTGTCTTAAGACCAAGGTCTTCGACCAATGTGTGTTGCCAGTGATGACGTACGGAACTGAGACATGGTCGCTTACTATGGGCCTCATAAGAAGGCTCAAGGTCACCCAAAGGGCAATGGAGCGTGCTATGCTCGGAGTTTCTCTGCGTGATCGAATCAGAAACGAGGAGATCCGTAAGAGAACCAAAGTAACCGACATAGCTCTCAGAATTGCTAAACTTAAGTGGCAGTGGGCGGGGCACATTGCTCGTAGAACAGATGGCCGTTGGGGCAGTAAAGTTCTCGAGTGGCGACCACGCACCGGAAAGCGTAGTGTTGGCAGGCCTCCCACTCGGTGGACCGATGACCTGGTGAAGGTCGCGGGAAGCCGCTGGATGCGGGCAGCGCAGAACCGGTCGTCGTGGAGATCCTTGGGGGAGGCCTATGTCCAGCAGTGGACTTCCTTCGGCTGATATGATGAAACCCTTGACAACATCTCACCTGGTGGTAAGTGATGACGTTGCCGAAGATGGAAGCGGGCATACCAAGATTCCCCAACGCAATGGGGAACTGGCTATCTTATCTTCATGCCGGAACACACCAATGATATCAACATTGATATTTGGCGGCAAGACTTAGATAAGATGGTGGTAGCTAGCCAGGCGGGCTTAGAAAATGCCCTACCACCAACCAAACCGAGTCTTACAATTGACCCCGCCGGGAATCGAACCCGCGACCTCCTGTGTAATGCCAGTGAACTTTGCCTCTGAGCTACGGAGGTGGTTAAAATTAATTCACCCCTAATTCAGGGTAGGCTCGTGCCCCTCGTAGGGACGTATATGAGCTAATATGATTGAAGAATTACTCAAATCAAGTAATTAAATATAATTATCTTTGTATTTAAACGTAAGTATATAAGTACGCGTCAATCTCTGGTTCAGAATCCCAGTTTAGGGTCAGTTGTCCCTGATTACTACTATTATATACAACAAAACATAGCTTGACAACTTTAAAATCAGTTAGGTACTTAGAAAATATCATCGTCATCATGCCGAAAGACGTCCACTGCTGGACAAAGGCCTACCCCAAGGATTTCTACAAAGACCGGTCCTGCGCTGCCCGCATCCAGCGGCTCCCCACGTCCTTTACCAGGTCTTCGATCCACCGAGTGGGAGTCTTCCCATTCGCAGTCGCTACTCGAGAACTTTATGGCTCCAACGGCGATTCTGTGAGCTATGTCGGTTAGCTGGGATCTTCTTATTTCTGATTCGATCACGTAGGGAAACTCATAGAATATCTCGCTCCCTATAGTTCGCTATAGTTCTCTTGATCGCCCTTTGGGTGACCTTGAGCCTACTTATGAGGCCCACAGTACGCGATCATGTCTCAGTTCCGTCCGTCATCGCTGCCAATGCTTACAAAAACTGGTCAAAGACTAGTCTAGAGATACTGCGTTATTTGAAACTTAAGTCGAGGTATTGATTGGAACAGTTGTCTTTGTCTTTTTCTTTACGTTTAAGGAGTAAAGAAAATAACCACACTTTTTCAATGCTTTTTGTATCAAAAACTACAACGAAAGTATAAAAAATAATAACATTACTCACTTTGTATTATCATACCAAATATTGTTGTATATTTTTTTAAATTAATACTTCAAAATGTTAGTCATAACTAGAGTTAAAAGTAACGGAGTAGACCTATCTTTGGGTTTTTTCTATCGAGCCAAAACTACTCAATCGTGTTTCTAATAGCTTTTGACTTTAAGGAACATCATCGACAATAAGGGTATTTTTTTTCAACCTTGGGTTTTCTATCGTTTAGAAGTAATTGACGTCAAAAATGACAAAAATCTGTAATATTAAAACCTTGAAGATATTGCGAAGCTTCCCGAACGCTGCCCAGTCGAGTTGAATTCAACGATTGATCATTCTCGAAGTTGGACCTACGTAACCTGACAAGTCCCAATTGTACATTTTCGTCAGCAGTTTCGAGTGTAAAGTCTCCAACCTTCAGAGGAGTTGGTGCGACACGGACATTTGACATGACTTTCGTCTCATTTTCATACCCACTTTATCCCTAAAAGTAGTCATCATGCTGAGCAGTTATTTCTCAATACGTTAGTACCTGCTTACAGTAAAACACTGTACTGCACAAATTCTTTTTTTTTTCAATTCAATTCCTTTATTGCAATAAAAGTGGTACAAATGAGATATTTTAAAAAACAAAATAACAATAAAAGTAAGTATTTTAAAGTCAAAATATTGGAAATCAAGGTCATATAAAACATTACACACTTAAATTATATTACACACACAGATTTGGACAGATAATTTAAAAGTCATTGATCACACATGTCAACTTTACATAAAAATCAATAGTACATAACAATGAAATAATAAATAAAATAAAAAGAAAGTCATAAGTAAATTAAATTCAAGAAATTGTCATATAATATTATTGTAATATCGAATTAATAACTCTGTTACTGAATAATGTTTTTTATGTTTTAACCAGCGCTTTAATTGAATCGAATTGTACACGAAAGGATGTCAAAGGTAAATCTTTAATGTCATTGGGCAACGCATTATATATTTTAACACACGTTAACAATTTCTAGCATATACATCAGTTCTGGGATTTGAGTCGTATAGTAATCGTAATAGTCCATGACCTTATGACTTATGAAGCAGGTCTTACGCAGCAAAAGTGTTAAAGAAAATTTATTGATATGTGTTGCGTTCAAATAATAAATAGTGGTTTGACCGTATCTAAATGCTTACAAACGAAAATATTGTATTCGCGAAGCATGTAAAATTAAATTCAAGAAATTGTCATATAATATTATTGTAATATCGAATTAATAACTCTGTTACAGAATAATATTTTTTATGTTTTAACCAGCGCTTTAATTGAATCGAATTGTACACGAAAGGATGTCAAAGGTAAATCTTTAATGTCATTGGGCAACGCATTATATATTTTAACACACGTTAACAATTTCTAGCATATACATCAGTTCTGGGATTTGAGTCGTATAGTAATCGTAATAGTCCATGACCCTACAGTTATGACTTATGAAGCAGGTCTTACGCAGCAAAAGTGTTAAAGAAAATGTATTCCTATGTGTTGCGTTCAAATAATAAATAGTGGTTTGACCGTATCTACTCGTAAATGCTTACAAACGAAAATATTGTATTCGCGAAGCATGTAAAATTTGATTAATCAACTCCGCTACATTTGTACAAATGAGTTCAGAAAAAAAATATCGCTGCTTCGTTTTTCACTGATAAGCACAGTAAAATGGTCGGTAATTTTTATTGTGATTTTGTGTTTATGTAAATATATTTTTTTTATTCACAATTGGTAAACCCTTGACAAATACAGGATGTAAAATTCAATTTTAAAATACAGGGTGTGAAAAATTGGTGTAGGACCCGTTAACTTCTCACCATACATGCTCGCTTAAATGTTCGTGCGGATGGTGGCGCATCGGGAGTCGGGTTGTTCCTTTCCCTCTAATATGGTTGATGGGAGCGATGGCTGACTCTCGCGTTATACTCGTGTCCGTGTGAACTAGCCTACTCTTGTTAAATGCATTCAATGATTTTTATGTATAACTTTTCGTGTCATATTGTATTCATGTTCTAATGACATAATCTGGTTTATATCAAGGATTTAATTTTGACGTTATTAACTAAGTATTGTTTATTTCTTTATTCTTCACCACTGACATTGTTATTATTATTTTAGGACTATCAGAAAGAGTGTAATTTGCACCTATTTTGAATAAATATATTGAATTGAATTGAATACTTATCCCAAGGAATCCAGTCCATTCTAAAAAAAGAAATTAAACCCTCCATACAATAATTTTTACCAAAAAAAACCCGACTTCAAACAGGAAACTAAGGTTCCCCTCGATTTCTCTGTTTTTTTTTGCAATTCCAGCAAATCTAGAACAAAAGTTGTTCAGTATGATGAGTAGAAACCTCAGTTATCGGGACCTACACCAATTTTTTTACATCCTGTATATTTATATAACTGTGTTCTACTGTTAAATATCAAAACTATGCGACGCGGTCGTAGCTCAGTGTAACTTATGTCATTGAGTCGATCATGCAGGTTCACTGGCCGGAAGCACGGTCAATACCTAGGTGGGTTTGACTGTTGGTGGCATTTATCTCGACCGTTCCCGTGCTTCGCAAGACACGTTAAGGAGCTGGTGCCGGGCGCACTATTATTTGTTGGCAGTCGTCTAACCGTGTCAGGACCTTACAGGCAACTTGGAAGCTTCTGACAGTAGGATCCGCTACTCACCAGCCCTACGATCGCCCCGTGTCTGAAGTATAGCATAATAACAACAACACCATCCTAAGGGTTCTGGCAGATAGACCCGAGAGTGTGCTGCAGAAGCATTGGGTCTCAGCCTTTGAGTATACATTCTGTTATCTACAGGTGAATACTCTAAGGTCTGAACCCTGTAGTGGGCGTTAGTAACTGCGACACAGTCCTCGACTAATGCAGTTGCTATCGTACACATTAAATTTTGAACCCGTAGTTTTAAGTTCCAAATAAATAATATTTTTATTTTTTTAATTTTAATTTATCCAAACACATGAGGATTATATTCGCCTCCAGTATCTAAACTCGGAACATATCCGGCTGCAGCGAGGGGTGAGACAGGGACTCGTCATATCTCCGAAACTATTCACCGCCGCCCTGGAAGATGTTTTTTAAATAAATAAATAAATATTCTGGGAAAAATCACACATGGTCATCTGGCCCCAAAGTAGGATTCCCTGTGTTATGGGTTACCAGAGACTGATATACATACTTATATACGTTTAAATACATACATATATAGATATATTTAACACCCAGACACAGAGCAAACAAATCTGCTCATCACACAAATGCTTGCCCTGGGCGGGGATCGAACCCACAACCCTCGGATCAGTAGTCAAGGGCACTAACCACTGAGCCACCGAGTCAGTCTAGCTTTTAGACTGAGGTGGACTGACCATCAATATCAACGGCGAGTACATCGATTCGCTGACCATATCGTGGTCATGGCTGAGACTATGGACGACTTAGGCACAATGCTTAATGGCCTCAGTAGAGCCTCTCAACAAGTAGATCTTAGAATGAACATGGAAAAGACGGAAATTATGTCAAATATCCTTGTCGCTCCTACTCTTCTGAAGGTTGGAGGCTCTACGAGGCGAATATGTGTATCTGGGACTAATAGTCCAGTTATGTAGGTCCAACTTCAAGAAAGAGATCAATCGTCGAATCCAACTCGGCTGGGCAGCGTTCGGGAAGCTTCGCACTATCTTCACGTCCGAAACACCGCAGTATCTTATGACCAAGGTCTTCAACCAGTGTGTGTTGCCAGTGATAACATACGGAACTGACACATTGTCGCTTAATATGGGTCTCATAAGTAGACTTAAGGCCGCTCAAAAGGCAATGGAGCGTGCTATGGTTTTTATCCGTGATCGAATCAGAAATGAGGAGATCCGCAGGACAACCAGAGTAACCAACATAGCTCATAGAATAGCTAAACTGAAGTAGCAGTAAGCAGGGCACGTAGCTCGTAGAACAGATGGCCGTTGGGGCAGTGAAGTTCTCGAGTGGCGACCGCGCACCGGAAAACGTAGCGTAGGAATGCCTGCCACGCGGTAGACCGACGACCTGGTGAAGGTCGCGGGAAGACGCTGGATGCGGGCAGCGCAGAACCGGTCGTCGTGGAAATCCATAGGGAGAGGCCTATGTCCAGCAGTGGATCCTTTGGCTGATATGATGAGAAGTGTCTTATTATTATTATTATCTTTATTTGTCAGACAACATGGTCCATTTTCGTTAGTACCACAAACGTCTTATTACTTTAATGTTAGTAGAACACAGATTTGTAGTAACAAACAATAAAAGTGAAAATAACTCTTCCACACCCCATGCGTCTTCATCACATCAGATCATATACGTCCCCACCGAGGGGCTAGAGCCTACCCTGCATTAGGGCGATCGGGCCTTAGTCGACCACGCGGGCCCAGTGCGGGTTGGTCGACTTCACACACAACCTTCGAGTTTCTTCGCAGGCGTATGCAGGTTTCCTCACGATGTTTTCCTTCACCGTATAAGTTTACCCATGCGTCTTATAATAAATTAATTCAATTTATACTTTAATAACCTAGTTTGGGAAGAGACCCTTACCCCAACGATGGGGCTTTATAAGTTTTTAACGATCATAAATAACTGTACCACTCAAATAAATAGAATAGAAAAAAGGTGTGCATTAAACGATTTGCTAAAACGTTTGCGAATCCCTGAATGAACCACTTTATTATTCCAAACATTTGTTACGTAAATGACAAATAATGACGCGAATTCCTTTCGCTCTTTGTCGACGCATCATTTGTTTACATCAGAGGTTTCCACGGAGCCAGCAGGCACATTTGTGGGAATGGTCTTCGGGTCACGGTTTGTAACGACAAGAATAGGTAAATTAGGGGTGCATAGCCTCCAGCGGTTTTCTTTCAACTTGCGTTTTCATTTGCATGCTGTTTTAGGCTTTCTTGCCTATTGGAACCGATTCTCTGAAGTCTTACGATAACTTAACGTAAGTATTTGACTAAGAGGCGGATGGATAACCGCACGGAACCGGTCATAGATCTTATCTCTAGAGCCGCGAATTGTAACTCTTTCAGCGACGAAGACTGGTTTTAAAAATAATGTATTTTAAAATTTATATCTTATCCTACATACGTCGCCACCGAGGGGCTTGGGCCTACCCTGAAATGGGGCATCGGGCCTTAGTCGAACATGCGGGCCCAGTGCGGGTTGGACGACTTCACACACAACCTGCGAGTTTCTTCGCAGGCGTGTGCAGGTTTCCTTACGATGTTTTCCTTCACCGTAAGAGCGTCGGATAAACGTAAATATGAAATCTAAATTCGAAATCACATTGGTACGTGGCAGGTTTCGAACCACGACCTCCCGGACAGGAGGCGGCAGCCCTAGCCGTTCGCTACCAACGCTCATGACTTATATGAGCTGATATGATGATCCTAATCCTACATACAAGTATACTATGTTTTTGTGTATTTAGTATACGCGTTTTTTCGAGTCTTCACACATTTCGTATTTTCTGCGCAATAAGATTGGAAATTTTACTGCACTAGATATACAGGGTGTAACAAAAACGTGCAGTGATAGTTTAAGGTACTTATCAAACTGAACGTTGAAGTAAAACTTCTTTACGCACGCTTGACTTGGGGAGTAAGCTGGTGGATGCGCGACGAGAGCGTTCCGGAAGTTTGATCGGGCGAGGCGAACGGAATTTGAGAGGGATATATAAATTACTGAAGATAGAAAGAGAGATACTATTTATTTTTGTTTACCAACAATATCCGTTGCCAAGGCAACACTATCGGTTGTCAAAAGAAGCACGTAAGAAAACATTTGATCATTTTCAGAGGATAATAAAACTCTTTTCATAAGCTGTCTATATCTCCATATGACAAAAAGATTTGATTATTTTCTGAAGACTAAGTATTTACTTTCATACATATAGATAGAGCTAAAGAAGTTTTACTTCAGTCGTGTGGTCTAAAGCACACTTGTATTTTTAATAAATAAATAAAATAAATAAATCGCGATTTCAGCATAGTTGTAGAACAAAAGTTGTTCAGTTTAGCCCACCTTAAAGTATTACTGCACCTTTATGTTACACCCTGTATAAGCGATAGTCTAGTGGTCAAAACCTTAGACTTCCTACTTGTAGATCATGGGTTGGATTTTCGGTCCTGTCGAATCTTTTTGTATTTTTTTTAACTCTACAATTTTGTCCTTTCAGATAGATAGATAGATAAACCGTTTATTCACCGACTAAGCCCAAAAAACAATGGGTAGTAGGTTGGTAATAATTTAAAAAAACCCGGGCAAGTGCGAGTCGAACTCGCGTGGAGAGGGTTCCGTACAATGCCAAAGTCTGATACAAAATACCACATTTGAAATCCTCACAGTTAGACGCGAGTTAACTACTACTAGCGCTATCTAGTGGAGTTTTAGTGAATTAATTTCCGTAAGTGAACGTATTGTATCAAGTTTACCACTTTATTTTCAATTGATAGAATTCTTATAGGTTTTTCTGTTATCTACAAGCAATGAACTATATTTATTATTTTTTTGAAAATTTCGGCTCAGTAATTTTGGAGACCTACTACTGGGGGAATAGTCAATTTTCGGCTTCTTTCATGAATAAAATCAAAAATATATATTTTACAATAATAAATGAAATATATTTGAGATCCTCATAATGAGCCCTTTCATTTGATATATGACAAGTAAGTTTTGCAAAACTTTTTTTTTTAATTTCCTAATTTGTCCCCCAAAAATGACCATTATTAAAAAAAAAATTATTTATTTTGCACATCTGTGTTTGGGTTATAGGATTACACCATCCTACCTAATTTCACCTGATTTGATCCAGTAGATTTGGAGCACATTGGCTGTGACAGACGGACGGACAAACAGACAGACGCCTTCCTTTCTTTTTTGTTCAGAAACCCTAAAAAATTAAAGTTACACCACTAAAACTAACTTATAGCTAAGTACTAATAAATACGATAAAATATAATAAATTTATAGAGATTAAGTGCCAGGCCAGTGAAAAAGTCCTGGCTCAGCATATGTTATAAGTGAAAGTTTTCCGTGCAAAGCATTTTCGCCCGGGTACTTATATTAAATGGTTATTTTAGAAACAGACATAAAAAAACAGTTGAATAAGTTCTTATTTGAAATAGCAAATAGATCAAAGAGTTAAAACTTCATTAGTCATTCATTACACACAGCATTTGTTTTAGAAGTTATCACGACAGGGAATTGTACCAGATAGTACCGTATCTACTAACTGGAGACCATCTTAATATCAGGGGGTGAAACGTGGATTCCGCATAGTTTCTCGCTTTGGAGCAAAAATCTCATTAGACCAAGATGTGGAAGGAAGCTGTGTTTCAACTCATGCTGCACGTATTTAGGGGTGTAAAAAAAAGCTCTAACGATATTTTAAGGGGTTATTCACAATTCAATATTTATGCGGACTTTTCATACAAGCTCGTTTTCATTGACTATGTATGGTATGGAGGACAAAAATAAATTGAGAATGTTTTTTTATGTACTATTTCTGCATTCTAAAATCGATTCTCAATCACCCCTTAAAATATCACAGTGTGAACACGGGTTTAGAGTAGTAGTACACAGAATACGGGCATAGCAGACCACTGGGGGTCGCAGGGTGCGTTTTGGCGGCGTCTCGTCCAGATATAAGGGGGCGGCAGTCGGGCGCCGGCTCAGAGCGGCGACGTCGCTCGCACGGTATCGCTCTGTCGGGATATTCTCGCGACTGGCGAAACTTCGAAACTTTCTCCGAGTGAATACCCATAAAAATCGTGACGTTCCAACCTTGACAGCTTTCCGGTTGATTGACAGTCTTTTTGGTAAGCAACTTTACCAAATAAAAGTTATTTACTTTGTTGAGACTTCAATAGACCTATTTATTGTATTTTTTAACTTTACATAATACAGTTTTAATTTTAAATGATAAAATATAATTAAAAAATAAACCGTATTAAATTAAAATTTAAACTTTACAGTCTACATGGATGTCAGTGATTTTTTTATTTTTAAAAGATTTTAATTAACTTGCAATGTATTTATGTATGTATGTTTGTTCGGGTGAAATCTTGTAAGTTAAATTTGACCCAAATCCAGGTTTCCGATTGAGGTGAAATTTTGCATGCATATGTATATCGCGTGACAATACAATATTAAAAGCTTGTACCTAAAAGTTTTTAAGTTTTTCGAAAATTATTTTCTATAAAGTATCCATAAAATATTTATTTGTAAATTATTGAAGTATGTACACTATCTATATTACTGTATACGTTTTGTTTGTTTTTGCTTATCTACCTTTAGTATCTTAATTATTAAACGGGTATTTAAGGTAGGTAAGTACGCTTTTAAACTAATTTCAAAAGCCACTTTAAGATCCGATAATGGATCTTTAAATAATAAATTCGAGGGTGAGTTGGGTTCCGGTAAAGCGACGTTTGGACCTATTTTGTTTTTAATCTAAATCATAAATGTTCTGTGTGTTTATTTAAGCATTATCAACACAAACAGCTTTAATATTTGCGTAAGTAGGTATTATTCCTAATTCAAACAGTCATATTTACATAACAGTACAAAACTAAGGTACTTAATATTAGACAAAGATGTTCCTTACAAAATTTTAACATTTTGAGAACAATATTACACTTATTATTAGAACAAAAAAGCGTCGGTGGCTCAACCGGTAACGACTCGGTCCACTTAACCAGAGGTGCCGGGTTCAAATCCGGACGGCCAATGTACCAATGAGTTTTTCGAAACTTACGTACATATACTCACCGATTGCTTTAACGGTGAAGGAAAACATCGTGAGGAAACCTGCACACACCTGCGAAGAAACTCGAAGGTCGTGTGTGAAGTCGACCAAGCCGCACTGGGCCCGCGTGGTCGACTAAGGCCCGATCGCCCTAATTCAGGGTAGGCTCGAGCCCCTCGGTGGGGACGTATATGAGCTGAAATAATAATATTTTTTTTTTTTTTAAAAATCTATGTTAGTTGAAAGTTTTATCTGAATGAATATTATATGTATGGTATATTACGCCACCACGCCACCGACGCTCCTCATATATATAGCGTCGTCGGTGGCGTAATGGCAAGGGCTGCTACCTTCTGTCCGGGAGGTCGTGGTTCGAATCCAGCCATGTATCAACGTGTTTTTGAATTTAGATTTATCCGACGCTCTTACAAGTAACTAGTATCTCACCTGTGCTCTTACGGTGAAGGAAAACATCGTGAGGAAACCTGCACACGCCTGCGGAGAAACTCAAAGGTTGTGTGTGAAGTCGACCAACCCGCACTGGGCTTGCGTGGTCGACTAAGCCCCGATCTCCGTAATTCAGGGTAGGCTCGAGCCCTACGGTGGGGACGTATACGAGCTGATATGATGATGATATTTAAACATTATATTTAATGAAACAGGTTTGACCGCCTCCATGGCGTAATTGGTCCACTAGTTTCACATAAGAAGGTCGCCGATTCGATTCCTGACGGAGTCTAACTTTGTAAGACTCAATTTGGTTGGTGGAAGGGCATTTTCTAAGTCCACCTGGCTAGCTGGTAGCTGCCACTATCTTATCTAAATCTTGCCTATAAACATCAATCTTAACAGAATTGATATTTTCCAGCTTGAAGATAAGTTCCCCGTTGCATTGGGGTATATTGGTAAGCCCGCTTTCATCTTACTATCAAATGAGATAATACCCAGGGCTTACAAAAATGTGTAAATTTAAAAAATATACAAAAGGTTTTTTTGGTCACTGATATCATCCAGACGATAGGACAAACCTGAGCAAACCAGCACAGTAATAGATAATTCACTCTTTTACAATAGCAGTGCAACAAGCACGATTTTTGGTACTTAATGTAATTAAATTATGACGAGAGTTCACTATAAACCCTAAACCCAATACTGCACAACTCCTGCGTTTAAAAGTCAAAATCACAGACTCTTAATTAAAACTTCTATGCGCTGGCATTTTTTTGCTGCTAAATTCTAGTAAAAACTGAATTCTAACCTGAATGGGGTGCCTTGTGAGCCGTCTATTGTATGTTCACTATAAATCCTAAACCCAGAACTGCGAAACTCCTACATAACAGATTATTGTTTAAAAGTCACAATCAAAGACTTATAATTAATACTTCTATGCGCTGGCATGTTTTTGTTGCTTTATTATAGTAAACACTGATTTCTAACCTGAATGGGGCGCCGTCTGAGCCGTATATTATATGTTCACTATAAACCTTAAACCCAAAACTGCGCAACTCCTACTTAACAGATTATTGTTTAAAAGTCACAATCACAGACTTATAATTGATACTTCTATGCGCTGGCATGTTTTTGTTTCTTAATTCTAGTAAACACCGATTTCCAATCTGAATGAGGCGTCGTCTGAGCCGTATGTTGTATGTTCACTATAAACCCTAAACTGCATAACTCATATTTAACATATTTTTGTTTGAAGTCATAATCACAGACTTATCTATACATATAATAAAACTGTAACGGGGCCGTGTCTGTACATGAAATATTTTTGGAAAATAAAAATTGGGGTAGTGGAGGCCAAAGAAACAACTTTTGGAATTTTTGTCTGTCTGTCTGTATGTTAGCGCATCACGCAAAAACTACCCTGCCGATTTTGATTAAATTTTGTATAGTGGTTCCTTATAGCCCGGGTCATTGAAGATATTTTTTACCCTGGAAAATTTAAGTGTTCCCGTGGGAAAATTCAAAACTTCCATTCGGACGAAGTCGCGGGCACAGCTAGTAATTAATCTATATTTTGGCATGTTTTTGTTGCTTAGTTCTAGTAAATACTGAATTTCTATCTGAATGGGTGCCGTCTGGGCCATATTCTATGTTCACTATAAAACTTAAACCCAAAACTGCACAACTCCTACTTAACAGATCTTCGTTTAAAAGTCAGAATCACAGACTCATAATTAAAACTCCTGTGCTCTGGTATGTTTTAGTTGCTTATTTCTAGTAAACACTGATTTCAAACCCAAATGGGTGCCGTCTGAGCCGTATATTCTTTGTTCACTATAAACCTTAAACCCAAAACTGCACAACTCCTACGAAACAAATCTTTGTTTAAAAGTTAGAATCACAGACTCATAATTAAAACTCCTGTGCTCTGGTATGTTTTAGTTGCTTATTTCTAGTAAACACTGATTTCAAACCCAAATGGGTGCCGTCTGAGCCGTATATTCTTTGTTCACTATAAACCTTAAACCCAAAACTGCACAACTCCTACGAAACAAATCTTTGTTTAAAAGTTAGAATCACAGACTCATAATTTAAACTTCTATGCGCTGGCATGTTCTTGTTGCTTAGTTCTAGTAAACACTGAATCCCTATCTGAATGGGTGCCGTCTGGGCCGTATATTGTATGTTCACTGTAAACCTTAAACCCAAAACTGCACAACTCCTACTAAACAGATCTTTGTTTATTTAAAAGTCAGAATCACACTGATAATTAAAACTTCTATGCGTTGGCATGTTTTTGTTGCTTAGTTCTAGTAAACACTGAATCCCTATCTGAATGGGTGCCGTCTGGGCCGTATATTGTATGTTCACTGTAAACCTTAAACCCAAAACTGCACAACTCCTACTAAACAGATCTTTGTTTATTTAAAAGTCAGAATCACACTGATAATTAAAACTTCTATGCGTTGGCATGTTTTTGTTGCTTAGTTCTAGTAAACACTGAATTCCTATCTGAATGGGTGCCGTCTGGGCCGTATATTTTTTGTTCACTATAAACCTTAAACCTAAAACTGCACAACTCCTACTAAACAGATCTTTGTTTAAAAGTTAGAATCACAGACTCATTATTTAAACTTCTATGCGCTGGCATGTTCTTGTTGCTTAGTTCTAGTAAACACTAAATTCCTATCTGAATGGTTGACGTTTGGGCCGTATATTATATGTTCACTATAAACCTTAAACCCAAAACTGCACTACTCGTACTAAACAGATCTTTGTTTAAAAGTCAGAATCACAGACTCATAATTAAAACTTCTATGCGCTGGCATGTTTTTTCTGCTAATTTCTAGTAAACACTAAATTCCTATCTGAATGGTTGACGTCTGGGCCGTATATTGTATGTTCACTATAAACCTTAAACCCAAAACTGCACTACTCGTACTAAACAGATCTTTGTTTAAAAGTCAGAATCACAGACTCATAATTAAAACTTGTATGCGCTGGCATGTTTTTGCTGCTAAATTCTAGTAAACACTGAATTCCAACCTGAATGGGGCGCCGTCTGAGCCGTATATTGCAGAACAATACACGGCTAATTTCCACGTTTCACAGCTGAAGTGCCGACAAGTATATCGCTTTGCGCTGAAAAGAGCCTGATTTCATAATAAATAAAAGCAGTTTATATGTTGTTGACGCGAGACATGGCGGTGGAAAAAGGAGAAAGAGAAAAAACCGGCCAAGTGTGAGTCGGACGAGCACCGAGGGTTCTGTACCACCACATCTTTGGATACGGAGCCCTGAAAACATTTATTTATTTATTATCTATTCGGAAGATTGACAGCAATTTTTTTTATTTTTATTTACTATTGGTAAGCCCTTGGCATCATCTCACCTGATGGTAGGTGATGATGATGCCTAAGATGGAAGCGGGCTTACCAAGATTCTCCAACGCAATGGAGAACTGACTATCTTATCTTCAGGCCAGAACTTATCAATGTTGTTAACACTGATGTTTGGCGGCAAGACTTAGATAAGATAGTGGTAGCTAGCCAGGCGGGCTTAGATGCCCTACCACCATCCAATATAATACAATACTTAGGTATATAACTAACAAATAATAAATTTAAAAAATTGCTAATTACAAATCTTTAACGATATCAACATCAACGGGTACAATAATGATATTAATTGAAATTGTAAAAGACATCAAAGAGACCTACAGTATAAAAAGGTTTTTCTTTCATTCAGCTCGGGACCCATAACGCGAGTTCCACTTAGCCAGTCATAATTATTTGTTTGTTTCGTTTAGAGTTTGCACTATTTTGGCGCTTGTATACGTGATTACCATTTTTACTATAAATGAAAAACAAAACCTCGAGAAAAACACGGTTCTCTATCGCGGCATCTAAGTTGTACAGTGCGTATAGTGTGTTATTTTCAGGTCTCAATCGAAGTGCGGAACTCGGGGGTCCCGATGGCATCCTTTGGGCACTGAACCCTAAAAATAAAAAGCCTTATGTGGGGTGTTGTGAACTGAGAACTAGCGGAAATACGGGCGGAGACCTAGTCGTGGAGGTTCTTCAATAATATAGGGGTGGCATGGTACAGACCGATTATATTATACAGATAAAGTAGGTAGAAAAATACTTATTAGGTATTATTTTTAAAGGACGTATATGAGCTGATATGATGACGAGGATTAATAAGTTGCGTATGTCCAACTACGCCAGATGACGTAGGCTTCGCGAGAGAGTACGTACCGTGTGGATGTACAATTTATTTCCATAAGACGGTAGTTAGGTAGAAACTTTAAAAAGCTACCATGCACTAACCAAACAGACGTAACTAGTACTTCGTCTTTAGAAAAAAAGGAGAAACACAGAAAACACAGCTTTGGTCCGTACGTCAACAAACTCGGGTCTAGCGAGTTCTCAGCTACCATTTGTGTTCATTAATGAGGGACTGAGAGGAATGAGCGAGCACTTTGCCCTGGAGTGGCGCCGTGGCTCGTTTGTGAGCGATCGCTCTAGTTTAAGCTGTACGAATTAGCTTGCGTCGGTTACTCTTTTCAAAACGTACTTAAGGTGCAGTGGCACCTAAAAATCCATTTAAACAGGTTTTTAGAATTCATTTTTGAAGTAGTAAATTTAAAATCTTAGAAAACATATTGGTATTATTGAGAATAGTTACGAGGAATTATATCGAACGGAAACACCATGTTGATAAAGTTGACTCGATAGAATAATTTCGCAAAGGTACCTCTTTTTGAGCCATTTTATCGTTTATTTTCGGTTTTATTCATAAAATAAGTAATTTGATAATAATATGATTTATTTACTAAAATAGAGTTTATAGGTTAAACAGGGAAAACATCGAATGGATTTTTATTTAAGATAAATATGATGAAAATATAAACGAAAACATCGAAAAAGTGCAAAAGTTTGGTTATTTTCTTACCTCTTTACACGTAAAGAAAAAGAAAAAGACAAAAGTTTCAGGGCTGCCGGGCCCGTGCACACTTGGTTTTAGTTACATAGGTACTGCTACTATATTAATTATTAACGATCATTATCATTTTGATCTGCCATTAAACACTCTTTCTCTCTCTCTTACCGTGTGGCACAATTAACCTCGCTATCAAAGGGGTTAAATACTAATGTTGTCAAGCTCATACTTTTATGCTATTAATGGTGACTTTAAAGTTAATGAATGTAATGCAATTCAACGCAAGTCAGGATCTGCTTTTGACCAGCCCGTGTCACGAAACCTTGACTTAAAATATATGAATGCCTATGAATTATGAAGTAAACAATTCACAATCTAGTCTGTATGCATGTCACCACTTTTTGAATAAGTTAAAACTTCGAAAAAAAGCAAATTGAAGGAGCCCCGTTTGCGGGACTACTTTTCACGATGGCACTAGACATTCATCATTATCATCATATCGGCACTTATACGCCCTTATCGAGCCTACCCTGAATTAGGGGATTGATATGACTAGATATTCAAAACTAACCTAACCTAACCGTCCGTCCGTTTAATAAAGTTGGCTCGATAGAATAATTTCGCAAAGGTACCTCTTTTCGAGCCATTTTATCGTCTATTTTCGGTTTTATTCCTAAAATATGTAATTTAATAAAAATATGATTTATTTACTAAAATAGACTTTATAGGTTAAACAGGGAAAACATCGAATGGATTTTTATTTAAGATAAATATAATGAAAATATAAACGAAAACATCGAAAAATTGCAAAAGTTTAGTTATTTTTCTTACCTCTTTACACGTAAAGAAAAAGAAAAAGACAAAAGTTTCAGGGCTGCCGGGCCCGTGCACACTTGGTTATAGTTACATAGGTACTGCTACTATACTAATTATTAACGATCATTAGCATTTTGATCTGCCATTAAACACTCTTTCTCTCTCTCTTACCGTGTGGCACAATTAACCTCGCTATCAAAGGGGTTAAATACTAATGTTGTCAAGCTCATACTTTTATGCTATTAATGGTGACTTTAAAGTTAATTAATGTTATGCAATTCAACGTAAGTCAGGATAAACTTTTGACCAACTCGTGTCACGAAACCTTGACTATATTTTATATATGAATACCTATCAATTATGAACTCAAAAAATCACAATCTAATCTGTATACATGTGTTACGGGATAGGCTATGAACGGTTGTACGATAGATGAAATTTGCGTGGAGAAGATGAAAAGTGACAAATTTTGCAGTTCACGAAACTCCGTATTTATATTAGAATGCAAAAGAATGATTTTACAGAAAGAAAGTTGTACTTAGGTTAGGTCTATAGCGAGGCACGGGTGGGGAACGACTGGCGAGCCTTGCACAGTGCATTCGCTAAGTGCTTACGAAGCGCAAATAAAGTATTTAGTAGTACATGTCGCTACACATGTCGACACTTTGTGAATAAGTTAAAAACTCCGAATAAAAGTGAATTGACGGAGCTCAGCTTTTGGGACTCCTTTTCACGGTGCCACTAGACATTCATTATTATCATCATATCGGCACTTATACGTCCCCAACGAGTGGCTCGAGCCTACCCTGAATTAGGAGATTGATATGCCTAGATAATCTAGATATTCTAAACTAACCTAACCTAGGCTCGGTTTTATTCGTAGATTCTTAGTATGTACTAATTTAACAATTTGACTGCGACAAAGAAAAGTCCTAACTCATTCATTCACTAACTCATTTACGCCGAGCCCCCAAACCCTAGAATCTAGAAAGGTGAGATTTTGCAAAAAGGTTCATTGTATAATGTACATAGACAAGGAATAAGGCCGGATTTTTTCAATTTTTCCACGGGAAAGGGAATAAAGTGGGAAATAAGTTTGCGGGAAAAACGATATGCACGCTGGCGTACCCGAGGGCAAAATCTAGTTTGTCAATAATATACATTCAAGACAAATAGCCAATTGGCTGATAAGCTTAAATACTAATATTTTTTTTGTTTTAACATTAAGTATTAAGTAAATTAATTATCTTTTAAAGCCCACTTCTATCTTAGGCATCATCGTCACCTAACATCAGGTGAGATGATGCCCAGGGCTTATCAACTGTCGATAAAAAATAATCTACAAATTAAATGCCGGTTGGGAATAAATGGGTATGCGCATTGCGCAATAAAACCCTTTCTGCGATAGATAAAATAAATATTTATCAAAATATTTTATTACTTGTCGGGATTTGAACGCATAAGTATTCTTACTTTACATAAAATGGCTGCGCGGTTTGGTGGCCGCTCCACTAGGGGTAGTGGAGCGGCTCGCAAACCGCGCAGCAATTTTATTATTTGTCATGATAAAACCTATATAATCAAGCATTTTGTGTAATAATCAAGAGGCTGTTATAAAGGTTCCCCTTTGTGTCAGGTACCACTCTTTGGGTTCATTAAGAACCTATAACATCCCCACTACTGGGACATGCGTCTCTTCCCAAGCTCGTGAAGGTTAGGCCATACCCCACATACGGGGACAGTCACGGGGAAAGATAAGATGGTGGTAGATAGCCAGGCGGGCATAGAAAAGGCCCTACCACCAACCAAACCGAGTCTTACAAGTTGACCCCACCGGGAATCGAACCCGCGACCTCCTGGTGTGAAGCGAATGGACTAAACATTACGCCACGGAGGCGGTTAGACTTTCGAGAAAAAGGCCACTGACAGTCAAACCTACTAGATAACGTATGTATGTATAAATTCTTTATTGCACACAAGGAATAATCACAAAATGGTTTTATCAGACTTAGTGTACAACTTAATCGATATTCTTTTATTATAAAAACCATAAAAAAGTGAATGGTACGCGAAAATGTTCATGAACAAAGAAAGAAGAAAGCTTAATATCTTGGAATAAATTGTCTATCTATCTTTCACAATTTTCATTCAGCAAACACGGCGCTAATAAATTTTTAATTTTTTGTAAACTCCTCAAAGAAAAGTAATTAATACCTCTCTTAAATCTCTTCGGTTCTAAAGCAAAAAACTTAAAAATTTAACATTCAAAACTTTTGATGGGAAAATATATTAATTAAACGACGCGAACACGTCGACGCTGGCTCATCAAAAATGTATAGAATTCGTATGATTTGCATAAAAGTCATTTTATTGGCTCGAAGACAAACAGACGGGATATTAGCGAACCCGCCATTGTGGAGTTGGTAACTCCGCAAGTAGTACAGCCAGCGGTGCCGGGGCATGTTCGGGTGACAGGACACCTTTAGTATTAAAATTATTTCGAATAGAGCTTTGAAAATTTTTGGATGGATACTGCCATTTTTATTTTATTTTTTTTATTCACAATTGGTAAACCCTTGACAACATCTCACCTGATGGTAAGTGACGATGTTGCCGAAGATGGAAGCGGGCTTACCAAGATTCCCCAACGCAATGGGGAACTGGCTATCTTATCTTCATGCCGGAACACACCAATGATATCAACATTGATATTTGGCGGCAAGACTTAGATAAGATGGTGGTAGCTAGCCAGACGGGCTTAGAAAATGCCCTACCACCAACCAAACCGAGTCTTACAATTGACCCCGCCGGGAATCGAACCCGCGACCTCCTGTGTAAAGCCAGTGAACTTTGCCTCTGAGCTACGAAGGCGGTTAAACCAAGAAAAACCATTTAACCATTTTTAGGGTTCCGTACCCAGAGGGTTAAAACGGGACACTTTTACTAAGACGGGACACTGTCCGCCCGTGTGTCTGTCACCAGGCTGTATTTTATGAACCGTATTAGGTAGACAGTTGAAATTTTCATACATGATGTATTTCTGTTGCCGCTGGAACAAAAATACTAAAAATTAGAATATACTTTGCTTGGGGAGTAAGCTGGTTAATGCGTTAAGCGAACGGTGATTTCTAGCGTTACGAGAAGTGCGATCGGGCGAGGCGAATGGAATGCTCGACTTGGAGAGTAAACTGGTAACGCGAACAGTGATTAAGTTTTACTTTACTCGTGTGGTCTAAAGCACACTCGTTTTTTTATTGGCACTGAGAGCGTACGAGCATGAATTATATTATTCAGAATTCAGACGCTTTCATGTCTATTGTGTATGTGTTTCTTAGTATCAAACGTAAAATTATGAAAAATTAATTACAAATTTAATAAACCGACTATGCAGCATCGAAAGTATTAAATTTGAATCTGTTCGTTGGTAGTTGCTACGGCGTAGTCGTCGTTAACATCCCGTAGCGTCCCCATACCTGGGGCCAGGGATTTTATACCTTATTTTCGGAAGGTCAGGCCTTAATGAGACACACACAGGGGTGAATATCGGACTGGTGGATGTATTACGGCTAGCCATTATCAGTAATTTACAAAATTACTACGGCGTAGTAGCTACGAACTGCCTAAATGTTTTTTAAACAATAGTCTCAAGCATATCCTTCTAAACTACAGATTAAATATTTCACAAATGTCACAATACTGCCAAAATCAAGAAATACAATACATTTCACATCGTAAAGCATCTAATAAGTTTGTAAAATATCAAATTTTTAATTTACGAGAAATTATGTATTCTTTCAGCAGGATAAGTCACGAGAAAGAAAGAATGTATAGAGCCATAAATTACAAAAAAAAATTGTTCGCGCTATACTGGAGTGGCGAACAATCCCCTTAAAAGAGTAAGAAGGTACTTTAACACCTTAACTGCTGTTTGTTGGTCATCACATCTGGCGAGTTTGCTAGTGTATTGCAAGTTTTCGCTACAAATCCCAAGAAAACACCGCTATAAGCTACGTGTGGTTTTCGCGAGCGTAGTCAGCTACAAAAGCAAATAAATATTTTTTTAAAGTGTTTTTTATAGAAAATAGACTTCCTGTATGAACTCTATTTTCTATGAAAAAAACACTTTAAATGAATTACAATAATTGACCAAATTTCAAACTCTGGATCTACTCATGAAACTCAATAACATGTCCCAAGGAACTTCAAGACAATTAAATGAAAATTTGATGGTCCAATTTTATATAGATTTTTTTATTGGTCCATTTGTAGAGGTCCTTTGGGAAAAAACCCAAGTTTCATACCCTAATCATCTATCTAGATGCTCAGGTATGTTTACCCGACTACACCAGAAAGATAGTTATGTTTTTCTAGTATATGTATTAATGTATGTCTGTTTCTTTTGCTGAGCCTGTAGACTAAACGGCTTGTAGATAATAGAGTGCAAGGTGTCGTTAGATTTGTCTTGATCCCATTAGACATAGATACATCATCATCATCATTACAGCTCATATACGTCCCCACCGAGGGGCTCGAGCCTACCCTGAATCAGAGACATAGATACATTTTTATCTAACTGGCCAAAAGAGGTTAAGGTTTTGGAGGGGTTAAGTTTTTAAGTTCTTACGGTGAAGGAAAAACATCGTGAGGAAACCTGCGCAAGCCTGTGGAGAAACTCGCAGGTTGTGCGTGAAGTCGACCAACCCGCACTGGGCCAGCGTGGTCGACTAAGGCCAGATCGCCCTAATTCAGGGTAGGCTCGAGCCCCTCGGTGTGGACGTATATGAGCTGATACGAAGTTTTTATGCAGTCGAATTTTTAATTTTTAATTAATTTGTTTCATTATTATTTCAAATTCTCCCTATATACTTGGAACAAAGACTTAGCCAAACCCCGGCCACAACGGTCGTGAAAAGATTTTTTAAAAACAAATGACGGAGCAAACAAAAACAGGGCGAAAACCCATAAGTTCGAGAACCAAACTATAACCAATCTGTATCAATCTGGGTGGTGAGGGGGTGAGGTCAGAATCCAGAGAGCGGCAGGGAGTGTCCGTACTGTATCTTATTACTAACTAACTTAACTTAGCTAACTTGACTTAGCTCAGCTTTGCTAGGCATTGTTGTAATCAGTTTTGTATCACGTCCGAAACAGTGTGCCTTCACTTCAGTAATCTCAAGCCAAGTCTCACTGGAGCTCGCGTAAACACTCCTCAAGAATCTTAACTAGGTTCAAGATACAAAGATTCAATGAGTTGAGCGTAATTATGTTTAGCAAGACGGCGCATTCATTAGCCGTGTTGTTCAGTATTCATCAGCTGCGGGTTCTGCATAACATTTTTACTTTACGACTGCTCCAAATCCCCGCGAACACAAATTACATGGTAATAAGAACAAGTTCGTCTCTGAAGAGGCTTGGGTAACAAAGATACGCGAAGTTTCGCCTCTGCTACCAAGTTCCCGCTTTAAAGTCGACCTTTTTTTTATTCACAACTAGCTGTTTCCCGCGGCTATACCAGCGTGGACAACGTTTGTATGACTATTCGAGGGTGCGCAGTGCGCGAGCCGCAAGCGGCTCGTAAGCGTAAAAGAAAGTAGCCTGTCCGTTAATCCAAGTCATAATCTGTCTACCTACCAAATTTTAGCCAGATCCGTTCAGCAGTTTTTGCGTGAAGAAGTAACAAACATACACACTCACAAACTTTCGCCTTTATAATATTAGTGTGATTTGTAGCCCTCTGAATCATTTCACCTGATGGTAAGTGGCAATGATGTCGAAAATGAAAGCGGGTTTACCAAAATTCCCCAACGTAATGAAGAACTGGCTATCTTATCTTGAAGCCGGAACCGTTAGCATTGATGTTTGGCGACAAGACTTGGACAAAACAGTGGTAGCTAGCCAGGCGGGCTTAGAAAATGCCCTTCCACCAACCAAACCGCGTCCTCCAGATATGAAGCTAATTGACTTAACCATTACGTCACGGAGATGGTTAAGGCTTATACTATAACCACTTTTTACATTAATTAAGGATTTTAAAATCGAAAAAAAATATGTTTTGTAATGTACAGGATATGAGAAGTGATTATGATTTCCTCGAATCCTATTTTGATACACAGAACTAAAGAAAAAAATATTTTCTAATGCACCCTTTTTTTCCTAGTTAATGTAATTATAGAACTGCTGCAATTTCAATCGAAATATTATGATAATTTATGAAATCATAATAAAACAATATAAAATGATTTTGTTTTAGGAAATTCTTCTTATTTTATTTGTAATGAATTAAAAACCAAAATTTTTTCCCGTATCGTCTGCAGCGATTGACGTAACAGCCACGTTGCAGTACGATCTGAAAAGAACTTTATATCCAAGCTATTTTGTTCGATGTTTAAACATCGGGAATCGAGTTGCTAATTTTAGGGACGGAGGAGCCTTAAAGCCTGAACCGCGTTAGCCCGAAACTACAGATATACAAACACTGAATCCGTAACCCAAACACGTTCGTGTTCAGTGCGTTGCAAATTTTTAGCTTTATGGTAAACTAGCTGTTTCCCGCGTGGACAACGTTTCTATGATTTTTAGAGGCTCGCGAGCGTGAAAAAAAGTAGCCTATGTGTTAATCCAGGTCCTAATCTGTCTACCTACCAAATTACAGCCAGATCCGTTCAGAAGTTTTTGCGTGAAGAAGTAACAAACATCACTCACACACTCACAAACTTTCGCCTTTATAATTTTATATAGTACTAGCTGATTCCCGCGGCTTCACCCGCGTGGACCACATTTCTATGACTTTTCGAGGGTGCGCAGTGCGCGAGCCGCAAGCGGCTCGCGAGCGTGGTAAAAAGTAGCCTATGTCTTAACCCAGGTCCTAATCTGTCTACCTACCAAATTTCAGCCAAATCCGTTCAGTAGTTTTTGCGGGAAAGCGTAACAGACAGACAGAGTTACTTTCACATTTATAATATTATAATATATAATATAATATATAATATTATATATTAGTAGGGATGATTCATCTTTTGTGTCTTTTAGTCGGAACGCACTTTATGGTCACGTATAATAACAAAACACTGGCGAAAAATTAATTGACTTTTATTTTCTTAACGTGTTGCACAAATAACTGTGCTATCCTAGGATAGACGCCACTTGCCTGGTGTTGCACTTAGCATCACCCACACGTTTAGGGCATTTTAGATTTGCAACACATTGGGAATCAGATATCTAGATTTTGATCATGTTTTCTTTTAGGCGGAGACCTTTACTTTGTCTGTGACAATAAAACAACCAAAATAAAACGAGTAAAATTAAATTTTCAATACAGTTGCTCGAAAAGTGGTACTTTATATGCCAGTCAAGTGTGCGCAAAATTGATTTTACCGCACACGTGCTTTTACTTTACCACTTTTTTTAATTTCTATCTCGAAGGAATGACATTTCTAGCAAAAAAAAATATAATAACCAAAGATACAGAATCTTCTTAAGACTTTTGAAAGGAGAATTATAAAAGAGATAGGTAGTTCCTCTGTGAGGTTAGTACATAACGCTAGCTGTTTAAATTCCAAACCAAACCCAAAGTTATATCTTTGTGAAGAAAGGAGAAAAAATATGAATGAAGTGGAACTGGTTACACCATGGAATAGGTCATCTTTACCAAAGAGGTTAAGTATCCCAAGCCGTATTGTAGTCTATTTATGATAATAAAAAAAACTTACGCATGCGTATACGTGTGCTAGCTAAAATATGGCGCAATTTTCGTAAACTGAATTGAGATGTTTTTGTTGTGAAAACTAATAAAATTAAGAAAAGTTAATGTATATGTAAAATACTACTTATACTAAATATACTTATACTACGTATACTTATATATATGTATAAGAAAAAACAATGAGATACTCCCCTGACATTTAAAATTAGTCACAAATCGTGTAAAATGAACTTTGGTTGCTGAAACCTTGATAGGTATGTACCTTATAAAAGTTAGGCATAAAATTTAATTTTAGTTTTCAGTTTTAATCTTTAGCTATAGTTTATTTAAAGTAAGTACATAATATTGTAATTATTTTTCTGTTTATTTTTTGCCGAATAAACTTTATTTCTTGCTTTCTTCTTTCTTATCTAGCCATGTATTTTGTTTTCTGTCACGGTCGTTTTTTTATTTTATCTATTTTCTCACAATTGTATTGAAAAACTTCGTATGATACTTGGGTGTAAAAGGAAATAACAAACTCGTGACGATGGTTAACCCTCGCATGCAGCTCGGGCTCACAAATGTCACTCGTTTGTAATTGACCTTTTTAATACCCTGGTATCATGAATAACTATTTTCAATAAAAACTTAAGTGACTTCGAAAAAAATAACAGGTACTGAACTCCAATTGTTAGATGAGAACTTCGAACTTCTTAATTCTTAAAGTTAATTTTTACTACACGTTTGTTCTGGGCTTTTGCGATTCGGTTTTGTTTGTTTCAGAATAATACGATTCTGAGTTCTGCAATTTTTTTTTGACTAACGTGGTTCGGAGTTTATCAGCTTTCGGTGAGAACTTTATCTTCCAAGCCGATTGCGGTCAGGTTGCAAATGGTTTATTTTATGCAAATGGCAAAGATACCCTCTATTGACTCTCCGACAAGACTTGGGCTAGATTTCCGCCTGCGTGCTTCACCGCTACTTAGAATTTGAAGTCTAAAGGACTTGGTATTTTATGAAAATGTAAAATGGAAAACCACCCGCGAACACTGCTTTAATCAGTTTCAGTTTCAGGGAGTGAAATTCACTGGTCGTAGAATAGATATTTACATTTCTCATCTTTGTTGCAGATGCTGAATCGGACGTTACAATACCATATTATAGAATTAACGTAGCTCCTGTTCATTTGATTTCTAAGTTAAATAAATGCTTAAAGTACAAAGATGTCGAACTTACTTGTAATATTCTTCTCGTAGACAGAGATTCTTATGATTCTTCTACAAAGATTTATTTTTAGACCGCGTCCTACACTGGAGAAGCTAAAAAGCAACGGCTTGCCAAATCGCCGCTATTTAATGTAATATATTAGAGGTAGATAGCGTTATCGTGGGGTCCGTAGTTTTATAGGCGGAAACAATGCCGGGGGTAGTCGTAAAGAACTCGTGTCGATATTTTGGGTATTTTTGTTGAGGCGGGCGAGTGTAGGGTATGTGCGAGGACAAGGAGGAGGTGCGCGGTGCGGCAGCGGCGAGCCCCACCCGTCTGTGCTGGGCGCGACGTGCGCCCGCGCCGCTGGCCGACACTCGTGGTCTCTGCTGCGCTAAGTTGCTCAGGAGGAACGGCAAGCCAAAAAAGGTTAGTGATTTTTTTTATTTTAAAAAACTAAACATAATTTTTAGTGCCTTATTGAACAACTTTTTAGTATACCTATGCTCACCTGTGATCATCCCAGTATCACGTGTGATGATTACGTATTACCGTCCTAGCTACGGTTTTCAAAATACGCACAAAGATAAAGTTTAAAAAAAAGAAAAGGATAAGAAATATTTAAAAATAAAACAAAAACACGAAGCGACGTCTTACATAAACTGGCAAGCCATTTTCTCAACAAATTATTTATAAAACCCTATAAATAGGTGAAGTTTATAATAATAGACCCGTATTCTCCCATACACCGTCAATATAAACCAGTCTACCCCCACATTTCAAGGTAGAGCGCGTCTAATCTCAATATAATCGAAGTTCTAGTGAGTTCCGTTACCACGGCCGAGTTCAGTACCTTAGTATACTTATAGAATTCATCTCTCGACAATGTTTAACTTATATTAGAAATCGAGTTTCACTTGATATTATTACTTAATTATAACTTAATTAATTACTTTCTGTTGCTTGTTGGACTTTTAGAAATAACAACGGGTAATGAAACCAATCAGTAATTTGATAAATTTGATAAATAATTTATTAATAATTTTATTTTCAGACTATTATTGACTATTATATTTTCAACTTTTATTTTGTTAGTAAGTAGATACGTGACTTATCCTAGGTGTTAGTAATCATTAAAATATAATTATTTAAAAAACATGATAAGAAAAAAAACATAATGCTTAACTGCTAGGGATGTGAAGCCGCAGCAGTAAAGCATATAGGGGCAGTCATCCCTATCCCCTATCATCTTCAGGACGCTGTTATTATCACTGCGTATATTAGTTTTGTCTAAAGTTGTCTTAACATTTACTTTTGGCCAAATGTGTCAGTAACTGCCTTTTTCAATTCAAAAGTCATAAGTGGGTAGATACTTAACAATACTTTGTACAATATCGCGAACAAGTTGCGAAGTCGTTACGAAAGCAATTTGAGTAAATTGAAGGTAAGTCTCAAAATTCAGGCGAACATATTCCAAATTGACAGAACCGCAACTGCTTTTGTTTCAACCAGAGTTCCACTCAGATAGGCTTAGTTATTCCGAGCCATATCCATAGTCTTATTAGGGAAGTTCCAGACAATGGCGCGGAATATTATGTACATTGTGTTAAGAGCGTAACTGGGAAGGCAAATAAGTTGCCCGAGGAAACCAAACTTTGGATCGAATTATCTTCTCTGTCACCGTTCCTTGCACTTTGATTAGCCACCCCGGGGAGCCGCGAGCAGCCCAGCAGCGATCAAACAATGTCGACAATAGAAATGTCTTATTATCACTCATCAGTCGTTGTTTACACAGAAGTTTGTGAACGCGAGGCCCAAACTTTACTCAAGACATCTCGGTTAATAAAGGAATGTTTTCGCCCGCAAAGTTGTATAGTACGGTCGATAGAAATAAAATTATACTATAATAGTCGTAGGTATAAAATAAACCGGCTAAGTGCGAGTTGGACTCGCCCACGAAGGGTTCCGTATCATCGTACAAGATTTAACACCATGATTTTTATATACTTTCCACGGTTTTTGTATCTTTTTCTTCGTCGTTCCCTCACTGCTGAGGATCGTGACCACATAGTGTCCTCCACTTGACACGATTTTGGGCCAGGTGGACTGCTCGGTGTAGACTGCCCCCCGCCTTGCCCTGTATGATATCGGACCATCTGACTGGTGTTCTTGACGTTTTTTTGTATAGGTCCCCTTTAATTTTGTTGTTACAGCGATAAATACACACTCTGTGAAAATTTCACCTGTCTATCTACTACAGTTCATGAAATACAGCCCGCTGACAGACAGACGGACGGACGTATTACGGAACCTTAGTAATAAGGTCGCGTCACCACCCTTTGGGTAAGGAACCCTAAAAAAATGAGCTGAGAATGTGAAAATAATTTATTTTTAACTGAATTTTATTACAAATATTGCGCGTTATGAAGACGAGATACAAGAGAATGCCAGGGTTGTCATAATAAAATATTTAAATTTTGACAGTTTAAAATCAAACAATGTTGCTATTTTTATATATTATTATTTTATTAAATTAACGCAGATACGCCTACCAGCTGTTACAACACCGGAAATTTTATTTTTTTAATATTATTCATTTACTTTTTTCTAACACAGAAGCACAGAACACAGAGGCACAGAAGTGTGGTCGTGCTTTTCTTCAAAAAGGGTGACAACACTCTGCTGAAGAACTACAGACCCATCTCACTTCTGAGCCATGTCTACAAGCTGTTTTCGAGAGTCATTACGAATCGTCTCGCACGCAGGTTTGACGACTTCCAGCCTCCCGAACAAGCCGGTTTCCGAAAAGGCTTTAGTACCATAGACCACATACATACGCTGCGGCAGATTATACAGAAGACCGAAGAGTACAATCAGCCACTATGCTTGGCGTTTGTGGACTATGAGAAGGCCTTTGATTCAGTCGAAACCTGGGCTGTGCTACAGTCTCTCCAGCGGTGCCAAATTGACCATCGATACATCGAGGTGTTGAAGTGTCTGTATGAAAACGCCACCATGTCGGTTCGCCTCCAGGACCAGAACTCGAAACCTATCCAGTTGCAGCGAGGGGTGAGACAGGGAGACGTTATATCTCCGAAACTGTTCACCGCCGCCCTGGAAGATGTTTTTAAGCTTCTGGACTGGGGTGGACTCGGCATCAATATCAACGGCGAGTACATATCCCACCTCCGATTCGCTGACGATATCGTGGTCATGGCTGAGACTATGGAAGACCTAAGCACAATGCTCGATGGCCTCAGTAAGGTCTCTCAACAAGTGGGTCTTAAAATGAACATGGACAAGACGAAAATAATGTTAAATGTCCGTGTCGCACCCACTCCTCTAAAGGTTGGAGACTCTACACTGGAAGTTGTTGACGAATATGTATACCTGGGACAAACAGTCCAGCTAGGCAGGTCCAACTTCAAGAAAGAGATCAATCGACGAATCCAACTCGGCTGGGCAGCGTTCGGGAAGCTTCGCAATATCTTCACGTCCCAAATACCGCAGTGTCTCAAGACTAAGGTCTTTGACCAGTGTGTGTTGCCAGTGATGACTTACGGAACTGAGACATGGTCGCTTACTATGGGCCTCATAAGAAGGCTCAAGGTCACCCAAAGGGCAATGGAGCGTGCTATGCTCGGAGTTTCTCTGCGTGATCGAATCAGAAACGAGGAGATCCGCAGGAGAACTAAAGTAACCGACATAGCTCACAGAATCGCTAGACTGAAGTGGCAGTGGGCAGGGCACATAGCTCGTAGAACAGATGGCCGATGGGGCAGTAAAGTTCTCGAGTGGCGACCGCGCACCGGAAAACGTAGCGTAGGCAGGCCTCCCACGCGGTGGACCGATGACCTGGTGAAGGTCGCGGGAAGCCGATGGATGCGGGCAGCGCAGGACCGGTCGTCGTGGAAATCCTTGGGGGAGGCCTTTGTTCAGCAGTGGACGATTTGTGGCTGATATGATGACTTTTTTCTAAGTAGAACGATTACAAATCACAATATGCAATTATATAAAAAAAATTCGAGCGAGACCTACAGTACTCGCATATGATGTGTAACATGTGACAAAATACTTTAGGTTAGTTAGATTTGATGACGATATTGTACCTGGGTGGCGGATCTGACAGTAACGAAAAAACCGACCAAGTGCGAGTCGGACTCTCGTAAAGTAGAATTCCGCGCTTTCGCGACTTCCTGTTACACATTTCCGTCCCATGTTACACATTTCCGTCCCATTTCACGAAATCACTCCCACAAATTGCAGGAAAGCGAGAGCAAAGATGTTACACATCAAAAATTGTAATTTCCGTAGTAAGTGGGTTAACGAAAATTTATGTTTAAATTATTATTATTTTATTTGTTTATATGCAGTTCCAAATAAAATTTTCTATCTATTTCGTATTCCTCAAATTTTGCCGCTAATAGCACTTATACGCAGTGCCTTCCTATAAATCACTGGTATAAAAGCGTTTCTGCAAAAATTGTCTTCGAACCGAGCGACGACGACGCGGCACGGAATCAAAGGAAGATTGTTGCCACTATTTTGCAATTCTAAGTTCGGAGGAGAGGTTTCAATCCGACTAATGTGCTTTCTACACTACATACCCGTAGCTAGCGGTATGACTGGCAAATATCTGACGATGCATCGGGACTGCGATGTGCCTCGGCACAAACTCTATTGGGAATAATATGAAATGCAAAGCGATATTCACCTCCTTCACTGCACAGAGCTGAGTTGCAATGCAGGTTAATGGTTATTTGTGGCGCAGGTACGAGTGATGTACGTTTTCATGTGAATCACATCAGCTCATATACGTCACCACCGAGGGGCTCGAGCCTACCCTGCATTAGGGTGATCGGGCCTTAGTCGACCACGAGAGCTCAGTGCGGGTTAGTCGACTTCACACACAACCTTTGAGTTTCTTCGCAGGCGTGTGCAGGTTTTCTCACGATGTTATCCTTCTTTGTATAAGAGTGTCAGATAAACGTACATATGAAATCGAAATTCTAAAACACATTGGTACGTGGGGGGATCGAACCACGACCTACCGGACAGGAGGTAACGGCCCTTGCCATTACGCCAGCGACGCTCACAAAATGGATATAATTTTGGAAAAAGAACTGAAAACTTTTAGGTACCATTTTTTATTTGAAAAGAGTTTTTATGCTCAAAAAGTCAAATGCTCATATGAGATACACGTTTTTAAATTTAAAAAAGGCGAGCACATTATTTTCTACGATTCTATTGAAAATAAAAGACGATCCAGGGACCTTGATTCCACCTCCAAAGTTCATCATCAGATCAATTTCAGAATACCAAAATAGTCAATGGTCACTATACGAATACGGCCTCGTTCCAAATTCGAACCCCCCCCCCCCCCCGGAAGTCGCTCTAAAATCGATTGCAAGATCAGACCTATCAGACCTACATACAAAAATTGAAAGTTAAATAAGAGCTTTTAAAAACTCTCGTTTCGCTCGTGTTTTCTAGGGTGCCGAACCAGGTAACGGGACCCTATTACTAAGTCTACGCTATTCGTCTGGCCGTCCGTCTGTCTGTCTGTCTGTCCGACCTTTAAAAGGCTGCATCTTTAGAACCGTGGTAAGTAGCTGGCTGATTTTTTTAAAGAATATGTAGTAATAAAGGATTAGCCAGCAATAATAAAAAAAAAGTTAATTGTAAAGGACCCCCTCCTTTATATTTAACTTTTTACCATACAAAAGCAGTGTTTTTTTTTTTGCCTTATTGGAAAAAAGGTAATACATACAAGCATAAAACTTGATGTGATTATAATACTGATCCTGAAGTAAAATAACCAATATTAAAAAACTAAGGAGTCCGAATTAAAAAAAAAAAAGTTTTTCTGTCACTCGCGTTGATGTGTTTCGTTTATTTTGAATGGGTAGCATTCCTAAACTTGTGTAGAGTAGTTTTTTGGTGGCACGGAACCCTCGGTGCGCGAATCAGACTCGCACTTGAACAGTTTTTATTACAACGTAAAAAAATGGTAAGTTCGTCGTCAGGTCAAAAATTAAGGAGCTCCGCAATAAAAAGGATGTAGTCGTTTTGAGCTTTATTATTCTCATTTGTGCGAAAGAAAATAAAGTATTCCCGCGCATTAACGGAGCGCCGCTGCCGTTCATCTAATTACGAATTTCGTAAAAAAAAAATTCGCCGTAAACCGTCAACGCAATTTTCTTTTTCGGTAAATGAATTGAATTAGCGTCCAGTTAATTAAGCTTTGCATAATGATCAAAAAAAAATTCTTTGCTCTTCTCTAGCTGTGCTGACTTTACTAATTTTGAAAGTATTGGGAAACCTTTGGCGAATCATTTTTTAATTTTACTTCAAAGCCGAGTTACTGACTTTGCATTAATTTGATTAATTATGTTACCTTACAAGGGAAGGATTTTAGACAATAGACAATAGACAATAGACAGATTTTTATTTGACACAAACACACACCGATTACACAACATAAAAAGGAAGTAAAACACATAGAAACAGAAAAAAAAAAAAAAAAAAAAACAAAAAAGAAAATAAATAATAAATGAAAAATAATAAATAATTTTATGAAATGTTCTGGCTTCGTAGACTAGGTTAACAAAAAACCGGTCAAGTGCGAGTCAGAACCGCACACATAGGGTTCCGTACCATCATACTAGATGGCGCTAGTTTCTTCACGTTGAAAAAAAACCACGTTTTTTTTTTTTTATTAAAAATTTGAGTGCGTTTGACTGCAACTCACCTGATGGTAAGTGATGATGCAGTCGAGGATGGTACACGCAAACTCAAATAATGCCTATTCACTCTTGCCTTTTTGTATGGATACCCCCTTATTTTTTCACTCTTTCAAATTTTTTGTATTTGTTGTTATATCGGCAACAGAAATACATTATCTGTGAAAATTTCAACTGTCTAGCTATCACGGTTCATGCAATACAGCCTGGTGACAGACGAGCAGACAAACGGATGGACAGCGAAGTCTTAGTAATAGCACATCCTGGACACTTCATATAACGGACCAGAAATGATATTTCAAAAACTGAATGACGGAACAAACAAAATGGCGGCGAAATCATATACGTTCGACAACCAAACCGTAACCAATCTGTATCAATCTGTGTGACGAGGGTGTGAGGTCGGAATCTAGAGAGCGGCAGGGAGTGTCCATACTGTAATAGGGTCCCATTTTACTCTTTGGGCACCGAACCCAAAAAAAGCTTAGAAAGTTCTTTATGGTGAATCTTTGGAGTTCGCTTCTTTTCTTAGCATTTATACCTGGAACCTTACTTAAGACTTAAGACCCCGAATAAATCTTATCAGACACCCAAACACGCATTAGTAGGAACCCATCAGCATAATCGCGAACTAAGCACTCCTCTGTTACAGTTACTTACTTACAATAAAGAAAGCTCCCTTTGACTTTAGATTACTTTGATAATATTACTTTAAAAGGTAAAACCTTCTGTAAAGTTAATTTTCACACATTTGCTTGTAAAATTATTCCTCTGCTTTTAGGTTCAAAAGCAGATAATAAAACAGGAGTATTTTTATATTTTTACTAGTGGATGCCCGCAGCTTCGCCCGCGCAGATCCTGATTTTTGCGGTTCCCGTGGGAATTTCCCAAAATCCTTTCTTAGCGGATGCCTACGTCATAACATCTACCTGCATGCCAAATTTCAGCCCGATCCGTCCAGTGGTTTGGACTGTGCGTTGATAGATCACTATGTCAGTCAGTCAGTCAGTCACCTTTGAGTAATATATATTCAAGTGTGTATGAAAGCAATGAGTTTTTGTTTTATTTTACTTAGGGAGCTTACAGCTTTATTTACAAACTGTAGTATTATCCGGTTCAAATGCTGTTAGGATAGGACCTTTTAAAATGGAGCGGCATAATGACGTCAACTGATGCCTGTCAGTACCATTAGCAACGCTGTCAGGAAAGCGCGTGACACGTGAGTGACGAATACAACTTCATCGGAAGTATTTCTTTTATTTATTTTATTCTTGTACTATGTCATATCAGCTCATGTATACGTCCCCACCAAGGGGCTCGAGCCTACCCTTAATTAGGGCGAACAGGCCTTAGTCGACCACTCGGGCCCAGTGCGGGTTGGTCAACTTCACACACAACCTTGGAATTTCTTCGCACCTGTGTGCAGGTTTCCTTACGATGTTTTCCTTCACCGTAAGAGCGTCGGATAAACGTACATATGAAATCGAAATTCGAAAACAAATTGGTACGTGGCAGGACTCGAACCACGACCTCCCGGATAGGAGGTAGCGGCTCATGCCGTTGCGCTACTGACCCTTTTTTTACTTATTATACCCTACAAGTCATCACATCACTGTCGCGTAACGCAACTCCAAAAGGTCGTATCCTAGCAGCATTTGAACCGGATAATAACTGATGATCAAATAATATATAGGTCAAAACTCTACTTAGTCTGTGATATATAGTAAGAAGATTTGATATCTGTACAAAAAGTACGTAAATACAACTACCTAAGTTTATTTGTCTGAACCACAGATAAGAAAAAAATCGCTGACGCTCGTCTGAATATGTTTTTTTATATAATAAGTTTATAAAATTTGTTTTATTTTTTCCATACAAGTGTGTTGAGACTTTTTGGCGGGAATTGGTAGCGTTCAAGTGTCTTCGCAGGCGTTCTCCTCGAGCAGGTTTCCTCACGATATTTTTCTTTCACCTTAAGAGCGTCGGATAAACGTACATATGAAATCGAAATTCGAAAACACATTGGTACGTGGCAGGATTTGAACCAAGACCTCCCGTGTAGGAAGTAGCAGCCCTTGCCATTACGCCACCGATGCTCAAAAGTGGGTAGATATATAATATAAGTTAGAGTCCAGTCTTTTCAAGCGACTTCCAAGAAGGAGGAGGTTCTCAATTCGACTGTATGTTTTTTTTTATGTGTGTTACCTCATAACTTTTGACTGGGTGAACCGATTTTTATGATTATTTTTTTAATTGGAAGCTAGTACTTTCCGTGTGGTCCCATATAAATTTTATCAAAATCGGTGTATTAATTAATTACAAAATTAACATAAACCAAAAATAATAATGCAAAAATGTACTAAGTTGTTGCGATGGAAGTCGGTTTTGTAACGTGTTTAGCGTTTTCAATTATGTCCAGTGATTTCTGTGGTTAAACGTATGTAAAGAAAGCTGATAAAATTACCATACCAAATACTTCCGGAATTTTCATTGATAATGGAACAAGAACAAAGCATTGATAATTCGTTGGGAGCATACTTCAATCTGGAGTGGCGTTTAAGCCATTCATCCAGATTATTCTTGCCAACAAGTGCTAATTCCCAGCAAAGCCAACGGTATAAAAGATCCTACGCCCGGGAATTGTGGAGACCGTCTTTTATTGCACATTTCTTGCAGCGGCGGCGGGGGATGCCGCGATTAATGAAGGGTAGCGGATTAGTGGTGTGAACTTCTAGAAAATTTATAAGAAACTAGCTTTTGCCCGCGGCTTCGCCCGCGTGGATATCGTTTTTATGACTGTCTTAGAGGGTGCGAGCGGTTCGCGAGCGTGGACATGGATTTTCTCCAGATCCCTCGGGAACTATGTCAGGATATGCTTATTAGTAAATCATGTTATTTCCCACCCCGTCAACCATCTCTGTGCAAAAAATCACACAATCCATTGTTGCGTTGCGATATTAAGAAAATTAACCAAAAAAGAGTATATTTTCAGTTCCCTCAGGAGCTGCATCGGGTTATGCTATTTTCACGGGATAAAAAGTAGCCTATGTCCTTCCCCGTGACACAGGCTACCTGTATGTCAAATTTCATAAAGATTGGTCAAGGCGTTGAAGCGTGAAAAGGTAACAAACAAACAAACACTTGATTACATTTATAATATTATAGTAAGGATAGCATACTTATCGTAAGAAGTATTTTCACTTATCTTAGCGAGAGGTGGATCACTAAGAGACTTGGATGGAGATGAAAGTAGGGTTGTGTAAAAAAATTAGATGTGTACATTGGACAAAATAAACTGACCTTCCTACGTTCCTATCAAAACCTCATTTTTAGGGTTCCGTACCTAAAGGGTGAAAACGGGACCCTATTACTAATACTTCGCTGTCCATCCGTCTGTCTGTCTGTCTGTCTGTCCGTCTGCACCAGGCTGTATTTCATGAAAAGTGATATCTAGACAGTTGAAATTTTCACAGATGATGTATTTCTGTTGCCACCATAACAACAAATACTAAAAATTAGAAAAAGTAAAAGAAAATAAGGGGAGTCTCCATACAAAAAACGTGTTTTTTTCAAGTAAAGAAACCAGCGCCATCTAGTATGATGGTACGGAACCCTATGTGTGCGGTTCTGACTCGCACTTAGCTGGTTTTTTCAAGTATGGCGGTAACTTAATACACTCCTTTAACAACAAAAAAATCATGAACATAACCAGAAGGACTTCTATTAAATTATTTTCAACCCTTTTAAAATTAAGCTCGAAAGAAAAATTTTGTAGCTAGCTACTTCACTCATATTTACATTGAACAGTTTACCTCTTCGGAAGTTCGTAAAAGTGGACACTAGTTCAGAATGCATCGCGCGGAGCCTGATTCGAGTTCAAACACGAAACTATCGGTAACTAGTTGGTGAGAGTTCCGCGGCAGCTGCGACGCGCCCGCCTTTATTGGGGGATGACAAAAAGACTACTTGCCGGCAGAAATATTCCGGAAGGAATGATTCGCATTTGCATTATTTTATTTTTAGTTTTTGTTAAGTTTCTGATAAAGTATTGAACCGATTTTAATAAAAAAATTATGAGACCACACGGAAAGCACTAGCGTTCAAATAAAAAAATCGAATTAAGAACCTCCTCCTTTTTGGAAGTCGATTGAAAATAGAAAGCGGTGCACCTTACTAAACGAAATTCAAATGTTTCACAAACGACGAAACGGATTAAAGCAAATCCTAAAGAGGCATTAAATGCAATGCCAAACATTTCACGTACTCCAATACTAATCTCCTGCAGACTCGAAAGAAAACTGTTCAAGATTTTAAGGCTCGCAGGATATTAAGGCGGGAACAGACTTCGGGCAGACACGACGCGAGTTTAATACGCCGTGCATTCCCTAGCGACACGCAGCCCCCTAGACTCGCTCGTTAGCTGTCAGAATTGCCACAGAAATAAATCTTGGTAAAAACACAGTCTTAAGAAAAAATCCATTCAGTCAGCCATCCATAGAGCGTCTGCTTCTGTCCGGGAGGTCGTGGTTCGAGTCCTGCCATGTACCAATGTGTTTTCGAATTTCGATTTCATATTATGTACGTTCATCCGACGCTCTTACGGTGAAGGAAAAAATCGTGAGGAAAACTGCACACGCCTGCGAAGAAACTCGAAGATTGTGTGTGAAGCTGACCAACCCGCAATGGGCCCGCGTGGTCGACTAAGTCCTGATCGTTCTAATTCAGGGTAGGCTCGAGCCCCTCGGTAGGGACGTCTATGAGGTGATATGATGACAGTCGGCCAACGGAGACTTTTAGACCGGGAAATCGTGCAACGAGGCTAGACGAGGGAAGTCGAGCTCAAAATGCCATGGTCGCCGTTTGGGATAATTCATTAAAGGGGGCAGCGGTGGAAGTGAAGGTGACCAGTTACTATCGATATCGGCCTTGACGAAAAAATCAAAGACGGTAGACCACTGTATGGTTTCTGGATAAAAGTTTAGAATGGCCTTGTGACAAAAGTCGGTCACATATCCAAGATTTCATCTAGGTATAAGATTACGTTAGTTTTCGGTCAGTCAGCACTTCATCATCATCATCATCTTTTTAGCCTTATTCCCAATCATTTGGGCTCAGCTTCAAATGTTTTTGTCTCTGTTGTGGTCTCAGCATTTCTTCATATTAAAAAAATATTTTAAATGGGTATCGTGTTTACATGCACTTTTAAATAGGTAGTCAAAAAAAATCTTAATGTCAATGTCATGATTAAGATTAAAAATATTTGTTGAAAGATTATTACATGTTCATATATCCTTGTCATTTACTATGATCAATTATTTAAATATCAAAAATATATGGATATGTATTAAAACTCCAGCAATAAGCAGCTTATCTTTGGTTATTCTTCTTCTTTGATTTAATAGAAAATCTCTTTCTGTGGAGTAATATCAAATTCTCCATGTCCTCAGTCAGCATCTTAAGCTCTTGATAGTTCACGACCGCAGCTTTTTCTCAACTTACTTTAAGTTTAACCTTGACTTTCCTCTACCTCTTCTTCTCTTCTGTGGATGCTTTCCAATATCTGTCGTATCGTATCAGGTGTGGATTATGAAGAAAAAATCTCTTTCTGTGGAGTAATATCAAATTGTCCACGTCCTCAGTCAGCATCTTAAGCTCTTGATAATTCTTGACCGCAGCCTTTTCTTAACTTACTTTAAGTTTTGCCTTGGCCTTCCTCTGCCTCTTTTTCTCTTCTATGGTTGCTTTCAGAAATCTGTCCGTGTCGTATCAGGTGTGGATAATGTCTCATACACAACATATTTTCTTTTGTGTTCCCAGTTACGTGCAGTAGCTTTTCTTCTCTTGCACCATGCGTTGCGTTTTGCGTTTACTTTCCATTCATCATCATATCAGCCAAAAATCGTCCACTGCTGGACAAAGGCCTCCCCAAAGGTCCTGCGCTGCCCGCATCCATCGGCTTCCCGCGATCTTCACCAGGTCGTCGGTCCATCGCGTGGGAGGCCTGCCTACGCTACTTTCCATTCATTTCGGTCCAACTGATATATTCTTTCCTCCTCCTACACCACATCTCAATGGCTTGCAATTTTTCTTTCTTGATATCTCTATCAAAAAAATACTTTAAGTTTGGAAGAATGGTGATGACATTTCTATCTTACTTACCATCAGATGAGATGTTGCCAAGGGCTTACCAATTGCGGATAAAAAAATCTGTGAGTATCGGCATCTTTCTATCGTGAGCACTGTTCTTTTATTATTGCAAACACTTACTTACCATCAGATGAGATGATGCCAAGGACTTACCAATTGCGGATAAAAAAATCTGTGAGTATCGGCATCTTTCTATCGTGAGCACTATTCTTTTATTTTTCAGGCACTAGCAGATGTAGAGCTGCTAAACTCACTGAAGAGAGTTTTAAACGAGCACTTATCTTGGCGTCCTTTGTGGACTATGCTTGTGCATTCATATTGCTGTATAGCGTTTTAAAATTTAATAAGCCTCGGTGTTCTTCCTGAATAGTTACTGTAGATTGTCATTTAAATATTTTATCCTTTACCAGCTATTCCTTTAATAAAACCTCATTGGTATTATAGAAGAAATCCATTCCATATTATGGAGATTCTGAGATTCAATTTGAATAAAGGAACTCAATGTTCCTTTTTCCAATTTTAAAAAATTGAAGTGGGATGAGGTCAATACAATTTTAATAAAATATGTATTCTTATTTAAAGTATGCTAAAATTCTAGTAAGTACAAATTCCATTGCATTCAACCTTTATAACTTTACTATCGACAAATTCGCATTAAAAATTCTTGTGATAATGTAAAAAGTTCTAAGATTATTGCAAACTAGCTTTTTCTCGTGGTGAGGCTCGCATGGGCATCGTTTTTATGACTGTCTTTGAGGGTGAATGGTGCGTGTATATAGCCTATGTCATTCAATAGTAATGAAGCTTTTTACTGGTGAAAGATTTTCAAAATGGGTTCAGTAGTTCCGGAGATTACTTCCTACAAACAAACTCAAAAACTTACAATCTTTACCTCTTTACAATATTATAATGAAGCTTTTAACTGGTGAAAGAATTTTCAAAATTGGTTCAGTAGTTCCGGAGATTACTTCCTACAAACAAACTCACAAACCTATAATCTTTACAGTTTAGATAAACCAGATGCAGACTTCATCACATTTTAATGAAAAATATTTGATTAAAATCGATAAATACCATATAAACTGCATTGAAGTTTTGACATAAAAAATATAAGAGTGGAAGTATAATTTCAGAAACTGTTAATTAAGATAATGTTTACTTTATCCAATAATGACACCTTAATAAATTTTTTAAGTAATGTGGTATACGTATGCTCTCTGCTTATATTGCTCTGCCCCAACGCGGTGTCACATTAGAACTTAAATCTACTAGCTATTCATCATCATATCAGTCGAAAGACGTCCACTGCTGGACAAAGGCCTCCCCCAAGGATTTCTTCAACGACCGGTCCTGCGCTTCCCGCATCCAGCAGCTTCCCTACGCTAATTCTTCTGGTACGCGGACGCCACTCGAGAACTTTACTACCCCAACTGCAATCCGTTCTACAAACTATGTGCTCTGCTCACTGTCACTTAAGTTTAGAGATTCTGTGAGCTATGTTGGTTACCTTGGTTCTCCTTCGGAGCTCCTCATCTGTTTCGATCACGTAGGGAAACTCTTAAGATAGCTACTACTAGCTATTAAGACCTTTATAAAATTGTGACATGCAATAAATACATTAAAATCGATAGTTTTGTTATTTTTTTTTAACTTTCTTAATCATAATAGAAAAAAAACTCTGTCCTTGAACCTTTGGCATTATTTGAATAAACTTCATCTTGCCCGCGACTAGACTATAAGAATCATTAGGTACGCGTGAAACTATATAAACTTGCCCACGACCAGGCTATAAGAATGATTAGGTACGCGTGAAACTCTATAAACTTGCCTGCGACCAGGCTGTAAGAATGATTAGGAACGCGTGAAACTCTGTATACTTGCCCACGACCAGGCTATAAGAATGATTAGTTACGCGTGAAACTTTGTATACTTGCCCGTGACCAGGCTATAATAATGATTAGGTACGCGTGAAACTCTGTATACTTGCCCGCGACTAGGCTATAAGAATGATTAGGTACGCGTGAGTTATGCTCTAAGTGCTCCTTTTTAATTAATTTTTTGTTCTATTAATACTACCTACCTATTCCTACTAATCGAAACAAAAGAAAAATCGGATAGTATTAGGCCCTTAATATTGTAAGTGGAAAAGGCTGAATAGCCATATGAATAGCAATAGCAAATGAAATGCCGCATTACTTAAGCACCAACATAATGATTTTAGATCTAGGTTCAAAAGTGGAAATCAGATCACTTAGATAAATCTATCTTAGATCAATAGAGACGAATTTTCTGTCCCTAGGGCTGTTGTTGGGGCTGCGTGTTGTTAGCACGAAATTGAAATCACTGAGAGGAGGGGGGGGAAAGTGGGGGGGGGGGGGGGTTGTACGTGACTCCAAAACCGATCAGCGTTGGGGCAAATCCCAAATAATATTTACCTTGAGTGTGGCACTGCGAGGCACGGAATAGTGCGGATTGCTTCTCCGACGCCGATAGCGGCTTTGACGCCAAGATTAGTATTTATTCCCAAGTGTCTTGAGCTATGCACGTAGTGAGTACAGAAAAAAAAATCTGAGACTTAACAAAATGTATTGCAGAAAGTATTAAATTTTTTGTAGTCAATCTAGAGATGAAAGCTCTTTGCGCACAGAATAACCGAGACATAATCACATAGCTTTATACATAATTGTATATATCTTTCGGTATTTAACACGTCACTTTTTTTTAATCCTGTGTTGGTAAGCCCTTGACATCATCTCACCTGATGTTTAAGTGACGATGATACCGAAGATGGGAGCGGGCTTACCAAGATTCCCCAACGTAATGGGGAACTGGCTTTCTTATCTTCAAGCCGGAATATGCATTTTAGGTTTAAAGATATTTATTCCCATAAAGACACCAGTCACTTACATGAAAAATATATAAATATTATACTTAAAAAAGTACAACTTGTAAGTTTGTGTTCGCTTGTCCACTTGTCTGTCGATTTCCGGGACCTGGAATAAAAAACTAATTCCCTATCTGTCGACCTACCGGGAGCCGGAAATATTACGGTGGGTCAAATAAGCGACAAAAAATACGCCAAAGGTTGGTAGGCCGATTTATAATTCATATCGACATGTATGGGAGTGAAACAGACTACCTCTGTGACTAATCCTTTGCCACACTGACAATATATAAAACGTTCAGAGAAACTTCACTCAAAATTCAGCTGTCATACTTCAAGGTCGCGAGTGTGTCATTTATTTTGTTGTCTTCTCTGTATTTTGTTATTAAATAGGTGTTATTTAGTTTTTATTGTAATATAAATTATAAATTTACTTCGATATAAATTACAGTAATAGAAAATTTCACTTATAGTTTTATTTTTAACCAAGAAATGTATTTTTTTAGGTAGCCTATAGTAAATATCAATATTATCAATTATCATAACATTAAGGTAAAAACAATGAAAATAAATAAGTAAAACAACCTAATGAGAACAATATTTTAAATAGAAACACACAACGCTTTTAGTTAATGAATAATTCATTAATACAATGTTTTATTTCGATTCACAGAAAATCCATTAAACGCGCTCAGAACCCTGTGTGTCGCATTTCCGGCTCCCGGTTGCGACAGATATAGGGGGTGTGGGCTAGTTACAGCTTGACAGTTATAAGGTTGAGAATCATAAAAAAATATTAAAAACCAGTTTGTTTGCAGAGTCGTTCATTACATTGTTATTTGTCTAATAACGTATACTCTTCCAATATATATTGCTAAAGTTTACCTTTAAATGTCTTGAATGACTCCGCATTTAAGTGGAATCATAAGTGGAGTGCCTAGGTAGTAAAGTAACAGATAAATAACTACACGAATTACTTAACTGTCGGTGTAACTGGAACCAATAAACGTATTTCTGTCTTTGTTTAAAAATTAAAAACTCGTTCTTATGCCGTATGCGCATGGATCAGATTCGAACTACGAGTGTCTAGCTTGATGTGCTGGACTCTGTACCTACCTAATAAGTACTTACAATGGAATTAAAACTAGTCATAAAGTAGGTTATTTCGTGGCGCAGTGGTTAGTCCATTTGCCTCACACTAGGAGCTCGCGGGTTCGATTCCCGATTATTCGATTATTTTGCTTTTTTGGCCAGTTGGGTAAAAATGTATCTAAAAGTCAGCTACGGGATCAAGACGAATCTAATGATATCTCGCACTCCAAAATCCATCAAGCTGTTTAGGCTACAAAGCGTGCCAAAGAAATAAATATACATACATACACTCGAAACACATAGCTCTCCTTCTGGCGCCGTCGGTTAAAAAAGTTCTTGTGCCATTAAAAAACGGACCCGCATATTTAATGTGGAGAATTCATTAGAGGTCCACCCAGGACCGCTTTACTCTGGGCTGAAGTTGTAGTGCCACTCGAGTGAAGGTGTCGTTATAGCTCGCGCCAAACTTTATTACTGATCTGAAGTGTGATGCGAGTGCGTACTGCTCCGGTATAACTGAGCAGTAGCATGCATAGTAATCTTTTTACTATGGCAGTAGGTACTTCTACATCCTACTAACACCCAAAGCAAAGTACATATATTAGTACTAACATACAGTAGGGACACTCCCTGCCGCTCTCTAGATTGCGACCTCAGCCCCTCGACACCCAGATTGATACAGTTTTGTTACAGTTTGGTTGTCGTAAGGTTTCGCTGCCATTTTGTTTGTTCCATCATTCGTTTTTTGAAATGTCATTTTTGGCTCGTTGTATGAAGTGTCCAGGGTATGTCCAAAGTGTGCCACTGCGATGCGTCTTGCGATCAACTTCAGAGCCGAAATCCTATCCTACTAACATTATAAACGCGAAAGTTTGTAAGAATGTATGGATGTATATTTGTTACTCTTTTACGCAAAAACTACTGAACGGATCTGATTGAAATTTGGTATTTAGACAGATTAGGACCTGGATCACATAGGCACTGCGCGACCTAGAAAAATCATAGAAACGTTGTCAACGCGGGTAAAGCCGCGGAAAACAGCTAGTACGAGTATCTTTATAGCATAATGGGCGTAATGTACACCACTTTCGTACACACTGAAAACGGTGACACCAAATAATACTATAACGTCTCATGAGCACAAACGCAATTCGTTTGCGGGAAGCACGTACTGTGCTTTGAAAAATATCAATGGTTAAGTCCATTAGCCTAATATCAGGATGTTGCGGGTTCGATTCCCGGAGGATTCTAACTGTGTAAGATCGGTTTGGTTGGTTATAAAATAAGCTCGCCTGGCTATCTACCACCATCTTATCTAAGTCTTGTGGCTAAGCTTACCATCAGGTTTAACAATCGTGGATAAAAAAAAAAACTATGAATAGGACTTACAGAACCATTAACCACCTCTGTGGTGAAGTGATTAGAAACTTGGTTTGGTTGGTGCTATGGCATTTCCTAAGCCTGACTGGCACCATCTTGTCTAAGTCCCACCGCCAAACTTCAATGTTAACAGCATCTTGGTAAGCTCGCTTTCATTTTCGGACACATTGTCACTTACCATCGGATGAGATGATGCCACTAACGTACAGTATGGACACTCCCTGGCGCTCTCTAGATTCGACCCCTCACTCCCCCCCCCCGTCCCGTCACGCAGATTGGTTATAGTTTGGTTCTCGAACGAAAAGGATTAGCTATGACCGCGCCGGGACCGCTGTGATAATTCAATCCAAAATTTGTAAACTGTTCATTTTACTGATGTTTTAGATCACATAGTGATAAAAGCAGAAAAATAAAGCTTTAACAGATATCATTTGTATAAAAAGCAACACAAAAAGCCAGTCCATTATTTCGTATTTAATCGTTCACCCCAGTATTACACGGCTAAATCTAAGAACAATCAGTTTGTATGAATTTTCATTCTAGCTAGTTGTACATTCTTTTAGAACTGCAGTATTTTCGTTCGTGCGATGTTGTAGACTTTAATTAGGTTTTTAAAATGGTTGTTCGTAATTGAAACACTAATTTGATTAGATGGTGTAAAAATATGATAAGAGTTGTATAAAAATATTTGGTGATGTGATATTATGGATGTTATCACGGAATAATCTATTGAGATTGACTGTTATTGTAGGTTGTTAAATGCGACATTGTTTCAACGACAATAGCAACGACCAGCGCTCGTGTAGCTATGTTTGAAGAACAATTTTATTTATTTAAGTTACCTACCTACCTACCAAGTAGCCACTGTTGATTGTTACATGCAGTAAATATCTAACAAACCAATGTCGCCGGTGTTTTAGCCCTAGGGGCCGTCCATTAATCACGTGATCTTTTTTTAAGCATTTTTTAACCCCCCCTCCCCCTTGGTGATACATGGTGAGGTTTAAGACTACCCCCCACCCCCCACCCAACATCACGTGTATTTTTAGTATCTACAAAAAAATTCATTATTTTTAGGCGATTGGCGTGCAGAGCCGGGAAGTCGTCGGCGGCGCGTGAGTAGGTACTTCGTTCGTTGCCTAGCAACGGCGAGTCAAGGTCACACTACACGCCGCTTTTCGATTTAAAAATCGCGCGTTTGAAAAAATAAATACACGTGGTATCTTATTACACCCCCCCTCCCCAGTTGTGACATTTCGTGATTTTTGTCAAACCCCTCCCCCCCCCTTTCAAGCCTCACGTGATTAATGGACGGTCCCCTACCTGCATTCATGCCTATAGATACGTCAGTTGTTGATATGTATATCATTTCTCACTCGTTTGTATGAAGTGTCCGAGGTGTGCCAGGGGCTTACCAATGGTGGATAAAAGAAGAATTACAGAAATCAGACTTTATTTATTTACGCTTATAGTACACCAAAAACAATTTCGTAAAGCTAATACATAGAGATATTATAATATAGTGTACAGCAGGCGGCCTTATTGCTAAAAGAAATCATTTCCAGACAACCTTTATGGGCAGAGAAATAAGCAACTTAATTAACTGACTTAATAATAATAATACATGCTAATACATATTTAAATTACATAGATAAATTACGAATTAAAATAATAACTATACCAAATTCGTACAATTACAAGATGGCGAAGTGACAAAAAGAACACGAAAGGATGGAACAGACTTACAGAGATAGAAAATAAAGTTTTACTTGAGTTTTAAAGATAGGAAGTGACGGAGAGTGTTGTATAGTCTCTGGAAGGGAATTCCACAAGTAGATGGCACGCAGAGTGAATGAATTGGAGTAAAAATTTGCAGAGTGTGGAGGAACATGCAAACGGAGTGAAATTTCAGAACTTTAGTGTCACCGTTGATGAAAAAATATATCAAACACATACATACTATATCTGGCGCAGTCGTCCACCGACTATCTGTCGTGCGTCTGCAACAGGCATTGTTGGAAAGGTCGGTCGTAGTGTTCTGCCCGTGCAGAGCGTCTAGCGCGGGCACCGGGCAAACACTCAGCAGCCACTCGCTATTTACCAACTCGAGTGTGTTGGAGAGTGAAATGGAAGCTGCTAGTCGATAGGTGGAAAGGTGAAAACGTTATTTGGTAGGTTTATCTACTGGCTAAATCTAGGTAACATTCTATGTGCTGATTCGACGACTGAAAAAGTGGCCAAGTGTGTGTTGGACCATGCGCAATGTAGGGCTCCGTAGTCTTGTTTTTTTTTTATTAAAGTTTAACTTTTATTACATCGTCTCAAGATTTTTCGTCTGTGTGTTGCGTGACGGCTAAGAGATTAATACATCGTCTCAAACTTTTTCGTCAGAGCAGCCATGATCGTTTCGTCCTCTGTACCGTAGCTCCAAGACGAGAGCAGTCATGATCGTTTCGTTCTCTGTACCGTAGCTCTAAGAGGAGTGAAACTTTTATTACACGATCGTTTCGTCTTCTGTACCGTAGCTCCAAGACGAGATTAGCCATGATCGTTTCGTGCTCTGTAAATGTCTATAATGTGAAAAAAAGTTTCACTTTTACCATGGTTTCATAAAACCACACTTTTTTTTTAAACCTGTTACATTTACAGATTGTATAGAACTGTTGTATGGAGAATCTATGAACTGAACTGCACATCTTAAGTTCGTCGACTATTACTCCTAAACTGAGAAAGCCTAGTCAACAGTGATATTTTTTCTTTTAAATTAATTATATAGCCTACAGTTTATAATACGTTTCAGATTTAATGTTGTTAACATTGATGTTTGGCGGCAAGACTTAGATAAGATGGTGGTAGCTAGCCAAGCGAATTTAGAAAATGCCCTACCACCAACCAAACTGAGTCTTACAAGTCGACCCCACCGGGAATCGAACCCGCGACCTTCTGGTGTGAAGCGAACGTACTAGCCATTACTTACGCCACGGAGGCGGTTAAAAGTATAATAAAATAGTTTTACAAATATCCCCGAAACGGACTCGGTGAAAAAGCTAGGCCGTACTTAAGATACCCCCTATCTATCATGATACGTATTCGTAATTAAACCCTGGAAGCCACGCCGGGCGAGGGTCCTGCCTTCAAAATGAGCAGTGATTCGACCCGCCAGTTAACGTCAAACTTCGGAAACTATTCCACCGACGCACTATTGACTTTGAGATATGATCTCGCTTACCTTTTCAAACGGTATGCTGATTTTAGTATACCTTTTTTTGTGCAGGAAAGTTGTAATTTGGTTGAGATAAGATTATTTTCGTTGACAACTCATAATGTCGCCGAGATACCTTATAATTTTTTATGCAACAATTGCTTAGCCCTTAGAATCATCTCACCTGATGTTAAGTGACGATGACGTCGAAGATGGAAGCGGACTTACTATTCATATCAATTCAATCACATAAAGTAAAATAACATCTTCAAATAATAATTTGAAACACCCTAGTCATTTCTTTTTCCTGATCTATCATCAGACCCTGATCATCATCTATTTGTAACCTATTTATTGAAATCTTTCCAATGACTTCTGCTGTAAGTTGGTGAGGAGTTTTATTCTAAGAATCTGCAGCTACGGTACCATGTTCTTGCAATATCATTGAAGTAATAGGATACCAAATTTCGAATAGATCAAATTTGCGGAAGCTGCTGACTTCTGGCAACTTCCACAGTGGCACACATATACAAAGACACACATATACACACTTTAAACTTATGACACGGGGTTAACATATAGTAATAATGTATTATGTAACAAGTCAATAATAATTGGCCCATTTCAACTCTATAACAGCTGGTTTATAATTAATTAAGATTGCAAATACATTTGGGAGGCTTTAGTGTAATTAATTCAAGCGAAAGCCGCGAGCAATCGGAATAATTGCTGACGCCGACGCCGCCGCTGCCAGCCTTTAGAGTGATCCGCCCTGAGTGCAAGTAGTATACATGTATATTCAGCTCACATGTCTTACTTTCACGTAGAAAATAAAATCTGTGGTTTATTTTTCCTATCTATGGATCTTTATGAAAATTACAAAGTAGCTACCTATGGTACCTGCCTAACTACTTCAATTATTTGGCAAAGTTATTATATCAGCTCATACAATGTCCCCACCAAGGAGCTCGAGCCTACCCTGAATTAGGGCGAACGGACCTTAGTCGACCAGGCGGGCCCAGTGCGGGTTGGTCAACTTCACACACAACCTTCGAGTTTCTTCGCAGGCGTGTGCAGGTTTACTCACGATGTTTTCTTTCACCGTAAGAGGATATCGGATAAACTTACATATGAAATCTAAATTCGAAATCACATTGGTACGTGGCAGGATTCGAACCACGACCTCTCATACAGGAGATAGCGGCCCGAGCCGTTACGCCACCGACGCTTGCATAGACGTTATAGTATAAGCTTTTCAAAGTTTTAAATCAAGAATGTGGTTTTAACAATGTGATTCAAGAATGTAGTTGACTTGAATGCTTTTAACTGCATCTCACCAAGTAAAGAATGTCGTACGTTTTATATATTTTCAATACAGTTGCTCGAAAAGTGGTCCTTTATATGCCAGTCGCAAAATTTATTTTACCGCACACGTGCTTTTACTTTAACACTTTTTTTATATTTTTAGTTTATTCACAATTGGTAAGCCCTTGGCATCATATCACCTAATGGTAAGTGACGATGATGCCTAAGATGGAAGCGGGCTTACCAAGATTCCCCAATGCAATGGAGAACTGTCTATCTTATCTTCAAGCCAGAACAACTAGCTCAGGGGAACAAGACTTTTGTAGCAAATAAAAAATATAATAACCGAAGATAAAGAATCTTCTTTAACACTTTTGATAGGAGAATTTTTAAAGAGATAAGTTAATTCCTCGAAGACAGTCATAAAAACGATGTCAACGCTGGCGAAGCCGCAGGCTTTTGCTAGTAGTTTGTAAAAAAAATGCGTATGTAAGTTACGCAGCCTTTACGCTGTAGGTTTTGCGTAATATTAGTATTTTCCTTTGTTATAGCCACTTTTTCGCCCACTTAGATCCCGGTGAAAAATTTTGTATACCTATTCTCAGACCTACCGAATATTGACAGAAAATTTTATGGAAATCCGCCCAGCCGTTTCGGAGGAGTATGGCAACTAACACTGTGACACGATATTTTTTCATATATATACTAGCTGTCCCGGCGAACTACGTACCGCCTTACATTACATTACACTGCCCTACCCTACCCTACCCTACACTACACTACACTACCCTACCCTACACTACACTACCCTACCCTACATAAAAACCTTCTCCTGACAATAACGAACTCGACAAAAAAAGAATTAGCGAAATCGGTCCAGCCGTTTAGGAGGAGTTCAATGACTAACACACGGACAGAAGATTTATATATATAAAGATAGATAGATAGATATATATAGATTAAGATATAAAAAGTTAAAAGTTACAGCCTTTCACAACTTTAAATATAACATAACCGCCTCCGTGGCGTAATGTTTAACCCATTCGCTTCACACCAGGAGGTCGTGGGCTCGATTCTCGGTGGGGCAACTTGTAAGACTCGATTTGGTTGGTCGTAGCTACTACTACATTTCTAGCCAGTTCTCCATTGCGTTGGGGAATGTTCCATCTTCAGCATCATCGACACTTACCATCAAATGATATGATGCCAAGGGCTTACCAATTGTGAATAAAAAAAAAGTTTGAAAAAACTAAAAAAAAAGCTTTTAAAGCACATCAAACTAAAAAGTAAAAATTATTCTTAATATAAGCTGAAAACAATAGTGAACGAAATATACTTGTATTATTGTGAAAAAAGCGTGGGGAGCTTTGTGCCATTTTTTTCGTATACCGAGCAACCCACGCTTTTTTCACAATAATACTAGTATTTCCCGTTCATTATTGTATTCAGCTTATATTAAGAATTATTTTTCACTATTTAGATGATGTGCTTTAAAAGTGTGTTTTTTAGTCTTTTTTAACTATATTTATTTTTAAATTTTTAGTTCAGGATAAAAAACTTATGAAATTATTATATTGACACTGATTTTTGATAAATTTACAAAGTTTCAATTACATCTGTCCGTTTGAAGTGGGTCAAAATCGAGTGTAAACGAGTCGGTTACAAATGTACATACATAAAGGTAAAGCTAATAAAAGCGTGATAAAAATTAATCCAATATTTTTTTTCTGTTGATTTCGACATCAATAGACGAATTAAGGAAGATGTACGTATAGGCGAAAAGACCGCCTTAACCATTGTATATTTTTTTATCCTTATGTTGTGCAATAAAGTGTTTTCAATCAATCAATCAATAAGAGTTGTTCAGCCAATGGCGAATTTCAAGAGTTGGCGCTTAAATATATGCTGTGTTTGAGACTCAACAATCCTTACTTAATATTATATATGTGTAAATGTGTTTGTTTGTTACCTTTTCACGCTTCAACGCCTTGACCATTCTTAATAAAATTTGGCACACAGGTAGCCTGTGTCACGAGGAAGGAGATAGGCTTCTTATTATCTCGTGAAAATAGCATAGCCAGATGCAGTTCCTGAGGGAACTGAAAATATACTCTTTTTTGGTTAATTTCTTTAACATCGCAACGGAACAATGGATTGTGTGATATTTTGCCAAGAGATGGTTGAGGGGGTGGGAAATGTCATGATTTACTAATAAGCATATCCTGACTTAGTTCCCGAGGGATCTGGAGAAAATCCATGTCCACGCTCGTGAGCCGCTAGCGGCTCGCGCACCGCGCACCCTCTAAGCCAGTCATAAAAACGATGTCCACGCGGGCGAAGCCGCGGGCAAAAGCTAGTTAAATAATATATGGCAGGGGCTAAATGTCGAGTAAGATTGCCTCTTTAGAGAGGCAAAATGTCAAAAATCTAAACAATTGGCATACAATTACATACATACATGTGAAGCTAATAAAAGCGTGATAATATGTACATAGGTATTTTTCTTAAGTCAAGGTATTGATTGGAACATTTGTCTCTGTCTTTTTCTTTCAGTGTAAAGAGTTAAGAAAATAACCACACTTTTTCATTTTTTTAATGGTTTTTCGTTTCAATCAAAAACTACACTGAAAGTATGAAAAAATTCGAGCGAGACCTACAGTACTCGCATATGGTTGTTACACATTTCCGTCCCATGTTACACATTTCCGTCCCATTTCACGAAATCACTCCCACAAATTGCAGGAAAGCGAGAGCAAAGATGTTACACATCAAAAATTCGAGCGAGACCTACAGTACTCGCATATGATGTGTAACATGTGACAAAATACTTTAGGTTAGTTAGATTTGATGACGATATTGTACCTGGGTGGCGGATCTGACAGTAACGAAAAAAACCGACCAAGTGCGAGTCGGACTCTCGTAAAGTAGAATTCCGCGCTTTCGCGACTTCCTGTTACACATTTCCGTCCCATGTTACACATTTCCGTCCCATTTCACGAAATCACTCCCACAAATTGCAGGAAAGCGAGAGCAAAGATGTTTCTCAAAAATAATAACATTACTCACTTTATATTATCATAACAAATATTGTTGTATATTTTTAAAAATTTATACTTCAAAATATTAGTCATAACTAAAGTTGAAAGTAACGGTGTAGACCTATATTTGGGATTTTTTTCTACCGAGCCAAAACTGCTCAATCGTGTTTCTAATAGCTTTTGACTTTAAGGAACATCATCAACAATAACGTTATTTTTTTTCAACATTGGGATTTTTATTGTTTAGGAGTAATTGACGTCAAAAATAACCAAAACCTGTAATATCACCGTCTTAAAATATAAAACGCATATCTTTATATATAAAAATTATGTGTCACGTTGTTTGTCCGCGATGGACTCCTGAACTACTGAACCGATTTTAAATTTGATTTGCACACCGTGTGCAAATCGACCCAACTTGAAAGATAGGATAGCTTACATTTCAATGTATAGTCGCAATACTTAAGTCATTAAGGTCTTTAAAGACAGTCATAAAAACGATGTCCACGCGGGCGAAGTCGCGGGAAAAAGCTAGTGTTTCTATATAATACCTGAAGACGTCGAAAACGGTAGCATCAAATAAACATTTTATCAAGAAACTTTACAAACTCGATTGCCAAAGTTACGCAGCCCTTTCCACGTAGGTTCCGCGAAATATTATTATTTTCCTTTGTTACAACCAAAGAAGTGCCTTTTGCGCATTTTTTTTATTTAATAAGCAAGTGTGGCTCTCGATAAAATATTTACATGCGTATAATAAAAATCAGCGTGTGTTGGGAAAGTCGGGTCGTTTTGCATACCGCCGCGGGGCGGAGTGTTTTTCATTGTCCCCGTCCCCGGGGGCGGCCCCGGGCCCCACAGCTGGGCCCGGGTCTACACTTGAGTGACGTGAGCTCCTTTTTGTTACCGCACGCCACTCAATAGTCGAGCTCGCCCGATGTTCACGGGTGAAGGCTTTCCCTCTGAAACTATTGTAATTGGGACGCTCGCTCTGTAAAAGTAGAAAAAGTTCGGTTGAAAGAACTCGACTTTCTTCCCTTTACAAAGCGAAATCCAATAGAGATTTTTTATTTTGGGTGTACTTTCAGTCTTTAGCAAAGTATATATATCAGTACTAACATACAGTATGGACACTCCCTGCCGCTCTCTAGATTGCGACCTCACCCCCTCGTCACCCAGATTGAAACAGATTGGTTACAGTTTGGTTGTTGAACGTATAGGATTTCACAGTTTATGCCGTCATTCCTTTTTTGAAATGTCTTTTCTGGCCCGTTTTATGAAGTGTCCAGGGCGTCCCTTTAGTGAGAAATCTTAGTGGCGTAATGGTTGGTCCATTCGCTTCACACCAGGAGGTCGCTGCTTCGATTCCCGGCTGGGTCAACTTTGTAAGACTCAGTATGGTTGGTGGCAGGGCATTTTCATAGCCGGCCTGGCTAGCTACCACCATCTTATCTCAGTCTTGCCGCCAAACATCAGTGTTAACAGCATTGATATGTTCCGGCTCAAAGATAAGATAGCCAGATCCCCATTGCGTTGGGGAATCTTGGTAAGCCCGCTTCCATCGTCAGCATCATCGTCTCTTCCCATCAGTTGAGATGATGCCAAGGGCTTACCAATTGTGAATAATAAAAAAAAAAGAAATTGATATTACACGTTTGTGGGGGGGATCTATTCGATTTGAATTTCTATGACCGTGAATAGATGACATTGAGTATACGAGCCAGGCTATAACATGAAACTCGAATATGGCTATGAAATTGAATGACTATTGTATACGATACACTTATACAGAGTGTAAAAAAAATGGTGTAGGACTCGTTAACTGCGGGTTCTACTCATCATACTGAACAACTTTTCCTAAGGAACCCAAAGTCAATTTTCAAAAAAAATTTAAACCCTCCACACTAAAATGCACAAAATTGGTAGATCACCTGATCAATTTGTATGAAGAGTTATAATTTTTTTTGCGTTTTCAGCAAAGTCGTAGAACATAAGTTGTTCAGTATAATGACTAGAAGCCCCAGTTAACGGGACCAACACCATTTTTTTACACCCTGTATAAGTGTATCGTATACAATAGTCATTCAATTTCATAGCCATATTCGAGTTTCATGTTAGAGCCTGTCTCGTATAATCAATGTCATCTATTATGTCATCTATTATAACTGTATACGTTATTTCGGTTCTGAGTGTACGTATAATGTGTTTTATGACTGTCGTTCGGTTCATGAAACCTTCTGAAGACGGCGAGGCCTCGTTTGGCATGCGATGCACGCGCAAGGGTTTCCAATCGCCGCCGACGCACCTTTGTCTTTGAATTTTTCTCTGAAACTTAAAACCCGCGCTTATAATTCACGGCGCGTGACGACCGCTAATGAAAGACTTACTTAAGTAACTGCGCCGGAGACGGGAATTAACAAGTTTCAAATACAATTCCGGCCCTAAACGAAGTTCGTTTTGACGGCGGCAAAGTGGAAAAGTTCGGTCCACATTTTTAAGGGAAGGACTGTAAAGTTTTACGTCTTGCATAACAAGATACGGCCGACTGTGCTTGAAATTTGGGGTTACCTTCTAAGGCCGATATTACACTATCATATATATATATATGATCATAGATGTAGCCCAATGATCATTTATGACAGCATGCTGTGAAATATGATCCCACAATGGAGACAATGTACTAGATCTAGGATCATTTAAGACTTAGTGTAATATCGCCCTTACTATGAGAATGGTGTTTGCTGTACAGGGCATATTTTACTTCACATCCTGTGTATTTTTAACCGACTTCCGAAAAGGCGGATGTTCTCAATTTGACTGTATGTTTTTTTCATGTTTTTTACGCGATATCTTCGCCGATTGTGGACCGATTTTCATGATTATTTTATTTTTCGATATAATTTGGTTCTTATAAATTTTATTAATACGTGGCAGGACTCGAACCTCGACCTTCCGGATAGGAAGTAGCGGCCCTTGCCGTTGCGCCACCGACGCTCTTCATGTGTTTTCGAATTTCGATTTCATATGTACGTTTATCCGACGCTCTTACAGTGAAGGAAAATATCGTGAGGAAACCTGCACACATCTGCGAAAAAACTCAAAGGTTGTATGTGAAGTTGACCAACCCGCAGTGGGCCCGCGTGGTCGACTAAGGCCCGATCGCCCTAATTCAAAGTAGGCTCGAGCCCCTCGGTGGGGACATATATATGAGCTAATGTGATGATGATGATAAATTTTATTAAATTCGGTGCAGTATCTTTTTAGAAAACTAACAAAAATCAAAAATAATAATAATAAATAATTGTACTTAGTTGTTGCGATCAAAGTCGGGTTTTTAACGCGTTCAGCGATTGCAATTATGTACTTTTAAAACAAACACGTGGAGATCCTTGGGGGAGGCCTATGTCCAGCAGTGGACTTCCTTCGGCTGATATGATGATGATGAAAACAAACACCAGGCAACCGTCGTCTATTCCTTGGATAGCATGGTTAATTGTGCCACACGATAAGAGAGAGAGAGAAAACAAACAAAAGTATCAATCATAAGCATGCATTTTTTCTAATAAACAGTGTGGCGCAAAACATTCAATTATTTTCCACATTTTTTCTAATAAACAGTGTGGCACAAAACATTCAATTATTTTCCACATTTTTTCTAATAAACAGTGTGTCACAAAACATTCAATTATTTTCCACATTTTTTCTAATAAACAGTGTGGCACAAAACATTCAATTATTTTCCACATTTTTTCTAGTAAACAGTGTGGCACAAAACATTCAATTATTTTCCACATTTTTTCTAATAAACAGTGTGGCACAAAACATTCAATTATTTTCCACATTTTTTTCTTTTAAAAATAACACCTGTCTTCAAATTTATTATTTTTTAAATTCACAAAGTGGTTTTGAACTAAAAATCTTTGAATGCAGTTTAAATAATTTTAGTAATCAAAATTAAGTCTTCGTTTAGTTAAATTTATTAAATAAATACCAAGCCCTAAAAAAAATGTTGTTGCCCTGGATATTTTAGCTAATTTTGATGTTTTTAAGTGCCCAGATTACGAATTTATTCATGAAAGTACATATTGAATGTGCTCTTGTTTTTATGATTATTGCAAATCTTATATATAGATCAATTAACGGCTTGTTAGTAATAAAATTTATTTTCCCAGTCATGATAAGAATTCTGCGCAAAAAAACCAGAGCAAATCTTACAAAATCATTGACATTTCCATGAATTGTGAGCATAAATAATTCAAAATCGATCTTATATCTAGGGCAACAAAACCACTGTAGACCAGTGGTGATATTATAATCACACAAATATTATAAAGGCGAAAGTTTGTAAGTGTGTATGTTTGTTACTTATTCACGCAAAAACTACTAAACGGATTTGGCTGAAATTTGTTAGGTAGACAGATCAAGACCTGGATTAACACATAGACTACTTTTTTCTACGCTCGCGAGCCGCTTGCGGCTCACGCACTGCGTACCCTCGAAAAGTCATAGAAACGTCCACGCGGGTGAAGTCGCGGGAAACAGCTAGTTTAAAATAAAATACATTCCTCCTGTATAGTATAGCCGTAGGACGTACTTCCTAATACGAATTACCTTATGCAGATAAGATGCTTTAAATACCTTGCAACATTTATTAATCTTGCTCGTCTTAGTTTATGATGTTTAAAGTATCCATTAGGGTACTTGAAGCGGCTTTAACCTAATTTGCGGACGGGGTGAGCTGTGAAACTTGTGCAATGCAATTAGGCGAGACTCGAAGCTTTTTTCTGCGCTGCGGCCGCCGGTGATGGCTAATTCCGCGACAAAGAACCCTATTACACGACGTGGCTCTAGCGAAAATGAAGCCATTGTATATTTTATTGCTATACTTAAATAAAATTTTCAAAATACAGGTAGGTATATTTTATTCGAAATATCAAAAGGTACAATTGTCGTAAACTTTTTGAATGCCTGTGCTCTAGAAATAAAAGGGTTTTTTTAATTCTCAATTGGTAAGCCCTTGGCATCATCTCACTTGATGGTAAATGATGCCGAAGATGAAAGCGGGCTTACCAAGATTCCCCAAATCAATGGGGATCTGGCTACCTTATCATCAATGTTGTTAACACTGATGTTTGGCGACAAGACTTAGATAAGATAGTGGTAGCTGGCCAGGCGGGCTTAGAAAATGCTCTACCACCAATCAAACAGAGTCTTACAAGTTGACCCCAACGGGAGTCGAACTCGCGACCTCCTGGTGTGAAGCGAAAGGACTAACCATTACGCCATGGAAGCGGTTGAAAAGTTGTCAACATATGAGATCATCCTACTAGTATTATAAACGCGAAAGTTTGTATGTATTGATGTATGGATGTTTGTTACTCATGATATTGATGTATGGATGTTTGTTACGCAAAAACTGCTAAACGTACCTGGATAAAATTTGGTACGTAGACAGATTAGGACCTGGATTAACACGTAGGCTACTTTTTACTACGTTCGAGAGCCGCTTGCGAGACAGTCAGATACTATGTTCACGCGAGCGAAGACACTGGCAAACGCTAGTTCACAATAATCATCATATCAGCCACAAATCGTCCACTGCTGGACAAAGGCCTCCCCCAAGGATTTCCACGACGACCGGTCCTGCGCTGCCCGCATCCATCGGCTTCCCGCAACCTTCACCAGGTCATCGGTCCACCGCGTGGGAGGCCTGCCTACGCTACGTTTTCCGGTGCGCGGTCGCCACTCGAGAACTTTACTACCCCATCGGCCATCTGTTCTACGAGCTATGTGCCCTGCCCACTGCCACTTCAGTTCACAATAATAGCAGCTCTGAATTAACCAAACGTAATAAAAATTATGCAGTGAAGTATTTGATACGATCTCCATCACACACATAACAATATAAGATAGTATGCAGGTAAGGTTTTAGCAAAATTTTAATTAATTGCAAACACTACGAAAGTTTGGCGTAGCAAATCTCGTAGTCCGCCGCCGTAGCTCGTAGCAGGCGTAGACCAACTGTGAACTTAAATTATCTCAAATCCAAATGTACAGACTTTGTCAAAATGTATTGTGTTTAAAGGAATTTCGTCAGGGATGTACTCAGTGTTATGTTGTACTTGCGGTTTTTTACATGGCACGGATTTTTGATATTATAGTAAAAGCTTTTTAGCTACTGACATTTGCTCCCCGCAGTTTGTTGCACTCCCTGTGACGTTGCCCCCTGGTGTTTAACTCCATTATCATTATTAAGTAAAACTCCGTCAAAGTATATACATTAGTACTAACATACAGTAAGGACACTCCCCGCCGCTCTCTAGATTGCGACCTCAACCTCTCGTCACCCAGATTGATACAGATTGGTTACAGTTTGGTTGTCGAAGGTATAGGATTTCGCCGCCTATTTGTTTGTTCCGTCACTCATTTTTTCTCTTACTCCGTGGCGTAATGGTTACTCCATTCGTTTTACACCAGGAGGTCGTGGGTTCGATTCCCGGCTGGGTCAATTTGTAAGACTCGGTTTAGTTGGTGGTAGGGCATTTTCATAGCCCGCCTGGCTAGCTACCACCATCTTATCTCAGTCTTGCCGCCAAACATCAGTGTTAACAGCGTTAATGCGTTCCGGCTTAAACATAAGATTGTGTGTTTTTTTAGTATTATTTAAGTTAATAGGTATAAAGGTATGAACCATTTAATCTATTTACAGTAAATATATGATCCATTATCATCCATCTTATTTATTTTATAGTTTATTGTACACAGGAAACATAAATTACACATTTTAAAAAGTAAAGCCACACAAAGGGTACAGCTTATTTTTAAAGAAATTTCTTCCAGCAGACCATGTTAGTTCTCTGTTACCATACATAACAGGTGAGAACTTGTACTTTTGGCAACCCAACGAAATTCCATATTATGGTTCAACAATTAAAAAAATAAATCTACAATGGTATGATGGTATAAACTCTACTCTTTTTATAACAAGATTTTATTAGACTCTCACGACGAGTTCATTTATTATTTCTTTTTTTTTTGTTTAGTATTTGTACGAATCAAATCGTAAAATTGATTTTACAGCGACTTCCAGTGGTCCGATTCTGGTGACAATAGATTTTTCTGGTATTTTAAAGTTGGTCTGCTGATAAACTGGTGAAAGGTGGATTCAAGGTCCAAGTATCGTCTATTTGGATGTGCTTGCCTTTTTGAGTTTAGAAACATGTATTTCCAATAATGTCCGACCCTATGATGCATGATACACGTATGTATAGCCTGGTAATGACTGGCCAGAACTAGTATCATGGAAATTAACTGAAATAAAAATTTGTACGTGAAAACAAATTTTTACAGGCTTTGCTTCAATTTATGCTATGTTTGGGATTTTTTATGATCCAGTCAAGTTAATCTAATCGTATAATAAACTTACAAGGGCCCTAGGTAACATCCTTGAATATAACATATCTTTTTTACAGGCCAATAAATTAAGCGGGAATAATTTTCCTGATTTTTTTGCTAAGCGCTTCTCACTGCTTATTTGCCAATAGATCGTTTTAACGGTGAAGGAAAACATCGTTAGAAAAGCTGCACATCTGCTTTCAGTTCCACACGTCCGTAGGTGTGAATATAAATGCCCTACATGTGATCGCGAGTGATGCTAAGTGCAATACCAGGCAACCGCCGTCTATCCCTTGGATAGTTTGGTTAATTGTGCTACACGATAAGAGAGAGACAGGTGGCTATATATTGGCGAAGGCAGATTAGATTCGTTCCTTTACTTAATAATAGCAGTATTTAAAAAATTACGCCGACCTTTATTGCCTTTTGTATTGCTTTTGTTTTCCTTTTTTTTAAAAAATATCCTTTTTTTGTTAGTACTAGGTAGTTTTTTTTATTTTTTTGTTTGTGTTCCTAAGCAATACAATTAATAAATCATTCATTCATTCTTTGCTAGCAGCTCTGAATCACAGGTTTCTAGTAGTTATCATTACCAACGGAGTATATCACCTGAATGCGACCCTGGACACAACAACTCCAAGCCCGCACAATAACTGCAATACGAAATCACTCGAGCCGGCTGACTCGAGCCAAAACAAACGTCTCGTCTTGTAAACATGTTTGTGCCCTTCTTACGAAGAACCGAATTTACTTACGTAGATACCAAACATTTAAATAGGGATGACGAATGCTAATTTACTTTTAATCATCTGTCAAAAACGACATTTTGTTCTAAAAATGTTTGAAATACCTAGGTGTGACGTCATAGTTTTGCAGCGTCATTTATGTACTCATTTTGTGATTTTGGTGAATTCAAAATCGAAGACTAGATGGAATACCTTACTCGGTTTTCTGAAGTTTTAATTGGAGGGCTATTTAGTGATCAAGAGTTCATAATTTATTTCTGATGCTGTCGTCCCCCCTATTCAAGATGGAGAAGGTTTTTGTTCTTTTCAACCGGCTTCAAAAACGAGGAGGATCTATTGTTTTTAAATTATTAATTGGTAAACCCTTGCCACACCCCGGACACTTCATACAACGGGCCAGAAATGACATTTCAAAAAAGAAAGGACGGAACAAACAAAATGGCGGCGAAATCCTATACGTTCGACAGCCAAACTGTAACCAATCTGCATCAACCTGGGAGACGAGGGGGTGAGGTCGGAATCTAGAGAGCGGCAGGGAGTTTCCATACTGTATGTTAGTACTAATATGTATACTTTGCCCTTGGCATCATTTCACCTAATGGTAAGTGACGATGATGCCAAAGATGGAAGCGGACTTACCAAGATTCCCCAACGCAATGAAGAACTGGGTATCTTATTGGACTGTATGCTTTTGTATGAATGTTACATGACATCTTCGCAGATAGTGAACCGATTCTTATGATTCCCATACAAATTTTATCAAAATCGGTGTAAGTAGGATTTTTTTACAAAATTATCATGAACCAAAAATAATAATGCAAAACGCTAATGCTAAGTTGTTGCGATGGAAGTCGTTTTTTTTTTACGTGTTTAGTGTTTTAACTTCATGTATTTATTCCTTGTGTGTAATAAAGTGGTTATACATAAGGAAGCGTCGGTGGCTCAACCGGTAACGACTCGGTCCATCTAACCAGAGGTACCGGGTTCAAATCTGGACGGCCAATGTACCAATGAGTTTTTCAAAAACTTACGTACATTACCGATTGCTTTAACGGTGAAGGAAAACATCGTGAGGAAACCTGCACAGGCCTGCGAAGAAACTCGAAGGTTGTGTGTGAAGTCGACCAACCCGCACTGGGCCCGCGTAGTCGACTAAGGCCTAATCGCCCTGATTCAGGGTAGGCTCGAGCCCTTCGGTGGGGACGTATATGAGCTGATATAATAATAATAAAACATAAGTACATCGTAATATACACATACATGTAAGATCGGTTCAGTACTTTTTCAGGAAATAAAAAAAAAAACATAAATGTAGCGAAATTGTATTTGGTTGTTGCAATTGAAGTCGTTTTTTCGAGTTTCGTACACGAAGGGTAAAAACGGGACCCTATTACTAAGACACCGCTGTCCGTACGTCTGACTGTCTGTCTGTCCGTCTGTCACCAGTTGTCTGTCTGTCGACTGACAGCTGAAATTTTCACTGATGATGTATTTCTGTTGCCGCTATTACAACAAATACTAAAAATTAGAAAAAGTTTTAAAAAAAGGGGGGTCTCCATAAAAAAAAACTAGCACCATCTAGTATGATGGTACGGAACCCTTTGTGCGCGGTTCTGACTCGCACTTTACCGGTTTTTATTTCAAAGTTTTTAGCGTTTCCAATTTATATCTTGAATCGTACAACTCTTAACAAAAATAACTCGAATAATTAATAATGATATCCGTTAAAACAGATAGAAGAATGGATTTAGATTCATCGCCACAATCAGGTGAGATGATACCAAGGGCTTACCAATTGTAAATAAAAAAATATAAAAAATAATAGTATCGTTCTTTATCGACCTATTTATGACCACTATTTTTTAACTATTTTTAGGTCACACAGTCTGGATGTGGGCAGTGCATAACCGGTCGTCATGAAAATCCTTGGGGGAGGCCTATGTCCAGCAGTGGACGTTCTTCGGTTGATATGATGATAGGCCTAATGGCTGAATCAGCACTTACCATCAGGTGCGGTGCAGCCAAACGCACTCAAATTTTTAATAATTTTTTTTTATCCCTAGTTGATATTAATTTATCGAGTTAAGATGTAAAAATGGACAATTGTGGGTATATATTTACGTACTATTTTGATGTCGAAACTGCGTGCAAACAATTGTGAGTATATATTTACGTACTATTTTGATGTCGAAACTGCGTGAGATAAGAATCGACCCTTATTCATTAACATCTCCAGGGGCAGCCGTAGATCAAGCTGAGCACCGCGGCTGTCGCCAACTTCCCTGAACTAACGAGCTTATCACGTGGTGACAGTGACAGTTGGCAAGCCTCACCTGTCAGCGATAAGGCGGGGTACAACTTGTGGCTCAACGTTGCATGCAATAGTTGTCTGATAATTCACGAGGGGAATAAGCTTTAGATCTTTAAAATAATTGAATTGTTTGTGTTAAATAATTCAAATCTCCCACACATATACACACACACACACACACACGCACGCACGCGCACGCGCACACACACACACACACACACACACGCACTCATGACATCCCCTCTCGTATATCTACCAGATACGCTAGACTTCCAGGTTTATGATATAGCGTCCCCACACACACATGTCAGTAAACATATCAGGCTTTCGTTGAGTTTGCTCACGCATCGAGACACAATGCATAGTGCGTGGCGCTACCCGCCGCATTAAAAGTTTCACATCAAAAAAGAAAAAAAAACCGAGTGATTAAGGCGAGGCATTTGTAAAACAGTTGTCTCTGTTTTTTCCTTTAAATGTAAAAAGTCAAGAAAATAACCACACTTTTGCACTTTTTCAATGTTTTACGTTGTTATTTCTCTTAAGACTTCAATTTAAAAACTGAAATTTAGAAGATTCTCTGTAGTAATTAAAAAGAAATATCTCCATATAAAAACTATGTGCAAATTTAGAAATTTTATTAATAAACAATTCGTTTTAGACTTTTTTTTAGACGTTTTAGACCTGTTTTTGTGATTTTTTTATGATCGAGTGAAGTACACACTATCGTGTAACATATTAGCACATTCCTCAGACAATATCCATAAGTATATCCAATATTTTTTGCAAAACCGATATTTAGTAGTTATTACCCAAAAAAATTGATCTAGCAAAAGGGTTTCTCCGCTTCTCCACCGGTACCTCACCTTAAAATGTATCTTAGTCGCTCATACGTTCAAGACGAATTTAACGACACCTTGCAATTAGGCTACAGGCTCAGCCTAAGAAAAATACATACATACATACATACACACAGACTGATATTCACATACAGATATACACTCGCTAGCAAATAAACGGGTTGGTATCAAAAACCAAAATAACTTCCAAAATATTAATAAAAATGACAATTTTTCACTACATTTAGAAAAATGTGCTACGGTGTCAAATGTGCAATTTCACACATTTTAGTATTTTCTATTAACACCACGAGCTATTAAAATAGCTGTTACACGGTTTGGCATGCTTTCTACCAGATTTCTGAGCTGATGCTGAGAAATATTCTCCCGTTCCTCTATCAGTGCTTCTTTCATTTCGCTGACTTAAACGTCGTCCCAGTTCAACCCAGGCATGCTCGATGGGTTCCAAGTCTGGGTTGCGTGCTGGCCACTCCATGCGTGTGATAACGACATCATCAAGGTAGTTAAACACTATCCGAGCTGTATGGAGATGAGCGTTATCTTGCATAAAGATGGCGTTCTCGCCCATGTTTACTAAAAATAGGCAAACATACTCATTTAAGATTTCATTTACTTATCTCTCTGCAGTTATAGTTCCATTTTCAATAACCACTAGCTCGGTGCGACTTTCGAAAGAAATTACAGCCCACACGAATATGGTGGAGGCTCCATATGACACTTTCTCTTCAATGCAAGCTTAGTTATAGCGCTCTCCTGGTCTTCTGTAGACTCTTTCCCCTCCATCGTGCTTGTATAGCATGAATCTCTACTCGTCCGAAAACATAACTGTTGACCGGTTATCGAGAGTCCAATTCATGTGTTCTCTAGCTTAACTCGGCCTTGAATTCTGATGTTGCCTTTCGAGTTTTGGACCATTGGTGGGTCTAAATGGCTTCAAGTTTGCTTCAGCAATACGCCGACTTACTGTACACGTACTGTGATTGCTCTCTCTAGCACGTAGAAGGTGATTTTTGACTTCAACAGCCATTCAAAGTCGATTTGATATCGATCCTCCCGCGCTGTCGTGCACCTTATTCGGCCTGTTCCTGGTCTGCGAATATTGGATCCAATCTCTTTGAATCGCTGGAGCACTCTTTGAACGGTTGATAGCGACACACGAACAGTTCTCGCTGTATAACACTGACTGCGCCCCTCTTCAAGCATTGTCAGACTTCTGGTGCATTGTTCAGGTGTTAGTGACATGTTTTTAACTGAATTTGATCAGAATAATGAATTTCTGCTCTATGGACTTAAACTGCAGTAACCCGCCACTGAACATTAACACAAGCGACGAGAGAACAAAAGAAATACGACACCTAGAACGCGCTATTAGAATTTCTTCAGCGCTGAGTATATATACAAATACCGATCAGCAACGATTGGTTTATAATATAGCGTCCCCACTTTCCTACCCTTGGGCATACAATGAGGGCCGCTATTCCTGCCAACACCATAAAGTGAAGACAAGGATCAGTTACGGCAGGTCTTGCCGCCAAGACGCTTGTCCCGGTACTCTGCAAGGCGAGTGCCTCGTGGAAGAGAACCACTACCTACTGTCCAGGTAGGTACCAGAGCTGTGGGCACGCTCACCTCCCGCGGCTTTCGCTGCTGGCGGTTCGATCCCCGCTCGGGACGCCCAAGAAGCTGGCTCCCACATATCCGGTGTGGTACCGGAGCTGTAGGCACGCTCACTTCCCGGCGCTTATCGCACCTGTCCAGACTTACTCCTAAGCGGCTGGATCAGCCGGAGCAGTATTAACGGACAATTATTACTTCAACGGGCAAGTGGAAAACCCAGGCTAAGTATCTGCTTCATATCTTCATCTCAACTTTTCTTTATCTACGAATACAGCCGTTGTCCTCTTTCCGCCGCCGCCACCAGCAGCCTTTCTCTGTCTACCCCTTCCACGTGGCCGTAACGCTTTTTCGTGACCGAAAAAATTCGAATACCCCCGACTATATAGAAGTTTCACTTCAGTAGCAACCGCTTGTAATCAAGATTGCAGTAACTACATCACATGTTAACTCTATTACTTTAAATAAGACAATACAAGATTAGCGGCGAAGAGTCGGGAAGGGCCTTAAACTTGCGACGGGAGAGTAATTCTCCAATCACAGCCTCGCTGATAAGCCTCATTTGACTGCCAGACTTAAAGCAGTTTCAGACAATATCCTACTAATATCTGTATGTGCTACCTGTGTACCTAAACAAAATTCATTCGCTTAATTTGCATTTTTCAGATTTTTTAAGGCACGTAATTAAAAAAAAAACATTTGGAGATATAACGATTTTTATATTTAAAAAGTAATTTTATATCACCTATTAAACTAAAAATTTTCCTTTTGATCCCTGAAACAAAGTATTGTCAATCCCAAAAAGAGACTTCTCATATAAATTGATATGTAGATAAATAAAGCAACTTCATTTTCTGAAAATTATCATTTTTTATATGTATACAGACAGCTAGTTGTCCCGGCGAACTTCGTACCGCCTTACATTACATTACACTGCCCTGCCCTACCCTACACTACCCTACACTACCCTACACTACACTACACTACCCTACCCTACACTACCCTACCCTACCCTACATACACTACACTACACTACACTACCCTACCCTACACTACACTACCCTACCCTACACTACATTACCCTACCCTACACTACTCTACCCTACACTACCCTATCCTATCTCTCAAGTTGGATCGAACTGCACATGGTGTGCGAATTTTATTATAATCGGTTAAGTGGTTTAGGAGTCCATTGGGGACAAACATTGTGACACGAGATTTATATATATTAGAAAGATATGACCAGGACATGTATTGATCCTCCAGCAAACACCACAACCTGAAACTTTATTCTAAATCATGAAATTATTTATAATAGACACTAAGATTTCTGACCATTAAGTGTACTTATGTATTTATTTGGCAAGCCTTGGCATCATCTCACCTGATGGTAAGTGACGATGATGTGAACGCATTGGAGAACTGGCTATAATATTTTCAAGCCGGAACACATCAATGTTATTAACACTAATATTTAGCGGCAAGACTTAGATAAAATGGTGGTAGCTAGCCAGGCTAGAAAATGCCCTACCACCAACCAAACCAAGTCTTACAAGTTGACCCCACCGGGAATCGAACCCGCGACCTCCTGTGTGAAGCTAATACACTAACTATTGCGCCACGGAGGCGGTTAAAAATACTAAAACTACTAAGCCTTTGGCTTCATCTCACCTGATGGTAAGTGACGATGACGCCGAAGATGTAAGCCAAAGTAAAATAAATATTTTTGATTTTCCCAGACTGGGAAAGTTGACGTTTCAATCCATTAGACTATAAATCAGACTCTAATCACATGCCATCATTATCATAGTATCAGCCGAAAGACGTCCACTGGTGGACAAAGGCCTCCCCCAAGGATTTCCACGACGACTGGTCCTGCGCTGCCTGCATCCAGCGGCTTCCTGTGACCTTCACCAGGTCCTCGGTCCATCGTGTGGGAGGCCTGCCTACGCTACATCTTCCAGTGCGCGGTTGCCACTTAAGAATTTTATTGGACATCTGTTCTAAGAGCTGTGTGCCCTGCCCAATGCCACTTAAGTAAGTTAACCAGATATGTTGGAACTATAAAAAAATGAGCCTTCACGGGACGCCTGGCAGATGTGAAACACACACTATGTAACGGATCCATATGTATAAATAAATATCTATAGGTATTACAGTAAGTCTTGATAGACTAAAAGGAATCTGTCTATTGGGAAAAACATAACTAGTTTTGTTCGGTCGGGTGAGGATTAACCTCGAGTCGAGTGAATAGACAGTTATTGAAACAAATTAGCTCAGGGATTATTTCCGAGAAGCCAGGCTGCCGCCTGTCGGTCGTCATTCGAACCACGCGGTGCGCACGTTATAACAGATTGCCTTAGGTAATAAATGGCGCGAAAACCGAGGCCAAAGGGATAGAGGCGTCACCCTGTCTGCGTCCGGACAGCGGCCGGCGCTCGCGCAGATCGGCCACGAGGTCTGATGCATGTGTGCGGCGGCCCGCGCGCTGCCGAGACTGCATCTGTGTGAAAGCTTATAAAACCACGGACACGCGGACGCCGCGGCATTCAGTCGAACAGACCATCACAGGAGGAGGACGTATCCGAAGAACAGCTGCCGCACGCCTCGGGCAAGTGTCACGCCAAGTACTTATTAGTCGCGAATTAACTTAGGAATCTCACTTTATATTGTGAGTTTAGAATAGAATTTAGTGTGGCCGAAATCCTAGTTATTTGCCTTCGAAAGTTCAGGCTCCTACCTGGGATCATGCCATAGTTTAGTGCAGTTAGGAAGTGAGGTACAGTGGGTAATCGAGCTGGGATCTAGGAATTGAAACAAGATGCCAGGTCGGTTGCTAGCTGAAGGTATCGTCAAGTGGCCAGGTTGGTAGTTCATGTTTTCAGGAAGGCTAGTTGATTTAATTCACGTGGATACGCAACCGTGACAACGAAGCGTGGGTTTATCAATGCAAGTGCCGAAAGCAAGCTGACAGGAGGGCTTGCCTGGCTAGCGACCCAAGTTTGGTTATGGCCGGAACATCCTGACTGTACCATCTTACGACCTACCGTCATGAGGACCACAGGTTGGACATGCGTTAGCGCACTCATGTACGGAGCCACCGTATTTGGGACAGGCCTTACCTATCCAAATCCCATCCAAACACACTGTTTAGGAGGTGCAGCGAAGCGGCAGACCTGGTCTGTCGTTACAGCGGCATTTCTTACTCAGGGCAGGTACACTTTAGCCGTAGGGAACTAGGACACAAGTTAGCTTTAGGTACTCACCACACCATGACACACTACACCTAATTGGTTCATCTAGAAGGCACGGTTGGTTTAGTACCCCGGGGGAAAGACGAATAAAGCCGCCACGAGTTGTAACTGTTTGTTGAAACGTGGACATCAAAATAAAATTTAGTTCTCGTAATACTTAGCTATCTCGCTAGGATAGGGAAAAACTAGGGCTGAGTTAGGGGGATTGCGATCTGTAGGAAATCTAGTTAATAAATATATTACTAGGGAATAGCGAATTAGGTTTTGGAATATCGCTATTAGGAAGAAACAAGTCATATTAGAGAATAAGTAGTAGGTAGGTCTAAGCGATGCCCACGTTTTATTTAATTACGAACTGCCGTCACTGCAGGTGACCCGCGGTATCATAAGCTTTAGGGTTCCGCGAGCACGAGGTCCACTCAGTTCATTAATTTCATTCGGGTTGGTACAGTGCTGTAGGAAATCTAGTTAATAAATATATTACTAGGGAATAGCGAATTAGGTTTTGGAATAACGTTATTAGAGTGATGCCCACGTTTTATTTATTTGCGGACGGCCTTCACTGCAAGTGCCACGCGGCATTATAAGTTTTAGGGTTCCGTGAACACGTGGTCCACTCAGTTCACTAATCTCATTCGAGATAGTACGGCGCTATGCTGTCGCAGGGGAAGGCCTATGTCATACTTGAGATGGCTGTTTACCAAGCTCCATGCAATATGGGCTAGTTATGTGGTTTAGTGGTTCATAGATATGAACAACTCCTAATTTTACCAAATTTTAGCTAAATCTGTCCACACTTTTATGGGATAAATGTAATGGACTAACAAACAAACTATAGGCGTTCGAGCTTCGCCTATTCTGATACTAATGTAATTATAGATAGGTAGGTCCTATCTGTAGCTTATCACAAGCATGCCTCGGCAGAATTTCACCCAAATCGGACCGAGCGTTTAGGAAAGTATTGGGCAAACAAACAAATGATTTGGGCGTTCGCGCCTTACTACTAGTGATTTTAGTAAGACCGATTATGATGTAGGTAAGCCGACCCATCCTGATGGTAACCGTAGCTAGGGTCAGTTAATATGCGCTAGTTTTAGAAACTAAATCTATTCTACAGTTTTTGATTATTATGGACGGGTGCTCACGGTGTCCGCGTCCTGTCGGCTTCTATTACGTCCTGAACTAGCGTCTCGACCAAACACTTGGCTTACACGCCTTTTCGCTTTGACCTAGTTGTGATGCTGCGACTATGATTCGCGTGGGTGTCACAATGGGTTGCGACTGTGTTGGTTCGTTGTTCTTTTACGTTTAGCAAACCTGCTGGACAGTCAGTACTTTCGCCCTTTATCAAGGGTTTACTACGTCTAAAGACAGATCTTTAACACTATGTATTATTTTGGAGCCGACGGCACGGTGGATGTTGTGTCCATTTCGCTTAGCTATATAGACCGTAGGTCTTTATATCGTTATATACAACTGTATGGCACAGTTCCAGGTCTAAGAACCATATTAGTAGATTATCTACTTAATTCACGTTCCGTGGTGCTCTTCTCACAGGATGAGCGACATTCAAGGCGGAATATTTACTTTGTTTTAGTACCTGGTGCTAATATGTATTCGCGATCAATCGCTGTTCGAAGGTATTAATCCTACCTGACGAATAGGGATGGACAAGCTATGGCTGTAAAGACTCGGTCATAGCTCACACTATACACGTAAAATAAGGCGCCTCACAAGCGTTTTATATACACTAGCTTTGGGACTCGGGTGGTACACGGCCTAGTACACTTTACATTGTCGTGTAGCTTAATTAAATTACACTTGAAGCGGGGTGGACTCCCATCGTGTACCTTAGTGGCTTGCAGGAGACAGTAGCTAGCGGGGCTCACCGTAGTAGTAATTATTTGTTTGAGCTAAAATCGCTCGTTCAATTACCTTGAGTTAGATGTACATTGTTTTAATCACCAAAATAATTCAGTACTGACGTCAGTCAAATATTACGTTATTCCGAGCACTGGGGGCTAGCTACCCTCCCCAATTTGGGGGGGGGCAAAATAGGGACCAATCACAGTAGGGAAACTAGGGTTCCGCGCGAAATACTTCAAAATTATAGGTTAGACTACATCGTTCGTCCAAACACAACGTGATAGATTAATCTCTTAAAAATAACTTGTCATTCACCTTCAAAAAGACTCTGAGTTACTGCGATCACAAATTAGGGTTCTCTAGACGATCTGGCCAAACGTTTAATCGTATTTTAAAATGCAATAAAAATCAAGTATAGTTTACATACTTCTTATAGGTAGATAGTGGGAGGTTGTATGTTGTATGTACGTATGCGTATTATAGGTAGGTTTAGTTAGTTATATTTATATTTATATATTTAAAATAGGCTGGTGGGGGGTTACAACTACTACATATAGACTGTATATAATAATATATACCATTATATAGCTTGGCGACGCGTCGCCACGCCAGACATCGGTTTTACGTGCGGCTATAGGTGTTTCACATCAAAAATCATTCAATGTCAATAAAAATGTTGTGAAGCAACACATCGGTGCCAATACTAACATCTTAACGTGAACCGCTCTAAGGCAGCGGCCCGTGATTAAGGAGGCAACTCGTGACGTGCAAATTACACGGTAACGCAATCACAGGGCAGGCGGTGATTAGCGTGTTTGCCTAATTCGCATACTGTCAGTGTATCGTGTACTCTGTGCTAACACCAGATCACTTAATAGATGCTAACGCTGACACTGAATAGCTCTCTGATTAACCCTAAGTCAGTAATGGCTACGTTTTCGGCTCTGGTTTATTCACGGATATGATAAATAAGGTTGGATTGGCAATAATCACACTTTTGTTTGAAAATCAGCGTCGCCGCCTGTCTCCCACCCATCAACTCCACTACACAAGCAATAATAATACATACACGAATTGCGCGCACTAATAAACAAAACACACTTAGAACACAGGGCTGCAATTGTGTCTTACACCATTTCGAGAGTTTGTACGTTACACACAACCACAAGCAAATAAAAAAGTATGAACGCGTGCTTCGGTTAAGTATGATTGTCTAATCATACTTGTGGTGCGCCTGCCCAGCACACATTTCCAATCCAACCTTATTTATCTGATCCGTGGGTTTATAGAAATGTTTTAGATAGATAGATAAATGCTTTTATTCAAAACACAGCAATATAAAAGGATAAAAAAATAATAAAAAATTTGAGCGAGACCTACAGTACTCGCATATGATGTGTAACATGTGACAAAATACTTTATAAAAGGACGGCAAAGATACGGCAGACTAGGCTGTATGGTCATAGATACCTTTGCCTTTTCCGCGCTTTTAAAGCCTGAAAAAAGGACGGCAAAGATACGGCAGACTAGGCTGTATAGTCATAGATACCTTTGCCTTTTCCGCGCTTTTAAAGCCTGAAAAAACGCGACTTCCTGTTACAATGGGACACATTTCCGTCCCATGGGAAACATTTCCGTCCCATTTCACGAAATCACTCCCACAAATTGCAGGAAAGCGAGAGCAAAGATGTTATACATCAATAAAAACAATGACAAACTGACAGTTGTTGCTGTGCATTGGAAAGGCACCGGTTCAGCTTTATTGCTACAAGTACAAACTTGCATCGCTGATATTCTACCAGAAACTTTTACTCGACATATTCGCTTTGGTAGGACGTACCTATCGAGCTCATTGTTTACCTAATTTTCGTAACAAAGCAAAATAATTTTCGAAAAACATACAAAGTTTACGGTACAAGCTTTCATTTGAAATTAATTTTTATTCATCTCTTTCATATGTCAATTAAGTTAGAGACATATAAAATTGTAATGAATTCTGGCAACCGCTTCCGTAGCTCAGAGGCAAAGTTCATTGGCTTTACACAGGAGGTCGCGGGTTCCATTCCCGGCGGGGTCAATTGTAATGTAAGACTCGGTTTGGTTGGTGGCAGGGCATTTTCTAAGCCCGCCTGGCAAGCTACCACCATCTTATCTAAGTCTTGCCGCCAAATATCAATGTTGATATCATTGGTGTGTTCCGGCATGAAGATAAGATAGCCAGTTCCCCATTGCGTTGAGGAATCTTGGTAAGCCCGCTTCCATCTTCGGCAACATCGTCACTTACCACCAGGTGAGATGTTGTCAAGGGTTCACCAATTGTACATAAACAAAAAACAATAGTCTCTTTTTTAACCGACTACAAAAAAAGGAGGAGGTTTCTCAATTCGACCGTATATTTTTTTATGTGTGTTCGCGGATAACTTGAATAAGAGGATAGCGTGTAGAAAACTATATGTGAAAACATTTAAATGGTGCTTAGTTGTTATTTAGGTTAACTATTTAGACTTTAGACTGACGACAGTTCGACTTGTACTTTGAAATAAGGAAAATTCAGTATCACGCGATTCTCCATCGATTTGCATTCAGACCGGACGCGAAGGGCCAAATCGAATTCCTATCGTTTCTTCCGGAAGCCGCCATTCCGGACACACCACTACCGCCTTGCCGTATCGAATAGCCGCGATCCGTGTGAAACACGGCCATTTGAATAGTTTTATTCGTTTCCTTTCTGCGTAATGGTGCTGTGAATGGGTGTGGTGTAGGTGATGTAAGATCCAGTTTGCGGGCCATCTTTGAACTTCAAATTTAGTTAACGTAATACCGTTACTCCATGAAAAATATTATTTAGCCGTACTTATTTTTCTTGTCTCATTTTTGTAATACTGTGAACCCAATTACGATGAATCCCACGGGAAATAGATACACGTTCTAGAGAAAGATGTATTCTATGTAGTTATGTATGTTTCCCAATTGGGGAACAAGACAAGATTGCCTACTCATTCATTCGTGAAGACCAATCAAAATGATTATTCAATATGAACCAATTTTCCTCGACAAATAAAATGAGAGCTCGTTTGAGAAAAACTCGCATAGCAATGCCTTACCATCTGGATTCTATTCCAGTAATGTATTTCAATTTTCTCTTAGTCATATTTATCGAGTTTCTCTACGCAGAATTCTGTTTTCTCTCCGAGGATGGAATACTTATTTCGTTACGTGCGATTCGTGCAGAAGCACAGTTTGTGGTATGTTTGTGTACTGAGGAACGGTTAGCACGCGATACTATGACGGGCCGTTAACGCGAGGCATCGATTGGAACAGTTGTCTCTGTTTTTTTCTTAACGTGTAAAGAGTAAAGAAAATAACCGCTTTTTTGCACTTTTTCAATGATTTTTCGTTTAGTTTCAATTTTCTGAATGAAAGTAATAAAAATAATACCATTTATCATAAAAATATTGTTGTATATATTTTTTTAAATTTATGCTTCAAATTATAAGTCATAACTAGAGTTGAAAGTAACAGTGTAGACCTATTTTTTTCTATCGAGCCAAAACTGCTCAATCGTGTTTCTAATAGCTTTTGACTTTAAGGAACATCATCAACAATATGGGCATCTTTTATCAACCTTGGGTTTTCTATCGTTTAGGAGTAATTGATGTTAAAAATAACGAAAATTTGTAATAATACCGCCTTAATTTATTTTACAGTTTAACAGTTTAACATGAGTTTCTATGATATGGTAAAAAGGAGGAACTAATAAATTCCATCATGGTGGACTATAGAATTTCTTAGTTTCTGATTGACGAACTATACAATTCCGGAATCCTATAAATCCTGACATTTAAAATGACATCTTTGTTCATGAGCAGCGCCCTCTCGACTTTAACAAACCACATAGTAGTCAAGAGGACCATGATCGACTTAATATTTTAATATTCTATATTTTATCTGATGAAACTGATAGTGATTTAGCCGGATACCGGATCCGGCCGCCAGATATCTGGTCCGAGTTTGCCGCCAAATCACAAAGTTGCAAATAGTGTAATAATCCTAGTTTTTTTTTATATTTTTTATTTTTTTTAGTTAGGGCGCGAGAGCCTTCGGATTTAGGGGTATGTGACGGGTATACATGAGACCATGAGAATAGAAGAGTAAAGATGACAGGATACCTAATTAAACATGATAATTTTAAAAGAACATAATAGCCGACCCCAAAAAGTTGGAATTAATAAGGCTCGGAAGATGATGATGAATAGAACGAAATATCGGAGGAAAGCGCGGAAGAGGAAGACCTAGAATTGCTTGTATAGACCAAGTTAAGAAGAAAGTATAAGCGGAAACGTATAGAGAAATGAAGGAGATAGTGTGGGAGAGAGAGACCTGATAAGAGCTACCTGATAAGAGCACGGCTCGTAAATTATGATGATGATGATGACGGGTATACGGAACTATAAAAACATCAACGAGTAAAAAAATCGGACCGAATGACAAACTTGATTTTGCTGTGTAAAACATCATCATCATTACAGCTCATATACGTCCCCACCGAGGGGCTCGAGTCTACCCTGAATCAGTGCGATTAGGCCTTAGTCGACCACGCGGGCCCAGTGCGGGTTGGTCGACTTCACACACAACCTTCGAGTTTCTTCGCAGGCGTGTGCAGGTTTCCTCACGATGTTTTCCTTCACCGTTAAAGCAATCGGTAAGTATGTACGTAAGTTTTTGAAAAACTCATTGGTACATTGGCCGTCCAGATTTGAACCCGGTGCCTCTGGTTAGATGGACCGAGTCGTTACCGGTTGAGCCACCGACGCTAATATAAAATTATAAAACATGATCTCCCATTATATCGGTCTCCATCACACTGCTTGCTGCAAATAAAAAGCTAAGTTTAAAATCGCAAAAAAATGTCTTATGTGATACTAGCTTTTGCCCGTGACTTCGCCCGTGTGGACATCGTTTTTATGACTGTCTTTGGAGGTGAGTGGTGCGCGAACCGCGGCTTGCGTGCGTGGACATGACTTTTCTCCAAATCCCTCAGAAATAATAGCAGAGCTATTCTGATTAGCGGTCTATTATGTCACTTAACACTCCCTCAACCAATTCTATACAAAAAATCACTTCAATCTGTGGCTCAGCTGCGTGCGCGAGCGTGGAAATGATTTTTTCCCACATCCCTCGGGAACTATGTCAGGTTATACTAATTAGTAAATTATGACATTTTCCACCCCTCAACCATCTCTGTGCAAAAAATATCAACAATCCATTGTTCCGATGCGATGTTAAAGAAATTAACCAAAACAAGAGTATTTTTTCAGTTCCCTCAAGAATTGCATCGGACAATGGTATTTTCACGCGATAAAAAGTAGCCTATGTCCTTTGCAGTGACACAGGCTACCTGCATATCAAATTTTATCAAGATTGGTTTGGTGTGAGGTGTTAAAGCGTGAAAATGTAACAAACAAACAACCACATTTTCACATTTATATTATTAGTAAGAAAGTAAGGATAAGTAAGTATGACTACAAATTAACGAATTTCGGATTTTCTTCCTTTACATGTGCTGTGAGACCTCGCTTCTTGCCAAATTTATGATTCTAGGTTAATAGGAAGTATCCTTTAGGTTTGATGAGTCAGATTGCGAGTATCAATATATGTGACATGAATAGCCATACCTAAACAAGCACTGAACCCCAAAAGGAAAGAGAAAGTGTGGTCTTCCCAAACAATGTTGGCGGCGCTCATTGGCTGCAGAAAGGCGTTGACTTAGAAGTTTGGTTCTTTTATATCTACAAGGGACCGTAAGAGATCCAATGTAACCGACATAGCTCACAGTGGCATAACTCTTAGAACAAATAGTTAGGGTCATAAAGTTCTTGAGTAACGACAGTGCACCGGAAGATCTTAGTATTTGATTGATTGATTGATTGAAAACACTTTATTGCACAACATAAGAGAATAAAAAAAAGGTACAATGATTAAGGATTATTTATTATTTATTTATTTATTTTTTTTTTTTTATTTTTTTTTTTATTATTTTATTGATATTAATTTCCTATTAATACCTTTTTACACATTTCTGAAAAATGCGTCTTTACAGACGGGCAACAAAGTGAATCCTATAAGGGTTCGTTTTTTTTCCTTTTGAAGTACAGAACCCTAAATAATCGTATTTTATTATAGACTAGCTGTTTCCCGCGGCTTCAACCGCGTGGACAAAGTTTCTATCACTTTTCGAGGGTGCACAGTGCGCGAGCGTGAAAAAAAGTAGGCTATGTGTTAATCCAGGTCTTAATCTGTCTATCTACCAAATTTGAGCCAGATCCGTTTAGTAGTTTTTGCGTGAAGAAGTAACAAACATACATACTCACACACTCACACACTTTTGCCTTTATAGTAATATTGGTGTGAAGAAGCCTATAAATCTTGTGGAAAATAAAAAAATCTTCCTTTATTTCAACAACTAGCTGACCTACTTTGTCGCAAATACGTTTATCTCGCCCTCCGACTGAAAACGACACAATATTGCCACTCGAAGGCAGAAATAGCCGTAGCACCCGGAGAAAGTGACTCTCACTCTTGTTTACAAGTCGCAGAACTCTCCGGGCTTGACAAGCGATTTATCGTAAAAGGCGGACCGTCGAAGGAATTCCCATGAATTTTCCATACTTTGTCCGGGTAATTTATCCGGGGATGCGCGTGCCCCGGACGCACGGTCACAAAGGGTTGGACAAATCGCATTACGGACGCGTGAATTGTAAATTGGACATTACTCGTTACACCTCGCAATGGGGCGCACAAGTGGCCGACAACTTGCGGTGAATATTATGTGTTTTATTTAGTGTGCATATTTCAAAGCGGAAATTTATTTAAATTGATTGTAACAACTAAGTGTTAAATTCTACCTCGTAGTTGATGGCTACCCAAAACCGGAGGACTACAAGCACCTTCCAATCAGTGGAATTGCTGCATTAATGCAGCACATCTTCGAGTAGGTTGGGGTGCAAAGGTTGTAGGGGTAGACACAAAAGATCCAATTGGGTCGAAGTGTCGCTGCAACTGCAGCCTCCATTTACAAAGATAAGATAAGGTGTTAAATTTACAAAATTAACGCCTTTTGCCCATCGTCAGCAATAGTAGAATTCGCCATAAAAACAAAATCTATACAGTACCTAACGTAAATCTTATCTCTGTCTATATGTGATATGTTGTCTGGAAGAAATCGCTTTGAGCGATAATACCGCCCAAATTGTACCGCTTTATTACCTATACATATAAGTTTCTTTTTTTATATTTTTAAGTAAAGTTTTTTAGGTTTTTATAATTTGTTTTTTTTAACTAGTAAATAAAATAAAATAAAAAATATTTTTTAAGTGACGTTTTTTAGGTTTATAATTTGTTTATTTTTTTTAACTAGAAAATAAAAAAATATGTTTTTTTATAATTTTATTTTATATTTTAAGTTACGTTTTTTAGGTTTTTATAATTTGTTTTTTTTTTAACTAGTGTGTACAATAAAGAGTATTTATCTTATCTTATGTATAAAAATGTATTGAACTTGAGCGATGTTGATGAAATATTCAGTGAATCTTCAAATTAGCCCAGCGGGTGATTCGGTGAAAAAAAAATGCGTTACGAGCCGCGGGGCATATCGCTAGTATATAAGTAAAATGCGTTAGTATCGCAAAAACTCAAAAATGGCTCTACCAATTACGACAAAACATTGGTGACTTGCGTCGGTGGCGTAACGGCTAGGGCCGCCGCCTCCTGTCCGGGAGTTCGTGGTTCGAATCCTACCACGTATTAATGTGATGTCGAATTAAGATTTCATATATTCGTTTATCCGACGCTCTTACGGTGAAGGAAAAAATCGCGAGGAAACCTGCACACGCCTGCGAAGAAACATCGCAGGTTGTGTGTAAAGTCGACCAACCCACATTGTGCCCGCGTGGTCGACTAAGGCCTGATCGTTCATATCAGGGTAGGCTCGAGCCCCTCGGTGGGGACGAATATGAGCTGATATGATGATTGGTGAATTATTGTGCGCACGACAGGAAGACTTATAAGACTTGTTATAACAAAAAATCCCCGCGACCCGCTTGCGGCTCGCGCGCCAAGAATCATCGTCGATATCCACTCGGACGAAACCGCGGGCAACAGCTACTCAAAAATATACACCAAAACTTTGCGCAACTGCTATTCTATCCCGAAACTAGTGAAATAGATTTCAAGCACAGCGCCCCATAATCCTTGACATAAATATGTAGAGGATGAACCTATTACGGCATAATCCGGGCCGCATCGATCCGCTGACCGTGGCGAGAGAATCACTGTAACCTGCCCAATCCAGAATCTGAGGCCATTTGTACACAAAAGGTTTTTACTAGAATAGGGATGACGAATGCTAGTCATCTGATTTACTTTCTATCATCTGCCAAAAACGACATTTTTTCCTAAAAATGTTTGAAATACCTAGGCGTGACGTCATAGTTTTGCAGCGTCATTTATGTACTCATTTTGTGATTTTGATTAATTAAAAATCGAAGACTTGATGAAAAACTAAACGAGTAAGGTTTTCCGAAGTTTAAGTAGGAGGGCAATTTAGTGATCAAGAGTTCATTATTTATTTCTGATGCTGTCGTCACCCCTATTACACATGTTTTATTTTCCGAGGCATCAATTTTGTATGAGTTACAAGGATCTACATCTACGCGCGCCGGAAAATGTAGCGTAGGTAGGCCTCCCACTCGGTGGACCGATGACCTGGTGAAGGTCGCGGAAGGCGGCTGGATGCGAGCAGCACAGAACCTGTCGTCGTGTAAATTCTTGGGGGAGGCCTATGTCCAGCAGTTGACGTTCGTCGGCTGATATGATGATGACAAGTATCTAATAATAATAATAATATGTTGTCAAGGGTTTACCAATTGTACATAAAAAAAAAAAGGACGGACCTGTCCACGTCGAAAGTAGTTTTAGGGTTCTGTGACTCAAAAGAACAAAAATGGAAGCATTATAGAATCATTCGCGTGTCTGTTTGTTCGTCAGTAACAGCCAATTTACTCCGAAACTACTGGACTGGTTGAGTTGAAATTAGGTACACATAGGTAAGTGGGTGACCCAAAGACGGACGTGTAACGTATGTAAATTTTAAACATGGGGCCACTTTTGGGGGGTTAAATTAGAAATTTTAAAAAATCCTTGGGTTACATTATTAAAAAAAATATATTTTGCAAACTATATTGTGTAACATATGAAATGAAACGGCTTGTTGTGAGAGTTTCAAATATTTAAAAAGTAAGGCCAAAACCGACAAGTGTCTTCGAAAAAAATACATGACATAGTTTTTTTACCTATAGATTTAATGAAAACCTATAAAAGTCTATGGTATTTGAAGTAACATAAGAAATTTCTCAATCAACGTACGGAACCCTCTCCACGCGAGTTTAACTCGCACTTCTCTGGTTTTTTAGTGAAACCCGGCCCAAGCACAGATTAATAGATTTTGAGGGGAACCCGGCCCAAGCATAGATTAATAGATTTTTAGTGGAACCCGGCCCAAGCACAGATTAATAGTTTTTTAGTGGAACCCGGCCCAAGCACAGATTAATAGTTTTTTAGTGGAACCCGGCCCAAGCACATTCATCGTTTTTTAGTAGAACCCGGCCCAAGCACAGATAGTTTTTTAGTAAAATTCGGCCCAAGCACAGATTAATAGTTTTTTTAGTGGAACCCGGCCCAAGCACAGATTAATAGTTTTTTTAGTGGAACCAGGCCCAAGCACAGATTAATAGTTTTTTAGTGGAACCCGGCCTAAGCACAGATTAATAGTTTAAAGTTGTAACAAGCACTGTCACTTAAAAGGCTCTGATTGTTCTGATAACGGCTTACTATACAGATTCACAGTCTAGTAATATTTCACTTTTGAACGGCCCAAGTACGGGTTGGTCGACTTCACACACAATCGTCGAGTTTCTTTGCAGGCTTGTGCAGGTTTCCTCACAATGTTTCCCTTCACCGCAAGAGCGTCGGATAAACGTACATTTGAAATCGAAATACTTAAACACATTGGTACGTGGCAGGATTCGAACCACGACCTCCCGCACATGAGGTAGGGGCCCTTGCCATCACGCCACCAACACTCCACTGTACATAATTACAAAGTGGTGATTCTACTCATTGCGCTTAACAAATTTTCCTAAACAACTGCGTTGAAACAATAATTTTCGAAAAACCCAAAAAATTTTAGTTACAAGCGTCGGTGGCTCAATCATTAACGACTCGGGCCTCCTAATCAGAGGTCCCGGGTTCAAATCTACACGGCCAATATACCAATGAGTTTTTCGAAATTTACGTACATACGAGTATACTTACCGATCGCTTTAACGGTGAAGGAAATCATCGTGATGAAACCTGCACATCTGATTCAAGATGTGTATGAAGGTCGCGTCTGTAGGTGTAAATCTTAAACGCCCTACACGTGACCGCGGATGATACTAAGTGCAACACCAGGCAACTGCCGTCTATCCCTTGGATAGTACGGTTAATTGTGCCACAGGATAAGAAGAAGAAGAAGGTACAAACTTGAATTTAAAAATGATTCTAATTATTTCGTATCCTTTTCAATAAACCCTTTCATTTGATACCCATATCATGGGGGTGCATAAAAATACCATCTTTGGGAGTTCTCGATATTTTCTCCAATTTAATACTGTCCGCAATAATTACAAAACTTGTGTGGAACTTTACGTTCATTCATTCATATTAGCTCATATACGTTCCCACCTAGGGGCTCGAGCCTACCCTGAATAAGGGCGATCGGGCCATAGTAGACCACGCCGGCCCAGCGCAGGTTGGTCGACTTCACACACAACCTGCGAGTTTCTTCGCAGGCGTGTGTAGGTTTCCTCACGATGTTTTCCTTCACGGTAAGAGCGTCCGTGGGAGAGTGTATGTATCTATATCAATAGTACAGTAGTACCCCGTTTAATGCGATCCCGGATTTCACGGAACTTTACGTAAGTCCCGTGAAATGCGGGATCGCATTAAACGGGGTACTACTGTACTATTGATATAGATACATACAGAGATCTAACGCGTGTCCTGACAAAAGGTGTTTATTTGTATCGTTTTGGCGTTGTTCCGTGTATTTGGCGGCGCCATCACTTCTGTAATTGGCGCCCAACCGCGACTTAACGATGCCGATTGTTCGCTGAGGCTGCAGGTAACCAATTATTAGAATCAAACTCCAGAATCACTATTAATTATGGTTTATTTCACTTTTCTGCCACTATTTGAACATAGGTTCTACTTAACGACTTCACTCAGAGACGATCTGCAGGAGACTGACTTGACTGCGATTGTCCGACACTGCTCCTATCTGCCAACCTTCGCCTAAAGTGGGGTTGAGCGGTCGCGTGAGGGGCAATGACGTACTTCGGCAGTCAATACAAATACTCGAATTATTAATAATTGTTCGAATTATTAATTATTAATAGGTTCGAATAGATGATAAACTATAGCTTTTAATCTAACACAATATACCTCCGTTCATTACGTGTTTGTACTTTTTACTGTTATCCAAAAAAATATTCATTTGAAGAGATAGAGGCAATTTGATACTGTCCGCAGTAAATACAAAACTTGTGTGGAACTTTACGTAAGTTCCGTGAAATGCGGGATCGCATTATACGGGGTACTTCTTTACTATTGACATATATACGAGTACATACAGAGATCTAGCGCGTGTCCTGTCTAACACAAGGATCTGTTTTGTGCACAAGGTGTTTATTTGTGTCGTTTTGGCGTTGTTCCGTGTAAATGGCGGCGCTATCACATCTGTAATTGGCGCCCAGCCGCGACGTAACGATGCCGATTGTTCGCTGAGGCTGCAGGTAACCAATATACTTCCGTTCATTACGTGTTTGTAGTTTTATTGTTATCCAAAAAAATATCTATTTGAAGAGGTAGAGGCCATTTGATACTGTCCGCAGTGTTTACAGAACTTGTGTGGAACTTACTTATTTCTTCAATTTATTATTAACTGAAAACGTTAAACACTTAAAAAAAACCGATTTACATCGCAACAATATAGTAAAAGTTTGTATTATTATTTTTGGTTTTTGTTAATCACACCATATAATCGTAATATTATAAAGGCGAAAGTTTGTGAGTGTGTATGTATGTTACTTCTTCACGCAAAAACTACTGAACGAATCTGGCTGGAATTTGGTAGGTAGACATATTAGGACCTGGATTAACACAGAAGTTACTTTTTTCACGCTCGCGAGCCGCTTGCGGCTCGCGCACTGCGCACCCTCGAAAAGTCATAGAAACGTTGTTCACGCGGTAAAGTAAAATGTACTACACCGACTTTGATAAAATTTAAATGGAACCAACTCGGGAGCATATCTTATCGAATAAAAAAGATTTATGAAAATTGGTTTACAATCTGAGAAGATATCGTGTAACAAACATACGGAAAAAAACATACAATCGAATTGAGAACCTCCTCCTTTTTAGAAGTCGGTTAAAAACTGGTTTGTCATGACTTCATAAGAATTATAGGGTAGTTGATAACTAGTCATTTGAGTTACATTTTAGGGTTCCGTACCCAAATGGTGCCAACGGGATCCTATTACTAAGCCTCTGCTGTCCATACGTCCGTTCATCTATCTGTCTGCGGTTGTATTGCATGAACTGTAATGGGTACGCAGTTAAAATTTTCACAGAGTGTGTATTTCTATTGCCGCTATGACAACAGATAATAAAAATTAAAAAAAAAAATTCGAGCGAGAACTACAGTACTCGCATATGATGTGTAACATGTGACAAAATACTTTAGGTTAGTTAGAATTGATGACGATATTGTACCTGGGTGGCGGATCTGACAGTAACGAAAAAAACCGACCAAGTGCGAGTCGGACTCTCGTAAAGTAGAATTCCACGCTTTCGCGACTACCTGTTACACATTTCCGTCCCATGTTACACATTTCCGTTCCTTGTTACACATTTCCGTCCCATTTCACGAAATCACTCCCACAAATTGCAGGAAAGCGAGAGCAAAGAATAATTAAAGGGGGCCTCCATACAAGAAACGTGTTTTTTTATTGCACGATGGTGCGAAACCCTTCGTGTGCGAGTCCCACTTGCGCTTGGTATATTTTTTTATCATCTTCGGAGAGATCATGCCAAACATCCATTGCTTGACATAGGGCTCCTCGAGTAGAGGGGATTTTTGCAGTGCACTTCGCGCTAAGCAGGCGGGTTGGCGATCACGTGTGCAGTGTGGTAGCATCACTGCTGCCCAATCTCCAATTTTTGATCCCTTAGTCCCTTAGTCATTATATAATAAGACACCCTCAGGAAGATATAATAATAATAATAATTAAAAATCATTTATTAAAGTAACTTAAGACTCATAGAATGTTAGTAACAATGTGCTTAAAAACTATGTTAGTATTTCTTAACCTAGAACCTTGAGGTGGTAGTGGTACTATTGTAGAGCCGCACCTCTGGCCTAACAACTACTAGTAGATATCTTTATTTTGACATTTCTGTTTAGTTTGTAAGGAGGTTTTTCATATCAAAACTTACTATCTCGTAAAAAATCCTTACTAATATTTTTTACCATTTCACGTTTCAACACCTCAAATAATCTTGATGACATTTGGCATGCAGGTAGCCTGTGTCACTGGGAAGGACAAATGCAACTTTTTATCCCGTGAAAATATCATAATCCGATGCAGTTCCTAAGGGAACTGAAAAATTACACTTCTTTGGTTTATTTCTTTAATATCGCAATGCAACAATGGATTGTTGTGATTTTGCACAAAGATGATTGAAGAGGTGGGAAATGACATAATTACTAATTGGCATATCCTGACATAGGATCGGATCCGGGGAAAACTCATTTCCACGCTCGCACACGCCGGCGTCGCAACGGAGCGACGGATTGAAGTGTTTTTTTGTATAGAATTGTTTAAGGGGTGGGAAGTGACATAGACTGCTAATCAGAATAGTCCGATGTAGTTCCTGAGGGACCTGGAGAAAACTAATGTCGACGCTCGCGAGCCGCGGGCAAAAGCTAGTAACTTTATATAAAAAAGCTATTCAAACGTTAGTTTAATTGCCCTTTATATATTTTATATCTACTCTGTAGTAAATATGAACTCATTACTCTAATGACCTGTAATATTAGCTGCAATCTGTGCGACGACGGTCGCATAGAGGGCCACATCGGTAAACATTGGTAATATTGCCCGAATGAGCGTTATTTGTCTCATTTTCTCGCCGTTAGGGTGACCATGCAATGTCAAGAGAACCCTGAGTAATACAGTTTCAGGACTTTAAAGTAATATCTTATAATAGTACATTTAAGTGATATTTTTTAAATGTTACCATGGTGTGTGTATCTTTTTTAATTTAAAATATAATAACTAGCTTTTGCCCGCAGCTTCGCCCGCGTGGACATCGTTTTTATGACTGTCTTTAAGGGTTAGTGGTGTGAACTTTTGATTAGTGAAAGTAAACAAGAGTTTTCCTCAGATCCCTCAGGAACTATGTCAGGATATGCTAATTAGTAAATTATGTTATTTCCCACCCCCTCAACCATTTCTGTGCAAAAAAATCACAACTACCCATTGTTCCATTGCGATGTTACAGAAAATTACTAAAAAAGAGTATTTTTTCAGTTCCCTTAGGAACTGCATCGAACTATGCTATTTTCACGGGATAAAAAGTAGCCTATGTCCTTCCCCGTGACACAGGCTACCTGTGTTCCAAATTTAATCAAGATAAGTCAAGGTGCTGAAGCGTGAAAAGCTAACACACATTTTCACATTTATAATATTAGTAAGGATGAGGTACAAAAGTTCTCGAGTGGCAACTACGCACCAAAAAACGTAAGAAAACCTCCCACTCGGTGTGTCGACGAGCGGTTGAAGGTCGCAGGAATCCGCTGGATGCGGGCAGCGCAGGACCAGTCGTAGTAGGAATCTTTGGGAGGCATATGTTCAGGAATGGACGTTTTCCGCTGATGTAATGACGATTACATCTAGTTAGATTCAATTATAGTAACGTGACTTGGTTCATATTTTTTAAACTTCCCAACGTGTTTTTTTTAAAGAACAGATCGGTAGGCAGCCTAGCTGCCCGATGGTCAGATGACATCGTCATCAATGCCGGGTGTTGCTGAGTAAGACTGGCGAGGGATCAATACAAATGGCGTGCACAAGAAGAGGCCTATACCACCCCGGACACTTCATATAACGGTTGTGAAATGACAAAATTACGGTGCAAACAAAATCACGGTGAATTCGAGAACCAAATTATAACCAATCTGTATCAATATGGGTGACGAGGGGGTGAGGTCGGAATCTAGAGAGCGGCAGGGAGTGTCCATACTGTACGTTAGTACTAATATATATACTTTGCCTATACTATACCCAGCGGTGGGCTAATGTGGGCTGATCAGATAGAATATACACAAAGAGTAAAAACTTACAGATAAAAATGTGTTTTCAACATAATTCCTAGTGCATCTAATCTCAGGGTAAACCCATTGGCGCCGTCGCGTCCAATACCGCTGATATCTAGCGCTGGGCCCGCTCCCCATTCTATACCCTCAGCCCATCCACTTCCAATCTGCGTCTGATGACTGCTGTAATGATATTGGGCCTGAGAAAATATCCGCAATGCTCTACGATGTCTGTGATCTAGTCCGGGGGTGGGCGAAATTGTTGTAATTTTGATGATATTCGAAACTCAGACGATGTGAGGTAAGATTTTTTTATCCCGACTTTTAAAAAGGAGGTTTAGTTTTCCGGTTTATGTATGTATGTATGTTTCTTTGGCTGAACCTCTAGCCTAAATGGCAAGATGGATTTTGGAGTGCAACGAGTCGTTAGATTCAACTAGATCCCGTGAGTGACAGAATAAATTTATAACCGATTGCCCAAAAATTAGTTAATTCGTTTTTTCGTTTTAGGTACATTTGTTAGATTAATAAATCTTGAAGTAGGGTGTAATAAAGTTTATTTCAGTATCAGTAACTAATTGACATACAAATTTCATACTTTTTGGACTGACATGTGTTGGTCCACTTATTGTTCAGTTTTAAAAGACTCGATATCGAAATAAACACATATTACTAACCAGTTTTGAGGTCTGTTTTGACTTAATCTTTCAAATAGATGCTCCTCATTAATTTTCCATTTTATCCCATTGCCTAGCTTAAAATGCAACCACAATAGCAACCTACTCGCATAGTATGTTTAAATATTGTTTTAATTATTTACGACTTGCAAAAAAGAAGAGGTTTTAAATTCGACAGTATGTTTTTGTGTGTGTGTGTGTGTGTGTGTGTGTGTGTGTGTGTGTGTGTGTGTGTAACGCGATATCTTCGCAGATTGTGAACGGATTTTTATGAGTCTTCTTATATTCGTTAGGGTATACTCCCTATAGAGTTGGTCCCATATAAATTTTATCGAAATCAGTGTACTTTATTAGAAAATTAACATAAACAAAAAACTATTTTAACGTGTTTGGCATTTTCAATTATTGTTTGCTTTAGAATGTACTAGCTTTTGCCAGCGGCTTCGCTCGCGTGAACATCGTTTCTATGACTGTCTACGAGGTTGCGCAGGCGGCTCGCGAGCGTGGAAAAAAAGTAGCCTGTATGTCAATCCAGGTCCTAATCTGTCCACCTACCAAATATCATCCATATCCGTTTATCTGTTGTGGCGTAAAAGAGTAACAAACATCCGTACATCCACACATACAAACTTGCGCGTTTATAATAGGCATGACGAATGCTAGTCCTCTGAGTTACTTTTTATCATCTGTCAAAAACGACATTTTGTTCTAAAAATATTAGAAATACCTAGCCGTGACGTCATAGTTCAGCAGCATCATTTATGTACACACGGCGCCACATTAAGCTATACAAAACCAGTATACGCGGGCCTCGCGTATGTTGAAACGCACAGGCATCGCGCGGCCAGCTTACACTGGTAGCTTGATGTGTCGCTGTGTGTACTCATTCTTTGATTTTGGTGAATTAAAAATCGGTGACTTGATGGAAAAAAAAACGACTAAGGTGTTCCGAAGTTTAGGTAGGTGGACAATTTAGTGATCAAGAGTTTATAATTTATTTCCGATGCGGTCGTCATACCTATTGGTGAGGAGTGAATCAGCGTGGCTTGATACAGTAAATACAAATTCGGTGGCAGGTTGATCAGTACGATCTGATCCTTAGAATGAAGATCAGTGATGCGTGAGCTACAAGTAAGGGACGCAGTTTCATGGGCGGGCGGCGGAACAATTAAATTACACCCGCTATTAAGTCCACCCCTGGCACCCACCGGCGGCAGATAATCACATCCTGGACACTTCATACAACGGGCCAAAAATGACATTTCAAAAAAACGAATGATGAAACAAACAAAGTGGCGGCGAAATCCTATACGTTCGTCAACCAAACGGTAACCAATCTGCATCAATATGGGTGACGAGGGGGTGAGGTCGCAATCTAGAGAGCGGCAGAGAGTGTCCATACTGTATGTTAGTAATAATATATAAAGTTTGCTGTAATTGTGCTTGTTAGTACTGAGAATGTACAACAAAGTTTTTCGATATTTTGTGAAGTTTTGTACTATTTTGTACTTTTACAAATTCAGTTCCCATTGGCTGATAAAATATTAGATGCAATAGAACCTTGCTAAAAGTGTTCAAAAAACATTTCAAGATTCCTTTTGGTTCAGTCGATAAACCAAGACAATAACCTTACAACATCATCAGCTCATATTACGTACCCACCGAGGGGCTCGAGCCTACACTAAATTAGGGCGATCGGGCCTTAGTCGACCACGCGGGCCCAGTGCGGGTAGGTCGACTTCACACACAACCTACGAGTTTCTGCGCAGGCGTGTTCAGGTTTCCTCACGATGTTTTCCTTCGCCGTAAGAGCGTCGGATAAACGTACATATGAAATCGAAATAGTGGTATGTGGCAGGATTCGAACCACAATCTCCTGGACAGGAGGTAGAAGCCCTAACCATTAGACCACCGACGCTGTTTAACAACCTAACAAATTTCATTAAAACCCCGACTGCTTAAAAACATTATCCCTTGTTTTTGGCAGTTGGGTAAAATTTACGAGTATTCTATGTCACTCTTAGGATCAAGACAAATCTAACGACACCTTCCACTGCAAAATCCATCAATCAGTTTAGGCTACAGGCTCAACCAAAGAAAAATAAATACATACATACATACATACACCCCTAAAACATTACCCTATTTTTGGGCGATCGGGTAAAAAAACCAGGTAAGTGCGAGTCGGACTTGCGCACCGAGGGTTCCGTACCAATACACCTCTCCAAACAAGTTATCATTAACTAACCATTTAAAACAAAAGACATCAACGCGAGCGGCAGAAAAACGATTTTTTTTCATTCTGTTAGTGGGAACATGACTTTTCCATTATTTGTTTTTTTTTTTTTATTTTTTTTTATTCACAATTGGTAAACCCTTGACAACATCTCACCTGGTGGTAAGTGACGATGTTGCCGAAGATGGAAGCGGGCTTACCAAGATTCCCCAACGCATTGGGATAACTAACTACTAACTAACTAACTACTACTAACTAACTACTTAACTACTACTAACTAACTACTTAACTTTAGGATTAGTACTTTAATCAAAAACAAAAGTTTCACCCTTGTATAGTACCGTTTCACTATAGAGCAAACACAAAAAACCTTAAAAAACAAGTTTCTTGTATGGGTACCCCTTGATTTTCTCTTTAGTTTGAAATGAATAGGTATTATTGTTGTGCTTGTGTGAGGAGATACAGTGCTACGGAACCTTTGGTACGCGAGTTTGACTCGCATTTAGCTGGTTTTTAGGGTTCCGTACCCAAAGGGTAAAAACGGGAACCTTATTAAAAAGACTTCGCTGTCCGTTCTTCCGTCTGTCACCAGGCTGTATTTCAGGAACCGTGATAGCTAGACAGTTGAAATTTTCACAGATAATGTATTTCTGTTGCCGCTATAATAAATAACACTAAAAGTTTGAAAAAAATAAAGTGTCCATACAAAAAACGTGTTTTTTTTAAACTTAGTTTGATGGTACGCAACCCTTTGTGCGCAGTTCTGACTCCACTTTAGCGTTTTTTTAAATAAACCATAATAACACATTTTCTGTGAACATTTCAGCCGGCTCCCTATAACAGTTAAAATGACACGGCCTTTTGAAAGTCAGACGGTCGAACGCACAGCGAAGGCTTAGAAATAAGGTCCCGAAAATCAAAATCAAAATCAAAAACAATTTATTTCAAATAGGTGTTTACACACACTTTTAAATAGTCAAAACAAAAAAAATACAATAAAAATAAAATTACAAATAATGTCATGATTCAGATTACAGTCTCAGGTAATGGTATTTGTTTTAGAATCAACATATATATCTTTGTCATTTACATAATCTATTATTTTATAATATCCTCTAGAGCACAAAACTTTTTTGACATGAGTCTTGAATTTATTCTCTGACAAACTAGTTACATTTTCTGGAATTTTATTGTAGAATCTTATAGCCGTTACCTGGTACGGAACCCTAAAAATATGATGTGTTTTATCTACTATATAAAAGAAAGTCGTGATAGTTACACCATTTATAACTCAAGAACGGCTGGACCAATTTTTATGGTTTTTGTGTTTTTGCATTTGTCTTCGTCCGGAATACGATAATAAGTACCTATTAAAATATGATATTCATCAATAAAAAAATATTATCAGTCTAAAAATTATTTAGGGTAGGGTAGGGTAGTGTAATCTAGTGTAGGTGTAGTGTAGTTAGGGTAGGGTAGGGTAGTGTAGTGTAGAGTAGGGTAGTGTAGGGAAAGGTAGGGTAGTGTAGGGTCGGTTAAAGTAGGGTAGTGTAGTTCAAGGTGGAACGAAGTTCGCCGGAACAGCTAGTCTTTAATAAAAACAAGTGTACATAACAAGTATGTAATATAAACAATTTACTTCGCTTCATATTAGGTCCCTGTATAAGTTTACTTTTATTATTATATTCTCTTATTTTGGCACAGTTGGCAAACAATCATTCTTGCTCCCGGCTAACATACAACACAACAGTACCCTCCCGTCACTAGGCCTCTTTATTCCACCTCTCGCCTACGCCTTATTATATTAAATGTCTTATCTTTATCTAGGAGCGATATTTTCCCTAATAGAGAAATTCCTCAGAGCTCCATTGTTATTTACGAGTCGGCCAACAAGGCAGACACAGCTATCGGTATGAATTTCATAAAAGTTCTAATATTATCACACAATGGCTGTTGATGATACAAAAGGTTGTAATAGAATACGTTTGTATTTGGTGTCGTGGCTTGGAAGCTTTTTAGAACAATTGGGTCGTCTTTGTATTTTTGTCTTTGTATGTATCATCATATCAGCTCATATATGTCCCCACCGAGGGGCTCGAGCTTACCCTGAATTAGGGCGATCGGGCCTTGGTCGACCACGTGGGCCCAGTGAGTTCTTTGTATGTATGCGGTTAGTCAATTCATATTTTAACAGATTGGATGGTACATAGACAGATTAGGACCTGGATTAACATATAGGCTTCTTTTTATCCCGATTTCTTAAGTGGTACCCGCGGGATAGCTGTTAACTCTCTCTTTTTTAAACGACTTCAAAAAAACATGTGGTTTTTCAATTCGACCGTGTATATATACTATATTTTTTATGTGTGTTCGCGGATAACTTCGTCGTTTAAGAACCGATTTTGATGATTCTTTTTTTGTTGGAAATGAGATATTCTAAGGGTGGTACCATAATAAAGAAACTAGGATCTGATGATGGCATCCCAGAGAAATCGAGGGGAACCTTATTTTCCTGGTTGAAGTCGGTTGTAAGTTCAAAATTATGTTTATTTCTGTCCGGTCGCAATGAAGCGAGGGATTCACGTGCTATTTCGCACAAAGATATTTGTGGGGTTAGAAAGTGGCACAAAATACTAATTAGCATAATCCGACATAGTTTCCGAGGGATCTAGAGAAAACTCGGCAAGCGGCTCGCACACTGGGCACTCTCGAAGACAGTCATAGAAACTAAGTTCACGCGAGCCAAGCCGCAGGCAAAAGCTAGTGCAAAATATTGTATTCAGCTACCTACGCATTGTACTTTTTGGGAACAAAATCCTAACGTGTGTTATTTTAGGTATTCCAGACTCAATCTTTCGAACGAAAACGTTCTATATTTTTTTACAAGCCTTGTAATGTATGTATGTTTGTTCGGGTGGAATCTTGCTACACATTTTTGAAGCAGATATATATAACCGATTGAGCTGACATTTTGTATACACGTTCAGTTTGGATGACAATGCATGTTTAACTGTATAACGTCATTCTAAATCCAACATGGCGACTCACCCAAGATGGCGGATCAGTTATTGTTTCATAAAATAAATAAAATAAAATATTACCATCTTATCGTCTATTTTCGGTTTTATTCTTAAAAAAAGTAATTGATAATATGATTTATTTACTAAAATTAAGTTCATAGGTGACTGAAGGGAAAACATCGAATGAATTTTTATTTAAGATAAATATGATGAAAAATCATCGAAAAAGTGCAAAAGTGTAGTTATTTTCTTCCCTCTTTACACGTAAAGAAAAAGACAAAGACAGATTTTTAAGTATCACTGGGCCTTTAGAAGACTACGAATTAATCAAAATATTTTTCAAATTGAAGCTTGTACTTAAAAGTTTGTACGTTTTTCGAAAATTATTTACACATCTATACGTATTGTATATCTATATTGCACGTCCTTTTACACGAGCAGCCTGTGGGCGAACTATTCCCAAGCGCAATACAATGCCCTACGGATCCAATATAAAAATGCATTCAGGGTGCTGCTGGGGCTGCCCCGATACTGCAGCGCATCAGGGATGTTCGCGGAGGCGCGAGTAGACTGCTTTTACGCTACCATGCGCAAGCGCTGCGCGTCCCTGGTGCGTCGAGTGCGGGGCAGCGCCAATAGCATCCTGGCTATGTTTGCCAGTAGACTAGATTGCGCAATTGGGTATGCTAAATTTTTTATAAGCCATGAAAATAAAAAAACCATTTCGAGATATTTTTATTTAAAGCCATATTTTTTCATTTTCCACTCGAAAAAGTAAAAGATTGCGTAAAAAAATCGGAAAAGGACAATAACCTTCATTTGACCCCTATGACGTCACGAGTTTACAATAAAACCTTATTTCACCACTGAACGGAACTTGCACTCTTACTTGTCATATCAATTACGGACCTTGCATTTGAGGACGAGCTTTCGTCGAGCACTGAAAAAGGCACTATTTATTTATCATCCACCAAAAACTACGTTTGAAACAATCAAATATTATTAGAACGTCATTCAAATTAAATACTTAAATGGGTAAGATATTCATTAGAGGTCCAATTTTTATTGTGGTTCTAAAAAACATTTAAACTCTGAAGGCCTTGTCCATACATAGATTATGATGTTTGATGACAAGTAAATTTTGATTTTGACGTTTCGTTGTTGGCTTTGTGATAGTTTCGTTTCGGAAAAGGCAAAGGTTACTAAGACCATACAGCCAGGTCTGACGTATTTAGGCTTCCTTAGCTGTTGGATTTGTAATGCTAGTGCCGGTGCAATGAAAAAACAACAAAATAAAACTACGAATGCGTCTTCCACAAATCCCGCCAAAAAACCTTTGGGAATGATTGACTTGAGTGACTTGAGTGAAATAGGGCTGTTCGTTTCATAGTAATGTGAACCGATGACGTCATCAAGGTTTCAAAATTTAAAAAAATATTTAAAAATATCTAGAGGCTTAAAAAATGAAATATTCAAATTAGTTTTTCAAAATGGTCTAAACCATCAGAAAAAAAATTAAAAAAAATACATTTTTTTTTAGCATACCCAATTGTGAACCACTGCTGCTTGGTTCACGTTGCCAATAACAGTCGTGATATTGTAAATAAATTTCATATAATGTAAATGTAATTGTGTATATTACTAACACTAGTCTAAGTCCTAAAATAAGTCACTAACACTATTGTGATCCATTGTTGGTCGATAAATAAATTTTATTATTATTATTATTATACCCATGTTGTTCCGTATTTCTGTCATATTTCTTCCTTGAATATTGCAAAGTACATTGTTTAGGTAATACTGATTCCCTTTGTTTCATCAATGACTGAGCCCTTTGTGCATTACGAACCGTCCCCCCGTCTGTACCGCCCTGGGCGCCCAGGGCCACAGGCTAACACCTCAGCGTAATACCTCGGGATTATGGGGCGACACGGAACACCCACCTATGCCTTGTACTTACTTGTGTTGTGGCAATTGACCTGGGATAACTGTATTCTACTGTATCACTGGCAGACGGCACATTGTTACTATCACCACATCATATCAGCTCATATACGTCCCCACCGAGGGACTCGAGCCTACCCTGAATTAGGGCGATCGGGCCTTAGTCGACCACGCGGGCCCAGTGCGGGTTGGTCGACTTCACACACAACCTTCGAGTTTCTTCGTAGGTGTGTGCAGGTTTCCTCACGAGGTTTTTCCTTCACCGTTAAAGCAAACGGTTAGTATATGTACGTAAGTTTCGGAAAACTCATTGGTACATTGGCCCTCCGGATTTGAACCCGGCACCTCTGATTAGGAGGACCAAGTCGTTACAGGTTGAGCCACCGACGCTTCGACTACCTATCACCACTAACTATCATCACAGATTAGTATAATAGTTACTACGTAACAGATAAATCACTCCCTTCAAAATCCTCCATACCTACCGCTTTAACAGCCTAGGTTCTCTTCGCGTCGCCGACCGCTGCGTGCGACTACGTACTTAAAGCGTTCGGGCGTAAAGTCATTATTGGTTAGCAACCCACTGAATTTTGAGTCGCCGGAGACGCGGCGGCCGATAGTTTTGCTGTAGGTAATTAACGCGCGCAAGTGTATGGAGTGACAGAGGCCTGCTATCACTAAGTAATAGATAATAAATAGTATTCTTTGGTAATAGCATAGTAAAAGGAAAGAGTAGTAGGTTGTCTGCATGCAATGGTACTCGCGCGGTTTGTATGTGTGCGCGTCCCAGTAGGCACGCACTATAAGCACGCACACTCCAACAAATAGGAATGGTCTAAGGTCTTATGTCATTCCTAATTATTGTAGTGTGCGTGCGTATGGTGCGAGTCTACTAGCGCGCACACATACAAACCGTGCGATGTACCATTGTATGAAGAAAAATTACTATTCTTTCCTTTTACTATGGTAATAGCACAGTATTACGATATGGCTTACAGTAGCGCAACGCCTTTGATGCCGCCATGGCGTAGGTACTAGCCCATACTAGCCTGTAGTCAGCCTAGCAAACTCGTGCCCCGCCACCCGCTGCCCCGCAAGTACCCTTCCGTTGCTCTGCGTAAGTACATTCGTTGCGCTACTGTAAGCCGCTATATTGTAATACTGTGGTACAGATGTTTTATCTCACGAGCGCGGGTTAGCCATACTTGTGTGTGTAATGCGTATCGACACTCGCTATTGTGAGTTTATAAGTTGCGTCTATTGTGTGCGCTGTTGTAAAGCTTCCGAGCTTACGCACGCAAAGACAATATTATGCACACACACAAGTATGGCCAACCCGCGCTCGTGAGATAAAACATCTGTAATAGGCTAGGTCACACACACTCAATGTTTTGTATCGTTCGTTACTTGACTATTGAGTAACGATATTTTAAAGACAAGCAGTCGTAGCTCATTCCGATTTGCGTGGTTAGGTCGATCACGCAGGTTAATCGACCTGATTCACGGTAATAACCTGAATGGGTTTGACTGTTAAGTGGCATTTTCAACCGACTTCCAAAAATGAGGAGGTAATCAATTCGACTGTATTTTTTATGTGTGTTACCTCAGAACTTTTGACTGGGTGAATCGATTTTTATGATTCCTTTTTTATTTGAAAACTAGTACTTTCTGTGTTATCCCGTAAAAATTTTATCAAAATCGGTGTAGTACTTCATTAGAAAATTAACAAAAACCAAAAATATTAATGCAAAGTTGTTGCGATGGAAGTCGGTTTTTAGCGTTTCCGTGTTTTGCAAGGAATTTTAAGCCGTTTGTGCCGGTTCCTATCTCTAGATCGCAATCGATAAGCCATGTCATATGAAAAACTCGACAGTGGGGTTCAACACTAGCCCAACAACTTCCACCAACCTGGACTTGGCCCCCGTGTGTGGAGTATGGCCTTACTTTACTTATATACTTATATTTATTTACTTTACTTACTTAACCTGTGACGTATGATACATTTACACTAGTCTGACCCAAAAAAACAAAATAAATATATTAGTCTTGTCTATATATCATGTCTCGACGTTGGGCATTGTGGATAAGACTGATTCCTTCCGTTTCAACAATGGAGAGCCCTTTGAGAATTACGCGCAGCCTGGTAGCAGCATTGTATTAAAACGTGCCACGCGGTGTAGTGGGAAAGATGTTCTAAGTTTTTGTGATCTTTTTTTAAGCTATTGTATAGCTTTTATCGTGGGCTTTGAGGGGAGCGAATCAAGAAATTTCGTAACGAAAATAAAAACGAAATGGCGATGGCGGATGATGATGGCGGATGATGATTGCGGATGATGATTGCGGATGATGATGATGATTATGATGACGATGAACTTTCTTAGTGTTAATTTATTACATAAACATCCAAGGACTATATGGTACTGGTAAATACTGCATAAATAAAAAATAAATAAATAATTATAATTGCATAAGTTGATAAAAAATGCTATGCAATAGCTTGACCGCGGTAGTCCCCGAGTGCCACACGTCTTTTTTTTATTAAATATTTGAGTGCGTTTGACTGCAACTCATCTGATGGTAAGTGATGGTGCAGTCGAGGATGGTACACGCAAACTCAAATAATGCCTATTCACTCATGCCTTGTAGATCTCCAAATTATAGGAATCGGAAAACACTGACGCAGGGAAGGAGTTATCATCTCAAGCACGCTTTTATCGTAATCGTTTGCTAAAATTGGTTTATGCGTAACCGAAAGGCTAAGGTCGCGCAATAAACTGCACCTGATTTCAGCACTTTTTACTCGATGCCCAAAAAGGAGGGTACTATTATGTCTGTTTCTTTGGACTTCTGTCGTAATCGTTTGCTAAAATTGGTTTATGCGTAACCGAAAGGCTAAGGTCGCGCAATAAACTGCACCTGATTTCAGCACTTTTTACTCGATGCCCAAAAAGGAGGGTACTATTTTTCGGGTGTATGTATGTATGTCTGTTTCTTTGGACTTCTATCGTAATCGTTTGCTAAAATTGGTTTATGCGTAACCGAAAGGCTAAGGTCGCGCAATAAACTGCACCTGATTTCAGCACTTTTTACTCGATGCCAAAAAAGGAGGGTACTATTATGTCTGTTTCTTTGGACTTCTGTCGTAATCGTTTGCTAAAATTGGTTTATGCGTAACCGAAAGGCTAAGGTCGCGTAATAAACTGCACCTGATTTCAGCACTTTTTACTCGATGCCCAAAAAGGAGGGTACTATTTTTCGGGTGTATGTATGTATGTCTGTTTCTTTGGACTTCTATCGTAATCGTTTGCTAAAATTGGTTTATGCGTAACCGAAAGGCTAAGGTCGCGCAATAAACTGCACCTGATTTCAGCACTTTTTACTCGATGCCCAAAAAGGAGGGTACTATTATGTCTGTTTCTTTGGACTTCTGTCGTAATCGTTTGCTAAAATTGGTTTATGCGTAACCGAAAGGCTAAGGTCGCGTAATAAACTGCACCTGATTTCAGCAATTTTTACTCGATGCCCAAAAAGGAGGGTACTATTTTTCGGGTGTATGTATGTATGTCTGTTTCTTTGGACTTCTATCGTAATCGTTTGCTAAAATTGGTTTATGCGTAACCGAAAGGCTAAGGTCGCGCAATAAACTGCACCTGATTTCAGCACTTTTTACTCGATGCCCAAAAAGGAGGGTACTATTTTTCGGGTGTGTATATGTAATGTTTGTTTCTTTGGACTTATATCGTAATCGTTTGCTAAAATTGGTTTATGCGTAACCGAAAGGCTAAGGTCGCGCAATAAACTGCACCTGATTTCAGCACTTTTTACTCGATGCCCAAAAAGGAGGGTACTATTTTTCGGGTGTATGTATGTATGTCTGTTTCTTTGGACTTCTATCGTAATCGTTTGCTAAAATTGGTTTATGCGTAACCGAAAGGCTAAGGTCGCGCAATAAACTGCACCTGATTTCAGCACTTTTTACTCGATGCCCAAAAAGAAGGGTATTATTTTTCGGGTGTATGTATGTATGTCTGTTTCTTTGAATGAGCTGATATTGGAGTGCGCCGTGTCACTAGATTCGTCTTGATCCCGTGAGTGGGATTCATTTTTATCTGACTGCTCCAAAGGTGGATTATATTTTTGGAGTTTGTGTATGTATGTAAGTATGTACATTTCTTTGGTACCCCTCTGTACCCCAAACGGCTTAATGGAAAGCGAGGTGTCGTTAGATTCGTCTTGATCCCGTGAGTGGCATAAGATACAATTTCACCCGACTGGTTAGAAAATAGGACACTAAGTTTTTATGCCGTTGGGTTTTTAATTTTTGATGTATGTATTCGTTTTTTATTATTTTTACTAAATTGGTTAGGTTTTACAGCATATGGACTCACTTTATGTTTAAAGTATGGTAAGATAAGATACTCGGTGGACCGATGACCTGGTGATTGTTGCGGGAAGCCGCTGGATGCGGGCAGCGCAGAACCGTTCGTCGTGGAAATCCTTGGGGAAAGCCTTTGTCCAGCAGTAAACGTCTTTAGGCTGACATGATGATGGCGATGATGATAAAGATAAAATAGCTAATTCCTCATTGTGCCAGCTTCCAAATGCGGCATCATCGTCACTTACTATCAGGTGAGATGATGTCATCATAATCATATCAGCTCACATACGTCCCCACCGAGGGGCTCGAGCCTACCCTGAATTAGGGAGATCAGACCTTAATCGACCACGCGGGCCAGGTGCGGGTTGGTCGATTTCACACACAACCTGCGAGGTGTGTGCAGGTTTCCTCACGATGTTTTCCTTCACCGTGAGATGATGTCAAGGGCTTACCAATTGTGGATTAAAAAAATAGTTTATTTTACCGGAAAAGTTCTAAGTGCTACACGATTTCGCAACAGTAGCGAAAAGCATCGCGGTTGCTTAAGTTATGTAGACTGATAAATCATAATATAATCTGTTTTTTATGTCATATACCTAATATAACTATGAACTTGCAGTCAACTTGTATCCCCCTTAAATTTTCTTCTACTTACTCAAATTGAAAATATTTCTTAAACCTATGAATGCACAACACGTTCGTCAAACAGTAACAAAGTTTCTCCTTTGAAGCCTATTTACATAATATCTTCTACGCACCGCGCTTCCGAATGCTCCCTTCATGGTAGTTCATACATGCATTATGGGCTTCTATGAGCCGATATTAGTTCTGTATCTCGTTACGCTCTCATTACAATATCTGTGATGTGCGGGCGCCGGTGACGCGGCGCTGCGAAGTTTAAATGGGAATATTATAATGTTCGGCATGGCGCCGTGCAGGCAGGGGCGTTGTGATGTACGCGGATAACTTGAAGTAACAAGCGAGAATTTTAATCAGAAGTGGGATGTGAGTGATAGGTATCTTTCCAGTTTGTTTCAGTTAATTTTTAACAACAGCCCTAAGAAAATTTAAGTATGGGGTCTACCAAAGACCTTTTACGTTGTTAGGAGCTACGATTTTGACATTTTGAGTGTTATTGTCAGTTACCTCACTTTCAAGCACCACCCAAGGAGGTTCTATTTTGTTTAATATACAAAACGTCGCCCTACACTAGTGCCGCCACTTTAAGCAATTTATATAGGTATATTAGTACTAATGCATAGTATGTACAAATTTGCGTTTCTGTCACTATGCGTCTGAACCCAATCCCTGCCACTCTCTAGATTCTGATCTAACCCCCCGTGTCACCCAGAGGGATACAGATTGGTGCTTGTTTGGTTCTCGAACGTAAAAGATTTCGCCGTGATTTTGTTTGTTTAGTCATTGGTGTTTAGAGATTTTATTTCTCGCTCGTTGTATGAAGTATCTGGTATGTGCTTTAAGGTTCACTCGAGCGCGTTAGTCCTCACCAAAGTAAAAAAATCGATACTGGACTCTTTTGCTTAAAATATGTATTGTCTATTGTACGCTGTGTGTTTGTGAGGGATTTGCTTCCTGCGTCATGAGTGGACGAAACTAGATTAAAGATTCAAGGTATTAATTCAATATAGTTGCAAATTACACTCTTTCTGATAGTCATAAAAAAATAATAACAATGTCATTTGTGAAAAATTGAGAAATAAACAATCATCTATCTATAATATAATAAAACTGTAACGGGGCCGTGTCTGTACATGAAATATTTTTGGAAAATAATAACTGTGGTGGACATTACTTACGATACAGAGGTCAAAACAACAACTTTTGGAATTTTTGTCTGTCTGTCTGTCTGTCTGTCTGTATGTTCGCGCATCACGCAAAAACTACCAGGCCGATTTTGATGAAATTTTGTATGGTGGTTCCTTATAGCCCGGGTTAACATATAGGATACTTTTTATCCCGGTAAATTCAAGAGTTCCCGTGGGAAAATCAAAAGTATTCATTTATAGAATGGCTCACCACGCAAATGCGGCTTGACCTATTACAATCAAATTTTATACGTTGATACCCGTATCGCGAACTAAAACTGGGACATTGTAAATCCCAAAAAAAATAAGGATTCCTGCAGGAATGCAAAAAAATGTATCTTTAGAATGACTCAACGTAACAATATGAAACCATTAGATTGGGATGGGGTGTTTTGAACATCATTGTATAGTCGGGTATTCTTTATCCAGGAAAACAAAAGAGGTCCCGTGGGAAATTATCTATCGTATTATATATTTACAATAATAAATATAGAGTACTTTTTCAACATATAAGCTACACATACCACACATTATAATCATAGCAGCAAAATGTCAATAGATGGCACTGCAGGAATAATAAAACGCGCTTAATTTTGTTAAAACATTAAAATATTATTTCATACTTTTGAGTGGATTTCTTTTATGTATTTTTCAGCATACGATTTTTACACAACTCTCTGGAATTATGGCACGTAGCGATGTGTTTCATACACGAACAGATAGGTATTTTTTTATAGATTGGAATCGTGTAAAAAAAATGAAAAACACATAAATCGAGTTTAGCTTCTTTTAACAGGAGGCACAGATATGGGAACTCTTCTGACGGCGACTATTTGCGTGTGGCAGTTGCTCTCCGCCTGCAATATCAATATCTGTGATAGGTTCACTCAATCAATATATTTGCGGGTCCATGGTGGAGGCAATTGGCCATCACGCACTGAGTTGCGGTCGTTGTTTGTGAAGATTCCCACGTCACCAATTCCTTAATGAATGAATGAATTAGTTTTTTGATAATAGTGTATATGAGTTATTTCATCATATCAGTTTATATACGTCCCCACCAAGGGGCTCGACCTGCCCTGAGTTAGGGCGATCAGGCCTTAGACGATCACGCGGGCCCATTGCGGGTTGATTGACTTCACACATAAGCTTCGAGTTTCTTCGCAGGCGTGTACAGGTTTCTTCACGATGTTTTTCTCACCGTAAGAGCGTCGGATAAACGTAAATACGAGTATGAAATCGATATTCGTATAGATATTGGTGACAGGATTCGAACCACGGCCTTCCGGACAGGAGGTAGTGGCCCTAACCGTTACGCCACCGACGCTCTATATGTTATTTAAGATTTAGAAATCCTTACTTAATATTATAAATGTGAAAATGTGTTTGTTTGTTTGTTACCTATTTACACTTCAACACCTCTAGGTAGCCTGTATCACTGGGAATGAAATAGTCTACTTTTATCTCTGGAAATTTTCATAGCCCGATGCAGTTCCTGAGGAAACTAAAACAATACTCTTTGTTCGTTAAGTTATTTAAAATCGCAACGAAAAAATGGATTGGTGTGATTTTTAGCACAGAGATGAGGTGGAAAATGATATAATTTACTCATAAGTAGATCCTGACATAGTTCCCGAGGGATCTGGGGACAACTGTTTTCTACGCTCGCGTACGTCGGTGGCGTCGCAACGAAACAACGGATTAAAATGATTTTTTGTATAGAATTTGTTAAGGGGGTAGAAAGTGACAAAGACTGCTAATCCGAATAGCCCGTTATAGTTCCTGAGGTACCTGTAGAAAACTAATGTCCACGCTTGCGAGCTGATTGCGGCTCGCGCACCACTCACCCCTCACCCTCAAAAAGAGTAATAAAAGCTTTGTCCACGCGGGCGAAGCCGCGGGCAAAAGCTAGTTAGATAATAAAGTCAAAATTTATTCGAACATGAAAACAATATGACAAGAAAATTTATACATAAAAATCGTTGAATGTCATTAATGCCTTTGACAAGAGTAGGCCAGTTCACACGGGCAGCACCCGATCAGTAGTATAAAGCGAGAGTCAGCCATCGCTCCCATCAAACATCATATTAGAGGGAAAAGAACGACCCGGCTCCCGATGCGCCAACACCCGCACAAACATTTAAGCAAGCATGCAGCACTCATGTCAATGCTACTCGTAAGATAAAAATATTAATTAATAAAAGTACTAGACTTGTCATGTCTTGTCGCTTCCACGTCAATTCTTAGGTTGTTCATCATTTTATTACTATTACACATGATTAGTAGTGTTGATAGAAGAAACACTGTCTATCCATACATTTTTGTCATTTAAATGTTGTCATTTAAAAGTATTCTGCTACTCCTAACCATGTTATCTCGGTTTTACCCTGAGAACCTGCAATTACGGGATTTCAGCCTCAAGTACAAATGTAAATTCAACGGTCTCATTGCAAGTAGCAGGAAATCCTATCTGAATAATGCGATGTCGTCTGAATCGAACTTAGCTTGTGCTTTATGGAAGCTCATTAAATCCGAAACGAACAAATCAGGTGACAATGGAGACCCCTATGCCGTACTCCGTCATGCCGTTTGTGGTACGCAGGCCAACAGCGGGACCCAGCTGGCCCAGTCTCTTAATGACTTCTACCTATCCGTAGTACGTGACACTCCTCTCAGACCTGATATGCCGCTGGCAATGAACCTGCTGGCGTGTAATATCCCTAGAGTAAACGAATCAATGTTCTTTGCCCCTTTCAGTACGCAAGAAATAGTTAACATCTTGAAAAGAATCAGCCCTAAGGGTACGAAAGATATTTATGACTTACCTACTAACATAATGCATAACTTACCCCTAAATTTTATAGCGGTAATCTGTGAATTGTTTAACAGATCCGCATCTGTAGGACACTATCCCAAGTCTCTCAAGCAAATAAAAGTGACTCCTATCTACAAGGGTAAGTGTTCTAGAAAGGAGAAGAAAAATTATCGGCCCATATCTCTAGTTCCTGCTCTGTCTAAAATATTTGAGACCGGTCTTTGTGACAGGCTTAGGTGGTTCTTAGACAATAATGGCTCTTTATGCCCGCAGCAACATGCCTATCAGAAGGGCCGGTCAACAGTGGGTGCGTCTCGTTTGCTGTCAAGAAATGTGCTACATTTGTTGGACAATAAGAAGAACGTTGCTGCTGTATTCTTTGATTTGTCACGCGCTTTCGACCTGGTAGATCACCGACTAATCGAGGCTAAACTGCAGCACTATGGGGTTCGGGGGGTCCCTCTGGACTTGTTTTCATCCTTCCTTGCTGAGAGAGCTCAGGTTACGATGATTAACCGCGATTCTTCGGAGTCTGGTTTAGTGGGGGATAGATCGGTCCCGCAAGGATCAAATGTTGGCAATAGCATATTCATTCTGCTAATGAATGACCTTCCGTATCAATCTGATCACACGGAATTTATCATGTATGCCGATGACATCTGTGCTATTGTTAGTGCGGATTCGAGAAAGGATCTTTGTGATCGGGTCACACTTGTAGTCGCAAAATTATCCACTTGGTTTACCGCTAACGGCATGCAACTGAACGTTGACAAGACAAATTACTGGAGTTCACAACAAAGCATGCATCTGCTCCAGCGGCACCACTTGCTGTCCACGTCGGCAATGTCTCCATCCCGGTTACTGGAATGACGAAATATGTAGGCTTCACCATCGATGATGGCCTCCAATGGCGCGAACATATCGACTCTTTGTGCTCCAAACTAAACTCGGGCTACTACGCCGTCTCCCGCCTAGTTCCGACTCTAAGTACTGGTAATCTGCTGAAAGCCTATTACGCTTACTTCCACTCACACTTAGTGTATGGGGTAGATTTGTGGGGCCTTGCTGCTGACCGGGACAGACCCTTTATAATCCAAAAAAAGATTGTACGTAAAATTGCTCGTGTTCCGTGGGACGCACCGGCGCAGCAACTATTCATTGACCTTGGCATACTCACACTTCCATCCATATATATACTGGAAGTATCCAAGTATGTGCGGCAGAACTTCAGTAGCTTTCCGGTCTTCAACTGGGCTGGAAAGCGAAAAACCGCATGGAGACAAAAGAAGCTGCAAACTACAACGTATCGCCTAAAAAAGTCTGATAACTCTCTGCTTGCAATGGGGCAACGTATCTATAATACAATACCGACGGACATTAGGGAAACTGAAGGGTATCATAGTTTTATAAATAAACTGAAATGCTGGTTGATCCAAAAGGCCTTCTACTCAGTCAGTGAATTTTTAGAATTAAGACAGTAAGTACTGTGTTGTACGTATATTTTTTAAATATTTTTATTATAAATTTTGTTTAATTTTGAAAATGTATAAATTAAAATTTTGACAATGTATGATTATTACGGAATAAATGTGAATATGAATATGAATATGATGTCTTATAATAACCTTTTTTTATTTACAAAGAGTTCTTTTGAGACAATTCTTAAACTGTTTTTCTGAAAAATTTAAGACATTATCGGGTAACTAGTACTAGCTATCCAAACTTACATGCCTACGTATAGTTTCCTCAATTCTGCTTAAATTTTGCTAATCTGTATCCGTAACATTACAAATTTAAAACCAGAAACACTTTCTTACCACTAGATGTACTATTTTCATCGGCCCCACTGCTGATTGGTATTCGATGGAGGTTCCGTGACGTCACGTGCCATGCGTGAGGAGGACTCTGCTTCGGGGATCACTCCTGTCGTGTCACTCCGTCTCCCTCGCACTGGCCAATTATCTGATAAGCTACCCTTCGCGACGTGCCGACGCCGGGACTATAGGAAGCTCAATATACCTAGCTTAGGTCTTCGTCCACTTTGAAAAGTATAGATACTTACACTTACGTATCTAGATATCTTATACTTTGGGTCACGGAATGACAATCTATTTTACATTGAGGGAAACGCCATTCGCCAAATAAAATATTTCTGGGCTAAAAATACTTTTTTTTTTCATATTTGCCTACTAAGTAGCCCAGAAATTATTCTTTTACAATAAAATTAGTTTTCCTCCGTGGCGTAATGGTCAGTCCATTCGCTTCACACCAGGAGGTCGCGGGTTCTATTCCCGGCGTGGTCAACTTTGTAAGTCTCGGTTTGGTTTGGTGGTAGGGTATTTTCATAGCCTGCCTGGCTAGCTACCACCATCTTATCTATGTCTCGCCGCCAAACATCAGTGTTAACAGCATTAATGTGTTCCGGCTTGAAGATAAGATAGCCAGCCAGCTCCATTGCGTTGGGGAATCTTGGTAAGCCCGTTTCCATCTTCGGCATCATCGTCACTCAATCTTATCAATTGTAGATAAAAAAACTTTTAGATTCTTTCAAGCTCATTTACTATGGGATAGTGGTAACATTGCGTGTATACTAATTAATCATATCAGCTCATATACGTCCCCACCGAGGGGCTCGAGCCTACCCTAAATTAGGGAGATCGGGTCTTAGTCGACCACGCGGGCCCAGTGCGGGTTGGTCGACTTCACACACAACCTTCGGGTTTCTGCGCAGGCGTGTGCAGGTTTCCTCACGATGTTTTCCTTCCCCGAAAGAGCGTCGAATAAACGTACATATGAAATAGAAATTCGAAAACACATTGGTACGTGGCAGGATTCGAACCACGACCTCCCGGACATGATGTAGCGGCCTTGCCATTGCGCCACGGACGCTAAACTAATTAAAGCTTAGTAAAGATTTCAAGACTCTCCCACATATGGCATTCAAGGTTCGTTTTGGACAGAGTGGCATCTTTGCTTTCATACTTTTCTAATACAAAGGCCTTAAGATGGGTCAAAAAACAATCATCATCATCATCATTCATCATCATATCAGCCAAAAATCGTCCACTGCTCCAAAGGCCTCCCCCAAGGATTTCCACGACGACCGGTCCTGCGCTGCCCGCATCCATCCCCAAAAAACAATATTCAATTCAAATTATTGAAAGACTGTGCAAATCTATCACCATGGAAAAAATATATAATAAAAAAATATATTTAATTCAATACAATTTAAAAAAAAATACCACTTTTGATATAAAAAAGTATACTGCAGACCCTGTTTTTAGCATAAATTAAAATAAAATCTCGAAAACAAATAGGTAATATTGCATTAAATCAACACAAAAAAATCGGTGACTTTAAGATCTTTCATTTTAATTGAACACATTTTTTTTAAACTTATTCGATAGTGATGAAAAGTAATATATACATGTAAAAATCGAGAATTGGGCGTTCGGTTTCAACGTAATAGCAGCGTTGAAGCCCGCATTGATTTGAACTTAAAATGAATAGACTTAAGTGCGATATTATTAAAACACGCATCAACATGCTCGGATTGAGTGAACCGCCTTATAAAGATTATGACTATAAATTTTAGGAACGACGCTATCAATATGTCAACCAGCAAAAATAACCAAGTATATTTCATATCTAACATTTTAAGAGTGACAGGTAATAAGTACGAGTAAGTCTCACACATCGCCTAACTTTAAAACACGGAAACTTTACCAACATTCATTGTCGCTTCAACTATGAACTCCCTAATTTCCCATGCATTTATTCAGTGTAGTAGCACATAGGTCTATGTTGTAGCTTCAGTTGCTATGGCAGCTGCGCAACAAAAGAATACTCACAATCAAACTGTAAATTTAATTATTGGGCCAATTTATTTTGGTCTTTGTCTCCAATTAAAAGGCTGAGGGGGTGGAATCGGTTTGTTGTCCGGAGGCCAAATCAGGAGGTTGTAACACGATTGTCTGCCTCAGCGGAGCGTCTGCCGACTTACAATGCTGTTGTCTTTTTGTTCAAGTAACTTATTGTAACTTAACTAGCTTTGTCTTTTATTTATTTTTCCCAACTGATAAGCTAAACTGAAGTGGCAGTGGTAGTGGACACATAGCTTGTAGAAAAGATGGCCGTTGGGACAGGAAAGTTCTCGAGTGGCGCCCGCGCGCAGGGAGACGTAACGTGGGTAGGCCTCCCACTTAGTGGACCGAGGACCTGGTGAAGGTAGCGGGAAGCCGCTGGATGTGGGCAGCGCAGGACCGATCGTTGTGGAAATCGTTGAAGAGGCCTTTGTCCAGCACTGGACGTCTTTCGGTTGATATGATGATGATGAACTGGCAGAGGCCAGTGCACAAAGCTCGTAGAGTAGATGGCCGATGGTGCAGTAAAGTTCTTGAGTGGCGACCGCGCACCGGAAGATGTAGCGTGGGCAGGCCTTCCGCACGGTAGACCGACGACTTAGTGAAAGTCACAGGAGGCTGCTGGATGCGGGCAGCGCAGGACCGGTCATCGTGGAAACCCTTGGAACAGGCCATTGTCCAGCAGTGGACTTCTTTCAACTGATATGATAAAGATGATGAATATGTACTTTAACTAAAATTGCCCAAAATTCATTAAACTTTAACTTTTAAAAGTGCTTGCTTTGCTTTCAGTTTGTTCATCAGAAAAACTTAACAATATGACATAAACAATACAATGTATCTAAAAAGGATCGATTTAACATGTAATACTTATATAAAGGTCTGAGTAGTAATGACTTCCTAGAGTAGGGATGAACCCTGTATTTTGGGATTACCATGTTCCCTAAGTTTTTATAATTGTTTTTACTAAGGTGCTTACTAAGATTTCTCAGAAACCAAAATTATACACTTTAAAAAAAAATAACCAGCCCTAATATTTTACTTTAACGTTGGTTTCCTAATAGGGCTGGCACTTATAAACGTGAGTTATAGCGTGATTAACGTTAACTTATTTAGGTCTCTCAAGGAACCTAAATGGCTGGTAAAAGTAGCGTTAAATCATTTTTTTAAGTATCTACTGTCATGGTTAATATTTCCAGCGTTTTTATTTAAATGACTCGTTAGAGGCTATTATCTTACTTCACGGTGTATTTATTTATTTATCTATTTCTATGGTAAAATCTATTAGGGTTCCGTACCCAAAGGGTAAAAACGGGACCCTTAAACTAAGACTTCGCTGTCCGTCCGTCTGTCACCAGGCTGTATTTCATGAACCGTGATAACTAGACAGTTGAAATTTTCACTGTTGATGTATGTATTTCTGTTGCCGCTAATCAAATATTAAAAATAAAAAAAAGTGAAAAATAAGGATATACTCCATACAAAAAACGTGTTCTTTGTAAACATGCAGTAAACATTTAGTATGATGGCACGGAACCCTATGTGTGCGGTTCTGACTCGCACTTGGCCGGTTTTTGATGTGTAACATCTTTGCTCTCGCTTTCCTGCAATTTGTGGGAGTGATTTCGTGAAATGGGACGGAAATGTGTAACATGGGACGGAAATGTGTAACAGGAAGTCGCGAAAGCGCGCGCTATTCGATCTGACGAATGAGCTTTGCTCTCGCTTTCCTGCAATTTGTGGGAGTGATTTCGTGAAATGGGACGGAAATGTGTAACAGTGATTTGTTACACATCATATGCGAGTACTGTAGGTCTCGTTTTTTTTTTTAGAAACTTCAAGGGGTTTTATTGAACGAAAACTTGGTATGATGCTGTATTTCTGGCGTAAATAGAACTCTAGTGTTTTGAAGTTGAGTTGATAATAAACTTTGGAGGTGGAGTCACGGTTCTACGATTGTATAATGTTTTCATTAGGAATATACGGAATACTGTGCTCGTCTTTTTTTATTTGAAAACATGCATTATGGGGTCTCAATAATGTCAGACCCTATTAAGGCTTTATGAAGTCAGGCCCTATGAAGCGTCGGTGGCTCAACCGGTAACGACTCGGTCCATCTAGCCAGAGGTACCGGGTTCAAATCTGGACGGCCAATGTACCAATGAGTTTTTCAAAGACTTACGTACATACTTACCGATTGCTTTAACGGTGAAGGAAAAACATCGTGAGGAAACCTGCACACGCCTGCGAAGAAACTCGAAGGTTGTGTGTGAAGTCGACCAACCCGCACTGGGCCCGCGTGGTCGACTAAGGCCTAATCGCCCTGATTTAGGGTAGGCTCGAGCCCCTCGGTGGGGACGTATATGAGCTGTAATGATGATTAAGGCTTTAAGATGACTCAATCCCAGCAGGTAGATATGTGTTAAAAATATCGAAGATAAGTCTATTCATTATAATTTCAAATCAATGCGCGCTTCAACGCGGCTGAACGCCCAAATCTCGATTTTTATAAGTTTTTATTACTTTTTTCATTTTAAAAATGTTATCAATTAAAATGAAAGGTGGTTAATGTCACCGATTTTTGTGTGTTGGTTTCATTCAACATCTACTATTTGTTTTCGAGAAATTTTACAATTAATGCCAAAATCAGGGTCTACAGTATTATTTCTTTACATCAAAAGTGATGATATTTTTAAAATTGTATTTAATTAAATCGGTTTTTCATTACTCTAAGTATGTCATATATTTTTAGGGTTCCGTACCCAAAGGGTAAAAACGGGATCCTATTACTAAAATTTCGCTGTCTGTCCGTCCGTCTGTCTGTCTGTCTGTCTGTCCGTCTGTCACCAGGCTGTATTTCATGAACCGTAATAGCTAGACAGTTGAAATTTTTACAGATGATGTATTTCTCTTGCCGCTATAACAACACATACTAAAAATAAAAAAAAAAAAGTCTCCATGCAAAAAACGTGTTTTTTTTGACGTGAAGAAACCAGCGCCATCTTGTATGATAGAACGGAACTGACTCGCACTTGACCGGGTTTTTTTTACACAGTCTTTCAATAATTTGAATCGAATATTGTCATTTGACCCATCTTAGGTGCACGACTCATACATGAATGTACAGCCCGATATTGACCGGCCCATAGTTCGTATTATTATCATATCGGCTATACGTCCCCACCGAGGGGCTCGAGCCCACCCTGAATCGGGCCTTAGTCGATGGTTTTAATTCATAATGCAATAAATAAATTCTAACATCATTTGTATTCATAACACGAGATTATTTAACACAATTAGTAGCATGTGCTACAAATATTGAACCCTTACGAGCTTCCAAATAGACTTCCAATAAAGCTGTGTAAACATAGCACTTGTTATACAGGGTGTGATGTTCACTCGGAGCACGCTTTGTGTCGTCATCAGGTTGTAAATTGGCGTTTAGTGGAGACGGCCATAGCTGCGGGCTCCGGGCTCGTTACACTGGCCACTCTCAAACGAAAAAGTTTCACTATCACCTCTGGTATACGTACTCCTTTAAAACTAAAAGAATGGTTAGACACACTTCTACTGGTTTGCGAAAAGCAGTTATGTGCAAAGAGTATTTATGTAAGTTTTTAATTTTTGGGGTTCGAGGGTAACAGATTTTATTTTTACTTAGCCTACGCTATCCGTCTGTTTATTTGTTGATATGTCCATCCGTCTGAATAGGAATGTATACTAGTCATTTAAGTTATCATCTCAATCATCTTTCAAAATCGACAATGTATTTTAAATATGTTTTTTTTTTTGCTTTTTTTATTAGATATTTGAGTTCGTTTGACTGCAACTCACCTAATGGGAAGAGATGATACAGTCGAGGATGGTACACGCAAACTCAAATAATCCCTATTCACTCTTGCCTTATATTTAATTTTGCAGTTAAACCACCCTATTGTCACAGCGACCATTTTTCCAAAATTCAAACGAATTATCATCATCATATCAGCCGAAAGATGTCCGCTGCTGGACAAAGGCCTCCTCTAAGGATTTCCACGATGACCGGCCCTGCACTGTCCGCATCCAGCAGCCTCCCGCGACCTTCTCCAGGTCGCCGGTCCACCGTATGGAAAGCCTGCTTACGTTGCATCAATGCGCGGTCGCCACAAGTAAACTTTACTACCCAAATGAATACAAATATGATAAATAAAATGATAATAATATAATACTTATTATTTTAAGGTAGACATAAGCTGTACACCTTACATGTAGATACCCTGAAGACCATTTAACTTTGACATAATGTAAAATAAAGGTCCTTTCGCCGCGGTAACGTTTGGAAATTGCCAACAACATTAACATACGACCTTAATTGATAACTCAATCAACATTATGATATTATTAATAACATTATCGAAATAATTATCGCACGTCAACGCCGTAATAAACTTCGATAATTGCATTTTGCGAAACAAGCAAATGTTGCCAGGGTTCAATTTATAACGTAAGCGCAATCAATAAAATTGCCGAATTGGAATATTGTCGTTAACAAAATGCTGTGTCTGTGTGAGATTTGTTCCAGCTTGGGCTGAGCGGAAGGTTCAGCCAAAGTATATATATTAGTACTAACATACAGTATGGACTCTCCCTGCCGCTCTCTAGATTGCGACCTCACCTCCTTATCACCCTGATTGATACAGATTGGTTAAAGTTTGGTTCTCGAACGTGTGGGATATCGCCGTGATTTGTTTACTCCGTCATTCGTTTTTAGAAATGTCATTTCACGACTATTTGTATGCAGTGTCCAGGGTGTTGTTTAGTTCAATACGTTGATTGATAACATAATATTTTATCTATAGTTTTGATAAAAATATAATTTTTTTTAATGAAAAATATGAGTGGGTCTGATTACATATATTTTTTTCATATGGAAAATAAAATTTATACTCAAGCGTGGCTCTTGGTTAGATTAGAACATACGTTAAATCATATCGTGATCATATAACTTTGAACGAATGTTTTAAGTATTCCTTAGTCCTATTGAAAAACTCCTATAAGATCGGTTTGAAGTTAAATATAAAGTTCTCATTATGATGAATGAATGATCCCAAACATAAGACTAGTAAGTGTCATTAGAACTAATTATGTGTGCAAAGTTTCTGCAGAATTGGTTCACAGATTAAAATTCAGTTGATGAACAATCAATCATTCCCTATTTTTTTACCCTACACTGTATGTGGTTCTACACACACTTCGCTGGTTTAATTAGTTTCATCTATCTATCTTCTATATATATAAAAATCTTATATAAATATATATATTATAATTAGTTTCATCTATCTATCTTCTATATATATAAAAATCTTATATAAAAATGAATTGCTGTTCGTTAGTCTCGCTAAAACTCGAGAACGGCTGGACCGATTTGGCTAATTTTGGTATTGAATTATTTGTGGAAGTCCAGAGAAGGTTTAAAAGGTGAAAAATAAAATATCAGTCAAAAAATAATTGGTTTTAGGGTAGGGTAGGGTAGTGTAGTATAGGGTAGGGTAGTGTTGGGTAGGGTAGGGTTGGGTAGTGTAGGGTAGGGTAGGGTAGGGTAGTGTAGTGTAGTGTAGGATAGAATAGTGTAGTGTAGTGTATGTAGGGTAGTGTAGGGCAAGGTAGTGTAGTGTAGTGTAGGGTAGGGTAGGGTAATGTAGTGTAGGTTAGGGTAGTGTAGTGTAGTGTAAGGTGTAACGAAGTTCGCCGGGACAGCTAGTCATCAATATTTTTGACAATTTTCACTATAAAATCCTATATGCTACGAGCTTGCTACGCCGCTGCCGTAGCCATGTCGTAGCATACACTGACTTACGTAGGTACCTTCCCTTGCTAACACAAATAAAAATCTATGGTTAATTTTTACAAGAGGAAAAATCAATAAGTCTACGCAACGTAGTGAAAAGTGAAAATGGCACAAAAGTAACAAATTTAATATTGCTTTGGACCAGCTTTTGCCTGCGGATTCACACGCGTGGACATCGTTTTTATGACTGTCTTTGAGGGTGAGTGGTGCGCGAGCGGCAAGTTTTCCCAGATCCCTCAGTAACTATATCGGGCTATTCTGATTAGCATCCTATGTCACTCCCCACCACCTCAACCAATTCTATACTAACAATCAGTTCAATCCGTTGCTCCGTTGCGACGCCGACGTGCGCGAGCGGGGAAATGAGTTTTCTCCAGATCCCTCGGGAACTATGTCAAGATATCATAATAAGAAAATTATTTAATTTCCTATCTCCTTAATCTGTGCAAAAAATCATAACATACGAGTACATTGTTCCATTGCGATGTTAAAGAAATTAACCAAAAAAGGGATTTTTTTTAGTTCCCTCCGGAGCTACATCGGACTATTCTATTTTTACGGGATAAATAGTAGCCTATGTCCTTTCCAGTGACACAGGCTACCTGCATGCTAAATTTCATCAAGATTGGTTTAGGTGTTGTAGCGTAAAATTGGTTTAGGTGTGGTAGCAAACTAAAAATCACATTTTCACATTTAAAATACAGATTACAGAAAACTTCGTTTCAGTCCAATTTAAAGCTCAATCGTAATAAATAAACGAATCGCGTATTTTCCGTTGCCATGGCCATCGGCACGGTGGAGGCTGCATGCAGCCGAGTGGCGAGCGCCTCCGCCGAGGCGATAGTCACGTCCTGCCACTCGAGGCCTCTCCAGCCGTTTAGCCGGCTGAACTGCAGCCGCCCTGAATGCACTGCCAAAATGTTAAGTACTTGTTAAACGAGTTAGTTTAATTTTCAAATATGGTTGAGGCAAAGTATATACAGGGCGTAACAAAATTGGTGTAGGTCCCGTTAACTGGGGCTAATACACATCATACTAAACAACTTTTTTTCTACGACTTTGCTAAAATTGAAAAAAAAAATTTACTCTTCATACAAATCGATTAGCTGATCGACCATTTTTGTGCATTTTAGTATGGAGAGTCCAATTTTTTTTTGAGTATTGACTATGGGTTCCTTAGGGAAAGTTGTTCAGTATGATGAGGAGATAACCCCCACTTAACGGGTCCTACACCATTTATTTACACCCTGTATATTCAAGATATTTATTCAAAATAGGTGTAAATTATACTCTTTCTGATAGTCATAAAATAGTGATTACATAATTTCATTTGTAAAAAATCAAGAAATAAACAATCATTAGTTAATAACGTCAAAATCCAATCCGTTATATAAAAAAGCAAATAATATAATTAGAACATGAAAACAATATGACACGAGAAGTTACACATTAAAATTATTGAATGTCATAAACGCCTTTGAAAAGTGTAGGCCAGTTCACGCGATAAAGTATAACGCGAGAGTCAGCCATCGCTCCTTTCAACCATATTAGAGGGAAAGGAATTAATATACAGTATGGACACTCCCTACCGCTCTCTAGATTGCGACCTCACCCCCTCGTCACCCAGATTGATACAAATTGGTTACAGTTTGGTTGTCAAACGTATAAGATTTCGCCTCCATTTTGTTTGCTCCGTCATCCCTTTTTTGAAATGTCATTTCTGGCCCGTTGCATGAAGTGTCCAGGGTGTGGTTGAGGGAAGCGATGGCTGACTCTCGCGTTATACTCGTGACTGGGTGCTGTCCGTGGGAACTGGCCAAAGTTGTCAAAGGCATTAATGACATTCAATGATTTTAATTACTAACTTCTCGTGTCATATTGTCGTTCATTATTATGCGGATGTATGTTATTTGGACGCCACTGAGGAGCTCTTTAATAAGCTAGAGCGCCTACAAAATGTCTCCATTAGGTTTGTGTCCGGCATACGAAAGTTCGACCATTTTTCTGAATATCGCTCTCGGCTTAAATGGCTCCCTGATTGTCAGCGTCGTAATCTACACATCCTCACACTTATGTACAAAATCCTTCCTTTCCTGAATATCTCCGTTCCCGTTTCCACCTACTACCCGTGCCTTCCCCACCCAGACGTTTATGCGTCACCAAAACTCTGGTAGTTCCCCGCTGCAATTACAAATTCTTCTCCAACTCGTTCACTGTTGAAGCTGCGAACCTCTGGAATAAATTACCCGCCAACATTCGCGACTGCCTCTCTTTTAACTCTTTCAAAATCAAACTAGAAGAGCATCTTCTTGCTCTACAAAACTTGTAAGTTTATTTGTATATATTAATTTTAGTAAGAATAGTAAGTATTCTATTTTTAGGTATGTATTATGTATAATATTAATTTATTTACTATCGGTATTTAAATGATGTAGATCAGGAGGGTAGGGTAGGGTAGAGTAGGGTAGTGTAGTTTAGTGTAGTGCAGTGTAGGGTAGGGTAGGGTAATAGGGTAGGGTAGGGTAGGGAAGGGTAGGGTAGTGTATCTAGTGTAGTGTAGTGTAGTATAGGGTAGTGTAGCGTAGGGTAGGTTAGGGAAGGGTAGGGAAGGGTAGGGCAAGGGTAGTGTCACTACACTTAGCGTAGTGTAGTGTAGGGTAGTGTAGGGTAGGGTAGGGTAGTGTAGTGTAAAGTGGTACGAAGTTCGCCGGGAATACTAGTTTAGTATAATTTTAGGTACACATAGGTTAGCCCCCCGACCTTTGAATTCTCACAACACCCGGTAAGGTTGGCTGGAAGAGATCTCATAAAGAAAGAAAGAAATGAAGTTTATTCGGCAAAAAATAAATGGATAAATAATGACATTATTAGGTACTTAATAGAGATAAATAGATAAGATAGATGAGAAACAGATACCTTTGTATATGTCGTTATTAAGTGTTTTTTCACGTTAATATTTGTTTGCAACAAAGCATATATATATATTTATTTCTTGTTTTAATGACATAGTTTGTTTGATATCAATGATTGTATTTTGATGTTAAAAACTAATGATCGTTTATTTTTTTATTTTTCACAAATTACATGTATAATTATGTATATTTTATGACCATCAAAACGAGTGTAATTTGCACATATTTGGAATAAACATGTAGGAACGGATGTGTTCCTACTCTCGAGAACAAAGGGAGATATCTCCGCCAGGCGAGGTGTTGTGCCTGGGGTCCGGCCGTGGACCAACCGTGTATGGTTGGTGCTTGTATATATGCTTAGCGCTGAAGAAATTCTAATAGCGCGTTCTAGATGCCATCTATCGAGATGAAGATGTAACTTTCTATATAGTATGACCGATGGTTCAGTCTTGAGTTGAGGTATGTAGTTGTTTGTGGCGGGTGCTGCAGATGTCGCCACATTACTCCCCCTCCGAGACCGGAGGTCGATATCCATATTGAGTTGGCTGTCCAATGTTGCGGTGCGGCGGGGCGACGATACGCGTCGCGATGCGGCGTCTGCAGTGAGTCGAGACGCCAGGCCAATGTTGCTCTACTCGAGTCCACGGTGAGTTGGGACGAGGAGGTGGTTCAGGCGTACGGTGCAAGGGAAGCAGGTCACGTGGAGCGCGTGCTCTACAGCGTGAGCTGCCCACGACTTGCTGCCTGAAGAGTGAAGCTGCAGGTCCTTGATGCTGCGTCGACGGCTGCGAACCTGATGAGGCTTCGGGGTGAAGTGCAGGGCCAGGAAGCTCGATATGACGGCTGCGATGGTCCTGGTAAACTTCGCATTGGACTGCTATGCTGCTGTTGGCTTGCTTTACCGGCTGGAGGTCTGTTGAGGAGTTGTTGCCGAAGGTGCGTCAATGTTCAGCGTCGGGGTCACCAATGTAGGAATGAATGTGTTCCTACATGACGTGAACAATAGGAGATATCTCCGCCAGGCGAGGTGTTGTGCCTGGGGTCCGGCCGTGGACCAACCGTGTATGGTTGGTGCTTGTATATATGCTTAGCGCTGAAGAAATTCTAATAGCGCGTTCTAGATGCCATCTATCGAGATGAAGATGTAACTTTCTATATAGTATGACCGATGGTTCAGTCTTGAGTTGAGGTATGTAGTTGTTTGTGGCGGGTGCTGCAGATGTCGCCACAAACATGTTAGAATCTTGAAAAATATGCACATTTTGACTTAAAATTATTAAAAATTTATTCACTTTGAAGTATGTATGTATATACAAATTCTTTATTGCACACAGGGAATAATCACAACATGGTTTTATAAGACTTAAGTGTACAAAGGTGGTCTAATTAAAATTTTGTTTTAAATTTAGTTTTGAGATGAGTGATAATGTCGGTATGTATTTATTTAAGGAAGGTGAAAAAAAACGAAACTGAATAATTTTCCTTCAATGATAAATTCTCAATTGAAAAAAAATACTTTTCAACTTCTCATACTACACTTGCTAACATACTTGTAACGGCTCATTTACACTACTGTAACACACACACATGTTTTATCTTCTTTTTTGTTTTCTTTAGTTTGGTAAGTTTTTTTTATATTATGTATAATGTACTATTGTAATAATATGTCTGTGATTGTGTGACAAATAAACGTAGTATCTATATATCTATCTACTTGGAAAAAGTTACCCAAATCACTTATTATTCTTAGATTCTAAAATGTCTGATGTTTAGGGTTGCTTCAGCTCACGAAACTTAATAACTTTCCGCAAGGCAATTTTATCTACCCAACATCATTTAAGCTCATGTACGTCCCCATCGAGGGGCTCGAGCCTACCCTGAATTAGGGTGGTCGAGACTTAGTCGTCTAATATAGGTCAATTATTGTTTAAAAACGCCTGCGAAGAAACACGAAGGTTTTGTGTGAAGTCGACCAACCTGCACTGGGCCCATGTGGTCGACTAAGGCGCGATCGCCCTAATTCAGGGTAGACGCGAGCCCCTCGGTGGGGACATATATGAGCTGATATAATGAATTTATTGTAAGCAACTTTTAGTGTATAATTTGTTTGACGATAATGTATGCATGACTGGAGAACGGTATTAAGACAAATCGTATTATGGGTTTACCTCATAATGGTTTGTACCATGTAATTTTGTAACGTAAATCAATAAAAATAATATATTAATATTCAACACGGCAATTAGTTTTATGGGGTCGTTTCGGTCAGGAAGGAATTACTCACATTTTTTTGTAAAAACTTACTATCATATGAGAAAGTCCTAAGGACTTACTAATTATAGACGAAACAATTTTCGAAAAACCTAAAAACTTTTAGATACACGCTTTTAATATTGCATTGTCACGCGATATACATACGCATGAAGAATTTCAGCTCAATCGGAAACCGGGAAGGGGGTCAAATTTAACTTGCAAGATTCCACGTTAAATAATATTAAATAAGATTGCAAGTTAAATAAAATCTTTTAAAAGATTCAGAATGCGGATGATTCTAATTTAGAAGTCACAGTTGAGGAATTATTCTAAATTGGGAAAAATATACCCGCAGTGGAAGCATAAACATAGTTTTCCCACTGATATTAAGGTGATGATTCATCACTGTCGCGCCACCCTGGTCGCGAGCGCGACACGGACATCTGAGACGGACATTATCCGTGTTCATCTCCGGACATTCGCTGTTTGCTCGATTACCACGTTTGCTCTGGACGGGATGGCTCGCCTTGACCACCAAAATTGATTTATGGCAATCATCGAAGTGACGTGATTTATTTATTAAAGTTAAAATGAAACTTTTATTACATCGTCTCAAACTTTTTCGTCTGTGTGTTGTATGTCGCGTGACGGTCGGCCGCGGAGCAGGGATAAAGTGAAAGGTGCTCGTCAGAGCAGCCATGATCGTTTCGTCCTTTGTACCGTAGCTCCAAGACGAGAGCAGCTATGATCGTTTCGTCCTCTGTAAATGTCTATAATGTGAAAAAAAGTTTTACTTTTACCGTGGTTTCATAAAACCACACAATCCTTTTTTATAATATTAAATATTGTGTCTAATAGTAAGTCATTGCTACAATAAAATTCTAAATTGGGTACTAACTTCATGTACAAATTCAATAAACAGTGAATTACATAAAATAACTAGCTGTTTCCCACGGCTTCGCCCGCTCAGATCCCGGTGAAAAATTTTCTATACCTATTCTCAGACCCACCGAATATAAACAGAAAATTTCATGGAAAGCCGTTTCGGAGGAGTATAGAACAGATGGCCGTTAGGGTAGTAAAGTTCTGAAGAACTTTATTTAAGGTGAAGGCCGCGGGAAGCCGCTGGATACGGGCAGCGCAGAACCGGTCGTCGTGGAAATCCTTGGGGGAGGCCTATATTGGGACGTCCTTCGGCTGATATGATGATAGCAACTAACACTGTTACCTTATCATTTTATTAAAAATTAGAAACCCGACTGCTTAAAAAATGTGTTCTATGTCACTCTGAAGGTTAAGACAAACCTAACGATCCCACCTCACAATCCATCAAGTCGTTTAGGCCATGGAGTCAGTCAAACAAACAGACATACGTACACAAACACATACTACACCCAAAAAATGATTGTTTCAAATTTTAGTCCAGCATATCATTGGAATACGTACAACCCAGATACCTCTGGTTTTTTTTAATTTTTTTTTAGGTGCAGGTGCTTTATTATCGTTCTCCTGACTTGAAAAAAAATATTTAAAAAAAAAAATGAAAATTGGAAATTTTGAGAGTTTTAACGGCGAGTAGGATCTAGCTTAACTGAGAGGTTACACTAGACATAATTCAAACATTCTAGGAAATTTGAGCATTTTTTTGACAACCTTCTTCTAGATAAATCGAAATTGTTGTACAAGCCAAATACATGCGAGCAGCGGCCGGCAAAAATTGTATTAAAATCCATATCCGTCGCGTTTTAGCGGCCAAATAAACTACTATGTAAACTCACATCTGTCGTGTAATTTAAAAATGGAACGATCTTTTACTCCGAAACTTGGCAACCAAGGAGGTAACTTATCAAAGGTTTTATTTAATTTGGAACTGGCTTATAATAGAAACCTGTTGATTAAAAAAAACAAATGAACACTTTGGCACTTGAAAAATTATTATTTTTCGTTCTTCGTCATTGATTTTGAAAACATCTGCCTAGGTACTACTTCGTTTTAATTTCCGCGCATTATTAAAAAAAATACTATAATAATAATAATAATAAGTACTAACATACAGTATGGACACTCCCTGCCGCTCTCTAGATTGCGACCTCACCCCCCTCGTCACCCAGATTGATACAGATTGGTTACAGTTTGGTTGTCGAACGTATAGGCTTTCGCCGCCATTTTGTTTGTTCCGTCATTCCTTTTTTGAGATGTCATTTCTGGCCCGTTGTATGAAGTGTCCAGGGTGTGACTAGGCATTGATGGACTTACTTATGTGTTCCTTTATACGTTCGTCCATCAATGCCTCTTTTGCTGGCCGCTGCAATAATGTACTATATCTTTGCAGTAGCTTAAAATGATGTCACTGAGAGTGGTGCACGTCCATTCACTAAACTGTAACTGTATTAGCCCTCCTGAACTGACTGTGATTGATGGGACGGGTGGAGTTCGCCAGAGAAATTTCTGTCGCCGCCGAGCGGCTGCGTGTGCGCAAGCTAAGTTAATCTAATGTAAAGTGACGATGGAGACTAGGATGATACACGCAAACTCAAATCATCCCTATTCACTCTCGCCTTGAAGATCCCCAAGTTGTAGGAGTCGGGAAACACAAACGCAGGCAAGGAGTTCCACTCCATCGCTGTCCGCATAATAAATGAGGAAGCGTAATGCTTCGTGCGTATAAGCTGAATATCAACAACAGAGGGGTGGAATCTCTCCCTGTGTCTCGTTGACCGAAGGTGGTATGGAGCTGGGGGAATGAGGTCGTGAAGTTCCTGAGCACACTCTCCGAAATGAATTCGATAGAAAACCGAAAGACAGGCAACTTTGCGGCGATGCTCAAGGCTTTGAAGCTTGTTTTTGACAAGCTCATCGTCGCCAATGAGTCTTCGGGCGCGTCGGTCGATAGCGTCCAAGGTATCCAGCTGATAGCGGGCTGATCCATCCCATACTTGAATACAAAGTAAATCTATTTCACTTACTATGCAGTATCGTTCAATAACTCTTCAACATCCCCACTTTTGGGGCACGGGTCTCTTCCCAAACTGGGGATAGATTAAGCTGTTCTCCCTTACATGGGGGCCAAGTCTGGCTTGGTGGAGTTTGTTAGACTAATGGTGGCAAACCGTAGAAGTTTTGTAAGCCACTTCTACAAGGCATCTAACACGGCTTAATGCAACCGGCACCGACAGCTTAACATGCCTTGCGAAGGCCGGAAACGGTCGAGAAAAATTAAAGTGAAACCCATCTAGGTAATGACCTTGTTTAAGGTCGGTTAATCCAACCACGCAATTCACACTGAGTTATGACACCTTCTCTGAGCTATGACTGTTTCCATGCAGTATGCAGTAATAAATTGGTAGGGCTGGTGCTGAACCCCACTATCAGAAGTTTTTCAAGCCGCCTATGAGGCATCTGACACGGCTTGGCGACTGCCATCTACTGATAGCAACCGGCACCAATGTATTAATAAAGCACGGAAACAGTCAAAGAAAAATGCCACTAACGTAGGTAGACTGTTTTAGCGCGAGCTGTATATAGCAAGCCCCTACAGTTGAAAGATGATACATTCCTGGCGCTCCCATGGCATGGCCAATAAACCTATTACAAGTTGTAAGTAGTATGTAAATAAGATACTGTAACCTGGATCCAAATATATAAATATCAAAAATCTAAAACATATTATTCTACTACCTTTTGCCCGCGGCTTCGCCCGCGTGGACATCGTTTTGATGACCTGTCCTTGAGGCTGAGTGGTGCGCGAGCGTGGACGTAAGTTTTCTCAAGATCCCTCAGGAACTATGTCAGGCAATCATTTTAAAGATTTTTTTTGTGTACAATTTGTTGAAGAGGTGTCAGTTCCCACCCCTTAAACCAATTATATACAAAGAATCACTTCAATCCGTTGCGAAGCCGACGTGCGCGAGAGTGGAAATTAGTTTTCCCCAGATCCCTCGGGAACTCTGTCAGGATATGCTTTTTAGTAAATTATGTCATTTTCCACCCCCTAAACCATCTCTGTGTAAAGAATCACAACAATCCATTGTTCCGTTAAGATTATTAAGAAATTAACCAAAAAATAGTATTTTTTTTTATTTCCCTTAGGAACTGCATCGGAATATGCTATTTCCACAGGACAACAAGTAGCTTATGTCCTTTCCCGTGATACAGGCTTCCTGCATGCCAAATTTTATCAAGATTAGTCAATGTGTTGAAGCGTGAGAAGGTAACAAACAAACACATTTTCTTATTTCTAATATTAGTAAAGACACTTTACTGCAAGCGTGACTCCAGCACAATCCGGAGCACTCAGGGAGCCGGATTTGGACCATGCCACACCCTGGACACTTCATACAACGGGCCAGAAATGACATTTCAAAAAAGGAATGACGGAACAAACAGCATGGCGGCGAAATCCTATATGCTCGACAACCAAAATGTAACCAATCTGAATCAATCTGGGTGACGAGAGGGTGAGGTCGCAATCTAGAGAGCGGCAGGGAGTGTCCATACTGTATGTTAGTACTAATATATATACTTTAACCATGCACTCGATGTCCTAAATTCACTGGACGCAGACGCACTCTCTGTACTCCAACCTCTCATGTAGCGAGTGATTTGATGGTAGCCCGTTGAATTTGCACTAAAAGCTACTGACGAAATGCAACGACGATATTAACAAAGGACGTATCACCAACCGTTAATTCTATTTTTGCAAGTTATAAATACAACAGTCCAATAAAAATTGCAATATAGTGAATTGCTATATACAATTTAGTTGTGATTATAATTGTAAAGCTTGTTCTTATAATATTAAGGAACGCTTTTAAGGTTTAGTAGGTAAATAAAAAATAAAACAGAGTGACAGATATCGTCCAGCCTAAGCTGCCGAGTCCAGCTAGAAATATGTTTTTTTTACACTTACATAACGTAAGTAGATGAGCACTAAGAAAATAAGAGTCGAGTAGCGACCGCACACCGCAAGACGTAGCGTAGGCAGGCCTCCCACTCGGTGGACCGACAACCAGATGCAGGCAGAACAGAACCGTTCGTCTTGGAAATCCTTAGACGTCTCCAGCTGATATGATGATGATGAAGAAGAAGAAACTAAGGTGAATTCTAAAAAGATCGTTTGCTAGCCTCTTGCAGTTAGCGCCGCATCTCACACCCTCAATGACAGTCTATAGCCGCGAGCAAAAGTCTAGTTGCAACTGTATTAATTGAACTCCGCAAAAACAAGCAAATTCTTATATCAAAAACTTTGTAGATAGATTAGATTGTTAAATTTATTATCTTATGATCGCGCGCATGAATAGTCAAAGATCCCTCGTCTACTCATAACGATCTCGACCGCTCTGTTAATATTTCAGACAATGCAATTATTCAGCTCGCATTGAATTATCCGCTCCAAGCTGAGCGGTCGCCAGACGCGGGCGCCGCCCTGGGACGCCACCAGACGTGACTCCCCAAATTCGAAGTATCCTCAAAGGAAACGATCATTAACAACCGACGTATACAAAGGAGATAATTGGTCCTAGTATGTGAACGGTAGTCCAAATTAATTGCCCGTAACCTTGCTAGCAGAACTCAATAAAACTTATTAGTACGAGAGGGGCAGTCATATAGCGTCGTCATCATCATATCAGACGAAAGATTTCCACTGCTGGAAAGGCTTCCCCCAAGGATTTCCACGACGACCGGTCCTGCACTGCCCGCATCCAGCTTATAGTCAAGACTCGTGTCACAAAATGCTTGTGCTCCAGAGGATCATCATATCAGCCGAAGGACGTCCACTGCTGGACATAGGCCTCCCCCAAGAATTTAGGATTTAGCTCTAGAGGATATTATAAAATAATAGATTATTTAAATGCCAAAGATATATAATATGTCGATTCTATAACAAATACCATTACCTGAGACTGTAATCTGAATCATGATATTATTATTTTTAGTATACAATTAGTTATTTTTTTGAATATTTAAAAGTGCGTGTAAACACCTATTTAATTTAAATTATTTTGATTGATTCATTGTTGATTAGAACCGCTAAACTTAAGTGGCAGTGGGTAGGGCACGTAGTTTGTAGAACAGATGGCCGTTGGGGTAGTAAAGTTCTCGAGTGGTAACCACGCACCGGAAGGGTAGCGTAGGAAGGCCTCCCACAAGGTGGGCCGACGACCTGGTGAAGGTCGCAGAAAGGCCTTTTTTTAAATCTTAATTGGTAAGCCCTTGGCATCATCTCACCTGATAGTAAGTTACGATGAAGCCAAAGATGGAAGCGGGCTTACCAAGATGCCCCAACGAAATGGGAATCTGGCTATCTTATCTTCAAGCCGAAACACATCAATGTTGGTAACACTGATGTTTGGCGGCAAGACTTAGATAAGATGGTGGTAGCTAGCCAGGCGGGCTAAGAAAATGCCCCACCACCAATCAAAACGACTCTTACAAGTTGACCCCGCCGGAAATCGAACCCGCGACCTCCTGGTGTGAAGCGAATGGACTAAAAATTATGCCACGGAGGCGGTTAGTCATATATAGTGTTATAATGTTTGGTTTTAAAAGCAAACTGATTGATTGATACAAATAATATCACTTTATTCGATGTAAACAATGGTCGTTCGTCATCGTTAAGAATTTTAAATTTGTGACAATGAAACGCTTTTAAATCCATTACGCAGTAGTTGCTTGTCAAAGGGTGGGCGCAAAACGGACGTGGCTGCAGTGGGTGAGAAGGGTCCACGAGGGCCCACCGGGGCCCGAGCACAGCCGACCGTGTACGGAACTCGATCATTAGTGTGTTCACTCAATGTGAAACGATTTCGTCCCCAGCCTCTCTACCTCTTTGCTGGCGCAATATTGTCAAAGAAAACTCTTTACCTCAAAAAAAAAACCGTCCAAGTCGCGGCGAAGAAAATGAGAACGGAATTTCAGCAGCCAATCGAGCGGGCCGCCTCCATCCAATATGAGCCCAGTTGCGCTTTTTGTAGGGTTGTCGATCACTCTTAATTATTATATGAGTCGTAGAGTAACAAAGGCGGCTATCTGATTAATGGCTAATTAGTGGCAAATTAGCAATATTAACAAATTTTTTTATTGCTCTACTTTTAATATGTAAGGTGGCCGGATTTGAAACCAACCTGGCAGACTGTAGTAGTTTTTGTATGAGATGTAGTCGTTTTTGATACGGAAAAGTTTATATAAAAAAATTTAGTGTTGCCACATTCACAGCTATTTTTACCAAAAGCATGATATCTGCCTTTGATTCTATAAGACTCATATTTTAGATTTTGCCAGCAGCTTCGCTCGCGTGAACATGGTTTCTATGACTGTCTTCGAGGATACGCAATGCGCAAGCCACAAGCGGCTCGCGAGCTTATAAAAAAGTAGTATATATTTTTTAATCCAGGTCCTAATCTGTCTACCTACCAAATTTTATCTAGACCCGTTCAGTAGTTTTTGCGTGAAAGAGTAACAAACATTCATACATACATCCACACACACAAACTTTAACATTTATAATATTAGTAGGAAGTTTCAACCGCCTCCGTGGCGTAATGGTTAGCCATTCGCTTCACACCAGGAGGTCGCGGGTTCGATTCCCGGTGTGGTCAACTTGTAAGACTCGGTTTGGTTGGTGGTAGGGAATTTTCTAAGCCCGCCTGGCTAGCTACCACCATCTTATCTAAGTCTTGCCGCCAAACATCAGTGTTAACTACATTGGATGTGTTCCGGCTTCAAGATAAGATAGCCAGTTCTCCATTGCATTGGGGAATCTTGGTAAGCCCGCTTCCATCTTCGGCATCATCGTCACTTACCATCAGGTGATATGATGCCAAGGGCTTACCAATTGTAAAAAAAAAAGAAGTTTTTAAAGATTTGTATTTTAACACTTAAAGGTAAGTAGGTACAATGTTTCATTATAAATAAAATTAAAATAAGCAAAAGAGAACCGCGCACCGGAAAACGTAGCGCAGGCAGGCCTCCCACGCGGTGGACCGACGACCTGGTGAAGATAGCGGGAAGCCGTTGGATGCGGGCAGCGCAGGACCGGTCGTCGTGGAAATCCTTAGGGGGGGCCTCTTTCCAGCAGTGGACGTTTTTGGGCTGATATGATGATGATGAAGCTAAGGAGCTAACAGCGCTGGATGTAAGCAGCGCAGACCCAATCGTTGTGGAATCGTTTTTGGGGGAGGTCTTTGTTGAGAAGAAGTCAAAGTCAAGTCAAAGCCTTTATTTGCCAGAACATAGTTGAATACAACGTGTTCTTAAATTTAAGGTACCATATGTCCCACCGTCAATGGCATGCAAATATACATATTTTAGTAGTACCTACTTGATACTTTTGATTGTAGGTTCTTGGTGGAACATTATATCAAAAGCGTCGGTGGCTCAACCGGTAACGACTCGGTCCATCTAACCAGAGATACCGGGTTCAAATCTGGACGGCCAATGTACCAATGAGTTTTTCAAAAACTTACGTACATATAATTACCGATTGCTTTAACGGTGAAGGAAAACATCGTGAGGAAACCTGCACACGCCTGCGAAGAAACTCGAAGGTTGTGTGTGAAGTCGACCAACCCGCACTGAGCCCGCGTGGTCGACTAAGGCCTAATCGCCCTGATTCAGGGTAGGCTCGAGCCCCTCGGTGGGGACGTATATGAGCTGATATAATAAATAATAATTATATCACTCATTTTGGTATTCATTTACACGATTTCAAAACCGGTCAAATTATAAAGTGTAGTTTTATATAATTTATGTGGAATAAATGTAAGTATATTATACCAAAATTAGTAGTAGTACCTAGGTTTTACAAATATTCATGAATTGTTGTCGCTAAGATATTCTTTTACTGAATAGTAACATTATTTTAAAGCCTTTCGGTCAAAAATTAGAATTTGTACAAGTTTTGATGTGGATAATAATAAACATTTTTTGTTAATAGGTTTTTGATCAGCAGTGGATGTTCTGCAGACGAACGAATCGCAGACTTTAAAAAAAACCAGCCAACTGCGAGTAGAACTCGCTCACCGAGGTTTCGTTACCACCACATCTCTGGATAAGGAACCTTAAAAATAATGAATCAAAAATAATTAAAAATCTGTTTAAGCTTGTGCCAATGAAGCCTTTAAGGCGAGGCCTTGATTGAACAGTTGTCTCTATCTTTTTCTTTACGCGTAAAGAGTGAAGAAAATAACCACACTTTTACACTTTTTCAATGTTTTTTCGTCGAAAAGTTTCGAAAAAGTAAACTAAATTAAGTTTGAATAAACGTTGACGACGTAGTTTAAAAAGAAAAAAAATTATGATATAAATTTCAAATTTTAAAGAAATATTTTTTCCTACAAATTTTTACAGGCTTTGCTTCACTTTGCTTCAATTTATGCTATGTTTGGGATTTTTTATGGTCGATTCAAGTTAATCTAATCGTGTTATGAAAATACAAGGGCCCTTAACATACCTTTTTTCAGTTCAAAAAATTAAGAGGGATAATTTTCCTGATTTTTTTGCTAAGCGCTTCTCACTGCTTATTTGCCAATATACCGCGTTAATACGATACCCCACAGGACACGGTTAACTCAATTCAAAAATTTGGACTGCCGTTCCTTGCATAATTTATTACGCACTATAAATAGATAGATAGATAGATAGATAAACCGTTTATTCACCGACCAGGCACAAAAAAACAATGAGTAAAGCCATAAAATAAAGACTATATTTTTATGATTTAATTACAAATGTATAGTTTTTAGATATTTCCCTATACTTATAGTATAACACGGTATTAATCGCCAAATTTCATAGTTCTAAGTCAACGGAAAATACCCTATAAATTTTGATTCCCTTGAGAGTGTCGAAATATACGTTTTTTGCTGCATAAACGAACGTACCTTTTTTTTACATCAACTTAAAAGTTTGATTTTTTCACAGCTTCAAGGGACTGAAGACCGAAGTATATGGTTTAAATTTCAAATCGATACTTCTACGCGTTTTAAAGATAAAGGGTTTAGACAGACAGACGGACGGACGGGCAACAAAGTGATCCTATAAGCGTTCCGTTTTTTTTCCTTTTGAGGTACCGAACTTTAAAAACCACCTAATTCTTTAAAAAAAATGTATCATACAAACAGCTTACAGCTTCAATGAAACCTGCCACACATTGCGCGGCGCGGGCGTCTCAATCGCCACCCCGCGCCCGGCCCGCCGTCCGAGCCCGCGGCAGTAAAGAAACAACTTCGTTACAACTCTGCTCCGTTTTGTTTCTGGCCTGCAATATTAGTTTTAGCCAAAAAGTTATTTTTCAACCCGTCGAGAAGCTTGTAAAGTTTTCCAATTTAGTTAATTCATACGCGATGTTTCGTGAAGCGCGCCTTGACTTCCGTTAGATTGAAGATAGCAGTTCTGCTGAGTTATGGCTGGTGCCGATTGGTGAGATAACATCGATGCAAATCGAGAGGGCAGTAGGTATGATTTGAGGGTAGAAATTCATTTTCACAGCGTGGTAAGTACGTCGTAAACGATCTAAAGGAAATGGAAAATCATCGCTGAGAATTTTCTCCGTTTTTACGTGGGTACGTTATTAGCTTGATGAATTTAACATTTCAGCCAACGCAGATTGTTTGAGAATAAGGATGCCTATTTTATTGCTTTCTGTTTTATAGATCATACCCAATGAGTTAAGACGAATGTATTCCTAGCGCGCTCCGTATAATCCTAGTTTGATTCTTATTTGAACATGAACTCAAGCTACTGAAATCAGATTTTCAGATCAGATTGATGGTTTTCAGATTTTCGTAAAAATATTTTTTTTCAATTCCGTAATGATTTTTATACAGAATTTTTACGCAGTTTTGTAAATTTTTAGGATTCCGTACCCAAAGGGTAAAAAAGGGACCCTATTACTAAGACTTTTCGCTGTCCGTCTGTCTGTCTGTCCATCTATCACCAGGCTGTATTTCAGAACCGTGATAGCTAGACAGTTGAAATTTTCAAAGATGATGTATTTCTGTTGCCGCTATAACAACAAATATTAAAATTAGAAAAAGTGAAAAAATAAGGCGGGGTATCCATACAAGAAACTAGCGCCATCTAGTATGATGGTACGGAACCCTTTGTGTGCGGTTCTGACTTGCACTTGGCTGTTTTTTTTTTTACGAAAATTCGACAAACTACAGACACAGATATCAGTTTTAGAACATCTTAACGAAATTTCAATAACTTTGATGAATAAACAATTAAGAATCAAACTTAGTTTAAATGGAGCGCGCTAGGGATACATTCCTCTTAAATAAAAGTGAGTCAGCAAAAACGCAAGGATAATAATGTGGATACATAATATCGGTTTTATAGTCTCTTTGAGTTAACCCGTGAACGTGAAACCGAATCAGATGTATTATTCTCATTAAAAAAAAAACCGACCAAGTGCGAGTCGGACTCTCGTAAAGTAGAATTCCGCGCTTTCGCGACTTCCTGTTACACATTTCCGTCCCATGTTACACATTTCCGTCCCATTTCACGAAATCACTCCCACAAATTGCAGGAAAGCGAGAGTAAAAACTGGAAAAGTGCGAGTCAGAGTCGCACACGAAGGGTTCCGTACCACCGCACTAGATGTCGCTAATTTCTTCATGTTTCCAAAAAAAATACGTTTTATGTATGGGAGCTCCCTTTTTTTAAATTTCTTTATTAGTTATTATAGCGGCAATAGAAATACATACAGTGAAAATTTCAACTGTCTACCTATTTATCATCATCATCATATCAGCCGAAAGACGTCCACTGCTGGACACAGACCTTCCCAACGGTTTCCACAACGACCGATCCTGAATTGTCCTTATCCAGCTGCCTCCAGCGGGCTCCGACACCCTCACCAGGTCGTCAGTCCACCGTATGGGAGGCTTGCCTACGCTTTGTCTTTCGCTGCGCGGTAGGCACTCGAGAACCTTACTGCCCTAAGGCTATCTGTTATACGAGCTATGTGCTCTGCCCATTGCCTGTCTACCTATTACGGTTCATGTATTACAACCCGCTGACAGACAGACAGATGGACAGTGGAATCTGGTAATAGGGTCTCGTTGGTCACCCTTTGGATGTACGGAATCCTATAAATGGATTATACCATCTCTGGGATTGCATTTTTTTGCGGGGTCTTGCAAGTCTTATACTATATCACTGGTCCGTATTGTTGCAGGTGTTGATGTTCCCTGAAGAGGGGTGGGCCCGGAGTGCCTCTTCTTCCTACTGGACGCTGCAGCCATGTTGGTGGAAGCGTTCCCGCTGCAAGGTGGTGGAGGTGGCTGGTACAAGAAGGTCAGCATCTATGTCTTGCTATCAGGGGTTGGCATTGAGCACTTCCATAGACCGCTACTGCCATGTAACGTACTAGAAACGCTACAAGATGCAGGTCCCTGAAAGGTGGTGGAGTTGGCTGACACCAGAAGATGAGCTATCTGTGTCTTATGCTGATGCAATCAGGGATTAATATTAACCAATTTCATAGACTGCTGATGCCAGAATTGCTCCTGATGAATGTAGGAGGGTGGAGTTAGCAGGTAACACGATGTGAGCGTCTGCGTCTGCCTAAAATCTGGTGCCGTCAGAAGTGAGAGTACGTTTCATAGCCTACTGCTGTCGTCTGGGTGGAAATTTTGCCGATCGCTGTAAGGTAGTGAAGGTGGCTGGCACCAGGAGTTAACCATGCGTGTGTTGTGTTGATGCAATAAAGGGTGGGCATAGACCGCCTCCATAGACTGCTGCTCCTACGGTATTCATATAAATGCTGCAAAGTAAGCCTTCTATGTGTAGTGCTGATGCGATGAGCTCCGGACATATGAGTATAACTTTATAACAAGATTGTCTAAATTAAGGTATTTGCTAAAGCTTAAGTTTTTAATCTGTGGCCTGCGGTGTGGTCCTAGAATAATACCACTTAATTTCTTTCCGAGGATGTCGTAAGAGTCGGCCAAGAAATCAAAAAACGGAGGAAAGAGGATCCAGCGGCGTCCTTTGCGCTTACTATGCCACCAGACTGCACACTGCGATCGCGAACCCGCCTGCCAAGCGTGGCGATTACGGCAAAACCCCCCAACTTGGGGGAGGCCTATGTCCAGCAGTGGACATCCTTTGACTGATGTGATGATGTTCATAATCATAACATGTCAGAGCAGGCTGATTGACTGAAGTTATTAATCTAATCTAGAGGGTACCAAGCTGACCAGGTCGATGTTCTATTCTTCTCGTCTATTTGCGCATTTGGTTTAGCTTGTAAAATCTAACATGTGCTGTATGTAATTACATTTTGACTAGCTTTCGCCCGCTGCTTCGCCCGCGTAGACATCGTTTTAATGACTGACTTTAAGGGTAATTGGTGCGCGAGCCGCTCGCGAGCGTGGACCTCAGTTTTCTTCAGGTTCCTCAGTAACTATATCGGGCTATTCTGATTAGCAGTCTATGTTACTTCCCACCCCTACCCCTATACAAAAAAATCACTTCAAACCGTTGCTCTGTTGCGACGACGACGTGTGCGAGCATGGAAATTAGATATCCCCAGATCCCTCGGGAACTATGTCAAGATATGCTAATCAGTAAAATATTTAATGTCCCCCCCCCCGCCCCCCAACCATCTCTGTGCAAAAAATCACCACAATCCACTGTTTCGTTGCGATGTTAAAGAAATTAACCAAAACAAGAGCTGCATCGGACTATGCTATTTTCACGGAATAAAAAGTACCCTATGTCCTTCACAATCATAAAGGCTACACACAAGATTAGTCGGAGTGTTAAAGCGTGAAAAGGTAACAAACAAACAAACACATTTTCACGTTTATAATATAAGTGAGGATTAGAACAAAATTGAGAATAGATACGTATATTTAATTACAATAACGGAAGGTTACCGATCTAACAATTTATAATCAACATCATATCACCCGAAAAACGTCCATTGCTGGACAAAGGCCTCCCCTAGGGATTTCCACGACGACCGGTCCTGCTCTGCCCACATCCAGCAGCTTCCCGCGATCTTCACCAGGTCGCTACGTTTTCCGGTGAGTGGTCGCCACTCGAGAACTTTACAGGTCATCTGTTCTACGAGATATGTGTCCTGCCCACTGCCACTTCAGTTTAGTGATGCTGTGAGCTATGTCGGTTACTTTGGTTCTCCTGCGGATCTTCTCATTTCTGATTTGATCACGTAGGGAAATTCCGAGCATATTTTCGCTCCATTGCGAACAATTTATAGTTGGGATTAATTGGATTTGACAGCATGCACATTACATTAATCCGATAAAGCATGGTTTAATGAACACTGAACAGCAGCGTATCTATTACTTATCTATGTATGTATGTATGTTTACAGTACATAATTATACAGACACAACTTCAAAATAATAGTGTGATAAAGTTTGTCCTCGTCGATAAGAGCGTCGGTGGTGCAACGACAAGGGCCGCTACCTCCTATCCGGGAGGTCGTGGTTCGAGTCCTGTCACTTACCAATGTGTTTTCGAATTTCGATCTTATATGTATGTTTATCTGACGCTCTTACGGTGAAGGGAAACATCGTGAGGAAACCTGCACACATCTGCGAAGAAACTCTAAGGTGGGCCTGCGTGGTCGACTAAGGCCCGATCGCCCTAATTAGGGTAAACTTGAGCCCCTCGGTGGGGATGTATATATGAGCTGATGGAACTTTTTGCTCAATATTTATAAAAATAAATTGTACAGCCACTCTGTGCATACTTTATGGAAAAGCCATCTGTCGTAATCGAGCATACACAAATCAACAGTACAAATCACACTTACTTAGTACCAAACAATACAGTAAGGTAAAGTAAATCAGACTTGATAAAATATTTCCAAATAATTTTGGTTTGTAAGGAAGGTACTTTACTCCGATTTATTCTGGAATAATTAAGTACCCAGTGCAGTAGGCCTTATTAAGTCCTAGTTATATACAAAGTTTCATTAAAATCGAAAGAGCTATTTTTGAGAAAAAGTAACAAACTACCTGGAGTTTTATGGGACGTACCTTATTTCGATTTTTCTTGGAATAACAAACTACTGCGTGCTGTAGGCCATTTAAAATTGTGGTAACGTACGTAGTTTTATCAAAATTGTTAAAGCCATTTTTGAGTAAAAAAATATTAGGTGACTTTTTACTATGGTGACAACCCTAAAATATCAAGATCGGGGAAATTACAAAAACGGTTGCAGATATAAAAATAGTATTTATTTAACTCAAATTTCACCCAATCCGTCTAGTAGTTTGGGAACTAGAACACCGGATAGACGTACATACACTTATAGACAATTTTTTTAGACTCTATTAGTATAAGACAATCGATCCCCATCAAAATATCAACTTCGATTTTTTTGAGAACTCAATACCTTCTTCACGCCTTCGTAGTTTGAAAGGAAAAAAAATATATTAAGACGACTTAATCTGTTAACCATAACGATATGCAAAAAACAAATTAAAGTTAACTCTTTAAGCATCAAAAAGCTGGTTTGAATCGGTTCCCTAACTGTGCGTAAGCTTGTAATGTATTTGTGCTTGCAAATTGAGTTTATTTTTGTGTTTCTTTTCTTAATTTTTTTTCATTCATTTTCTGTATATTCAAAAAGCAAAAAGCTGGTTTGAAGCGGTTCGCTAACTGTGCGTAAGCTTGTAATTTATTTGTGCTTGTAACTTGAGTTTATTTTGTGTTTCTTTTTTTATTATTTTTTTTATTCATTTTCTGTATATTCACTTAACGACATGCAAGTATTTAGGCTTTTATATGCGAAAACATATAAGTGGTTTATAGTTATTTTAAATAGTCGTCACTAACTGTTAAGTAATAACCGTTTGTATTCCAAATAAAATAAAATAAAATAAATAAATAGGAAATTCCATTCGTTACCTTAGACACAAATTTTCTTTAGCACGTGCAATAACCTGGCGGTGAGGGAGAAAATAAACAAGGTCGGCGCGGCCGGCCGACAGCGACCGCGAGCCGCAAGGAAGCGGTCTATCACGCGGCCGCATTAACGGGCCGCAATTAACGGCCCTCGCTGTGCTGGCTCTCATAAACATCGGCGGCCAACACCTGAGAAAAGTGAACACAAAGAAAAATAAAAGCTAATTTCATAAACTCAATTTTATGTCATTAACCTAAAAGATAACCGACATAGCTCTCAGAATTGGTAAACTTAAGTGGCAGTGGGCGGGGCACATAGCTCGTAGAACAGATGTCCGTTGGGGCGGTAAAGTTCTCGAGTGGCAACCGCGCACCGGAAAACGTAGCGTCGGTAGGCCTCCCACTCAGTGGACCGATGACCTGTTGAAGGTCGCGGGAAGCCGCTGAATGCGGGCAGCGCAGAACCGGTCTGCATGGAAATCCTTGGGGGAGGCCTATGTCCAGCAGTGAACGTCCGTCGGTTGATATGATGATGAACCTAAAGGATACGTGCCTAGCTAAAGCTTGAATTATCTAAAAATAAGCCCGGTTAACAGTCACAACATAAAACGGCAAATTAAATTTGAAGTCGTGTACAAAATCGTGCGCCTAAAAGAACATAACCACACCCCGGTCACTGCAAACAACGGTCGTGAAATGAAATTTCCAAAAAAGAAATGACGGAAAGTCACGGCGAAATCCTATATACTTTCAAGAACCAAACTATAACCAATCTGTATTAATCTGGGTGAGGTCGAAACCTAGAGAGCGGCAGGGAGTGTCCATACTGTAAGTTAGCACAAATATATATACTTTGATATTATACTAAATTGAAGCCTTTACAAACGTACAGTAAAAATCTATAAAAAGAAAAAAAAAGTAATTTCGAAAAACTTTGATACAAGCTTTTATTTGAAGAGAAATTTAATTATTTCGTATTTTTCTCAGCAAACCCTTTCATTTGATACCCATACAATAGAGTGCATTAAAAATAACTAGTCCGCCATCTTTGGCAGTCCGCTATATTGGATTTAGAATATACACTTAGCCAACCATGCATTGTCATCCAAACTCAACGTGTATGCAAAATTTCAGCTCAATCGGAAACCGAGAAGTGGCTCAATTATTTGCCAAATTTGAAGAGGACAACTAACATACTTACATACGAACATCGTCATCATCATATCAGCTGAAAAACGTCCACTGCTGGACAAAGACCTCCCCCAAGGATTTCCCCGACGACCGGTCCTGCGCTGCCCGCATCCATCGATTTCCCGCGATCTTCACCAGGTCGTCGGTCCACCTCGTGAGAGGCCTTCCTACGCTACGTTTTCTGGTGCGCGGTCGCCACTCGAGAACGTTACTGCCCCAACGGCCATCTGTTCTACGAGCTATGTGCCCTGCCCACTGCCACTTCAGTTTAGCGATTCTGTGGGCTATGTCGGTTACTTTGGTTCTCCTCGTTTCTGAATCGATCACGCAGCGAAACTCCAAACATGGCACGCTCCATTGCCCTTTGGGTTACCTTGAGCCTTTTTATGAGGTAAGTAATCACTGGCAACACACACTGTTCAAAGACCTTAGTGAGAGTTTTTTGGCGGGATTTGTGGTGGACGCATTCGTAGTTTGATTTTGTTGTTTTTTCATTGTTTTCTGCTGGGATTTTGTTCAAGAAGTGGAGCATTTTTGTAAAATCGTCTAATGCACGTGAGCAATGTGGAGAACAAGAAAATAAAACGAAGGAGGACGTGAGAACCCAACTTGCTCTGGGTGCAGTTTTATAGACGCCCAACAGCAACTGGGTGTTCCACCTCAGAATGCAGCTGCTGCAAATGCTGTCAAGACCTTCAGAGAAGATTTGTAATGCACCGCCACTAGCATTACAAATCCAAAAACAAATGAAGAAAGTGAAAATTATTTACGAATCCGGCTGAAGGACTAGTTTCCATGGTCAAGAAAAATTCACAACAAAAACAACAAAGACCTTAGTCTTGAGACACTGCGGTATACGAACACTGCAAGCTAAATAAAATCTTATAATTAGCTTTAATAATAATAATAATAAATATTCTGGGACAAATCACACATGGTCGTCTGGCCCCAAAGTAGGATTCCCTGTGTTATGGGAACCAGAGACTGATATACATAATTATATACGTTTAAATACATACATATATAGATATTTAACACCCAGACACAGAGCAAACAAATCTGCTCATCACACAAATGTTTGCCCTGGGTGGGGATCGAACCCACAACGTAACAAATATAATAAAACTGACTACTTAATGCTATGCTATGTTACTAAGGGCCGAGGATGACGAATCAACGACAACTCGCACTCCAAAATCCATCAAGCTGTTTAATCTTTAGACTCAGCCAAAGAAACAGAAATACATGCACCCGAAAACTTTACCCTCCTATTTTGGGCATTCCGGTAAAAACCCCACTTAAACGTAAACCTGAAAGCTATGAAAGCTGTGAGCGCCATATGGCAACAAAAGAAACGATCGATGTCAAAGGCTGGACCTTCCGGGTGACCCCATTAGAAGGTCACGTTTCTTACAAACGGAACCGCCTCCGAGGCGTATTTGTTAGTCCTTCGCTTCACACTTGGAGGTCGCGGGTTCGATTTTTGGCGGGGTCTAACTTTGTTAGACACGGTTTGGTTGGTGGTAGGGCATTTTATCAGCCCGCTTGACTAGCTACTACCATCTTATCTAAGTCTTGCCGCCAAACATCATTGTTGACAGCATTGATGTGTTCCGGCATGAAGATAAGATAGCCAGTTCCCCATTCGCGTTAGGGAATGTTGAGAAAGCCGCTTCCATCTTTGGCATCATCGTTACTTACCATCAGGTGAGATGATGTCAAGGGCTTATCAATTGTGAATAAAAAAAATGTTTAGTGCAACTTGTGAGGTTACAACTTATTTAGATTTTCATTAATAGTTTTCATTGCGTGTTGAAACTACCTTCAAATCCATCGACATACGACCTCCAGTGGAGCTAAAATTATAAAAGATTTAGGTACCTACTACCCGTTTACTAAAACAATAGACCTGGCCTCGATGACGTCACTGCGACACATGGGTAGGGAGTGCAAAAAAGCATAATTAAGAATATTTATGAAACTTATACAAATGTTCGTAAAAACTCTAGGTATTTTGTGTTAGATGTCATAAGACCGGACACAGCGGTATTCAGTCGGTATGAGGCCTATTTTAATATTTCAAGATGAGATTCAAAGTATATAACACAGTAATAATAACACAGTAGACGCGTATCGGTGACAAAGATGCGAACCGTACTGACGCGACAGGAGAACGCGGGGAGGTGAGCGGGGAAGCGAGAGAGGCGTCACATTCTAGCGAGGTCCAATCTTTTAGTAACTGGGTTGTACATACTTATCAAACAAATTGTACAGCCACGATGTGCATATTTTACATAGTCGGGCATACACTAATCAATTCAACTATAAACATTACACTTACCTACTTAGTAGCAAAGAATCCAGTAAGGTATATCAGGCTAATATGATGATGGGAGGTACTTAATTTCGATTTTTCCTGGAATAATTAAGTACCAAGTGCCACTGTATTGTAATTACTGCCATTTTGAGAAAAAGTATCAAACTACCTGGATTCGTATGGGAGGTAGGTACCCTATTCCGATTTTTCTTGGAATAACAAACTACTGCGTAGTATAGGCCATGTCAATTTAATATTATCATACCGAGTTTCATGAACAACACACCCACATGTTTTTATTTTTTATGTTTTTAGACTATTAGTGTAAGACAATCGATCCCCATCAAAATCTCAACTTCGATTTTTGTATTCACGTTACCTTATTCACTCCTTCGTCGCTCGCAAGTAAAAACAGTTTTAGTACAGAGGCCAGCACATCAAGCTAGACACTCGCAGTGCATTTCGGATACATACACGTACGACATAAGAACGGCACAAAGTCCAAAGTGTCTATCAGAATCATAATCAGGATTCGTTTATTTGCCCTTGAGTTGGACACATAATATTAGGTGTTACAAAAATTTTAATCGAAACGCCAAACTCAGCCATAAAAATGATAGCATGCAAAAACAAAAACAAAGTAAAGACGAAACTAGCTACATTACAAATAATTAAATAAAAGACATTCAAATTTTACTTAGTCATTTATAGGCAGTCGGGTAAAAAAGAACATGGGTATGGCACCCCCATAAAACAAGTATTGCATGTTTGGGTGAGCCATAAATATTTTTTTAACAAACCTATCCCCTCACTGCACTGGAACAACAATTTGCACTGACCCTGTAGAACTTATAAGCGCTCTTATTCGTCCCCACCGAGGGGCTCGAGCCTACCCTGAATTAGGGCGATCGGACCTTAGTCGACCAGTGCGGCTTGGTCGACTTCACACACAACCTTCCAGTTTCTTCGCAGGCGTGTGCAGGTTTCCTCACGATGTTTTTCTTCACTGTAAGTGCGTCGGATAAACGTACATATGAAATCGGAAAACACATTGGTACGTGGCAGGATTCGAACCACGATCTCCGGACAGGAGATACGCCACCGACACCACGGATAAGATAAATAAGGTTGGATTGGCAATAGTCACACTTTTGTTTGAAAACCAGCGTCGCCGCCTGTCTCCCACCCATCAAATCCACTACACAAGCAATAATAATACATTCACGAATTGCGCGCACTAATAAACAAAACACACTTCAAAACACAGGGCTGCAATTGTGTCTCACACCATTTCGAGAGTCTGTACGTTACACACAACCACACGCAAATAAAAAGTATGAACGCGTGCTTCGGTTAAGTATGATTGTCTAATCATACTTGTGGCGCTCCTGCCCAGTGCACATTTCAAATCCAACCTTATTTATCTTATCCGTGACTGACACTATGCTATGCTCGGAGTTTCTCTGCGTGATCGAATCAGAAACGAGATCCGTAGGAGAACCAAAGTAACCGACATAGCTCTCAGAATTGCTAAACTTAAGTGGCAGTGGGCGGGGCACATTGCTCGTAGAACAGATGGCCGTTAGGGCGGTAGAGTTCTCGAGTGGCGACCACGCACCGGAAAGCGTAGTGTAGGCAGGCCTCCCACTCGGTGGAACGATGACCTGGTGAAGGTCGCGGGAAGCCGCTGGATGCGAAAAGCGCAGAACCGTTCGTCGTGGAGATCCTTGGGGGAAGCCTATGTCTAGCAGTGGACGTCCTTCGGCTGATATGATGATGATTATAAGCGTTATCTTTTGAAAATAGCGAAAAATATTTCACTGAAGCCTGTTAACAGTGAAATCTGGCCCAAGATTGTGTTACTTCCCCGGCACGGGGCACGGAGGCTGCCGCGGGCGCCACTATCGCGGGACGTGCTGTAAATAAATAACGAGCGGCTTAACGCGATGAGGCGCCGCCGCGCCGTTTATTACACCTCCGCGATGCGCAACATATCAGCTCTGCATTACCGGGCAGCTTGAACGTGGGGCCAAAATCTTTACTAATATTATAAATGTGAAAATGTGTTTGTTTGTTTGTTACCTTTTCACGCTTCAACACCTTGACCAATCTTTATGAAATTTGGCATGCAGGTAGCCTGTGTCACGGGGAAGGACATAGGCTACTTTTTTTCCCGGGAATATAGCATAATCTGATGCAGTTCCTGACAGAGACGGTTGAGTAGGTGGGAAACGACATAATTTACTAATCACCCTTAAAGACAGTCATTAAAACGATGTCCACGCGGGTGAAGCCGCGGGAAAAAGCTAGTATATTATAAGGTGTAACAAAATTAGCTAAAACTATTTTAACTGGTGCTTCTACCCATGAAACTGAACAACTTTCCCCATGGAACCCATAGTCAAATCGCAAAAAAAAAATTTGGCTCTCCCATGCTAACTCGATCAGCTGATCAGCCCCAACTTAGTATGGGAAGTTCAATTTTTTTTTAGATTTGACTATGGGAAAGTTGTTAAGTTTCATGGGTAGAAGCACCAGTTAAAATAGTTTCAGCTAATTTTGTTATACCTTATATAAGTACCTACTAACATACAGTATAGACACTCCCCGCCGCTCACCCCCTCGTCACTCAGATTGATACAGATTGGTTGTAGTTTGGTTGTCGAACGTATAGGATTTCGCCGCCGATTTGTTCCGTCATTCCTTTTTTGAAATGTCATTTCTGGCCCGTTGTATGAAGTGTCCAGGGTGTGGTGGGGCGCTCTGGCTGTGGCTCTAGCTACCACGTAGAAATATTTGCTTCTCAAGATATTCAGGACTCTTAAAGTCTGTAGTTTTCATCTACATTCTAAGACCATTTAAAGTTTTTTGAAGTGAAAACTTCTTTAGGCGCGTTGGGCATTTTTGAAATGGGAAAAAACCATTGAACGTAACCGTTTACCAGGAACATTCGCAGGGCCAAAACTTAGAAAACTGTATTTGAGATGGGAAAAAACCATTGAACTCGCGACACTGTAACCATGTAACGTAACGGACACCTTACCAGGAACACTCGCAGGGTCAAAACTTATAAAACTCTAAAAAGTTTTCTTATCTTTAGGCACTCCCGGGCTGGTTAGGTTTTTTTTATCCACAATTGATAAGCCCTTGACATCATCTCTTCTGATGGTAAGTGACGATTATGCCGAGGAGGGAAGCGGGCTTACCAACATTCCCCAACGCAATGGGGAACTGGCTATCTTATCTTCTAGCCGGAACACTAGTGTTAATGACGTTGATGTGTTCCGGCTTAAAGATAAGATAGCCAGTTCTCCATTACGTTGGGGAATCTTGTTAAGCCCGCTTCCATCTTCGGCATCATTGTCATTTACTATCAGGTGAAATGATGTCAAGGGTTTCATCATATCAGCCGAAAATTATCCAACAAAGTCGGGAGGCAAGGATTTCCACGACGACCGTTCCTGCGCTGCCCGCTTAGGGCATAACTATTGTAAATAAAAAAAAGTTTCTCCAACCTGAATCTCTTAGTCGAGTACTGTCCAACCAAGGCGTCATTATCGATGGAGTTGTAGTACTTCGCTGGAACACAGCCTGGAATGGTCGGCAATGCGAGGCGAATTCGAATTACCCTCGAAATTGAAATATTTGCCGACACAGACGTTGTACACTTATGTTATTGTGAGAAATAAGAAAACCGATTTGAGATCTTAATGTTATATTTTTTGCCATTTTCTTCTCTTTATCTCGAGGCTTGTTTCTGTATAACTAACAAATCAAGTCAAAAATTGTGGTTAAACTGGGACTAAATAAGCACTGAAAACTAATTCCTAACATAATGTGAAAACCTTTTTTTTTTTTTTTACACGACTACATAACAACATTAGCCCTCTTTTTGGGAAGTCGGATAAAATCCGTATACCTCGCACTCTAAATTCGCAATCTAAAAACAAATCAATCAAGCCGTTTAGAAGATATCGTGTAATAAGGAAAACGTGTAATAACATCATACATACTCGTACATTAGACATGAAAACAATACACTCTTCTTTGTGGGCAGTTGTGTAAAAACCGTATTAAACTGTTTTTCACTTCTCATGTACTTCTTCTCAAAGTACGCCAATATAGCGCTACATAAACCATCTTCGAGCGCACGCGCGGCAAACCGACTAGGAGTCGAAGTGGTCGCCATGACCGAAATCGGTCGGATAGATCATCATCATCATCATCACGAAGCGGGACTAAAGTGACCACTTTAGTCTCTACAAGAGTAAAAAGTAATTAGTTTTTTTAATTTCCTTCATGTGACATAGACAAAATCAAACAGCCAGTAAATATATTATCTGTGGAGTGTGGACCATCTTCATTGCGAAAATGTTGTGAGTTTTAGTTCCATGGTTTTTCCGCAAAGAAGGTGGCGCCGTGTGTTTTAAAATCTTTTGTCATTTTTATTTTAATAAGTAATATTTATTCAATGTTTTTGTACTAAATTGATTATTTTTCTCGCACTAAAAGTGAAAAGTACAGTTTGCACCTCGAGACTAAATGCCAACTTAATATACTCTCGGTTTCATTGACTCCTTCGCACGCTCGGGAGTCAAACCACCTCTGGTATATTAAAGTAAAGTATATATGATTTGGTACTAACATACAGTATGGAAACTCCCTGCCGCACTCTAGATTGCGACCTCACCCCCTCGTCACCCAGATAGATACAGATTGGTTACAGTTTGGATGTCGAACGTATAGGATTTCGCCGCCATTTTTTTTTACAATTGGTAAACCCTTTGACAACATCTCACCTGGTGGTAAGTGACGATGTTTTTTCCGTCATTCCTTTTTTAAATGTCATTTCTGGCCCATTGTATGAAGTGTCGGTGTGATTAAGACTTAATTTAGTCCCTCGATATAAAATATACTATTGTAACAGTATTACAGGAAAAGTATGTAAACATCCACCTCAAATGAAGTACCCACAAGAATCCGTTTCTACCTCCACAATAGCTGTAACTTAGACAAACGGTCGACCCCTTAAACTGGGGAGTATTAGAGTTCCTCCTCGTGTAAAACAAAACCGTTAAAAAGGATTCGTGGGAACGTCGATATAGCGACACGGGAGCATGGGGCTGAGCGCGCCCGTTAGCGCTAACTGTTATAGCGCCCGTGGGGCCCAAACGACCCCTATTTTATGATAACGCCCAGATCTTCACCACCATTGTATTCGGCAGTAGTGGCAATTTCAGGTAAATACGAAGGACCCTTTAATGGTTAAAAAAAATTGTATCCCTTCTTGCAAACCGCATCTGTAGCATTATGGTTAGTTCCTTCGCTTCACACCAGGAGGTCGCAGGTTTGATTCCCGGCGGTGAGCTTTGTAAGACTCCGTTTTGTGGCTGGTAGGGCATTTTCTAAGCTCGCTTGGCTAGCTACTACCATCTTAACTAAATCTTGGGGAATCTTAGTATGCCCGCTTCCATCTTTGGTATCATCGTCACTTACTTTCAAGTGAGACGATGCTAATTTATTTTATTTGTGTAATTAATAATTATACACCAGTTAAGTATGTATGTACGTTTATTGAAGTATTTGTTGTTCACATATTTTTAAATTTTGTATTTTTTTAATGTTACGTAATGTAAGCACACGTCTTTTCTGCCATCTCAGTCAAAACTTTCCTCTTTCCCGGGTCTGCTGGAAGAAATTTGTTTAGAAATAAGCTGTACCTTTTGTTTGACCTTACTTTAAGCTAAAGGCTTACCCAATGCGAATAAACAAAAATACTTTTTTATCAGTGTTTTCGATTCGATGTAATATGATTTCGCTTATTTGAAAGGACTTAAATAAATTTTTGCATTTTGTCTTTGTTTTTTCGATACAGAAAGAAAAAGACAGAATGCGTAAATTCAGTTTATTCCTGTCAAATAAGTTAAATGGTGTTACATCGAATTGATTTATTATATCAGCTCATCTACGTCCCCACCGAGGGGCTCGAGCCTACCCTGAATCAGGGCGATTAGGCCTTAGTCGACCACGCGGGCCCAGTGCGGGTTGGTCGACTTCACACACAACCTTCGAGTTGCTTCGCAGGCGTGTGCAGGTTTCCTCACGATGTTTTCCTTCACCGTTAAAGCAATCGGTAAGTATATGTACGTAAGTTTTTGAAAAACTCATTGGTACATTGGCCGTCCAGATTTGAACCCGGTACCTCTGGTTAGATGGACCGAGTCGTCACCGGTTGAGCCACCGACGCTTTTCGAATTGATACCTGTTTATAAAATAATTTATGAAAAACCTAAAAGATTTTAGGTACAAGCTTTTATTTGAAAAGAGTTTATATACTCAAAAGCCGAATGCATGTATGCATATGCCGAATGAATATAAACACACGGTTCCAAATTCAAAAGAGACTGTATTTTCTACGATTCTATTGAAAATAAAATACGATTCTGGGATCAAAATTCCACCTCCAAATTTCATCATCAGATCAACTTCAAAATACCAAGAGGATCTATTGTCACCAGGATACAGGTTTAGTCCAAATTTCAGATCAATCGGACCCCTGGAAGTTACTCTAAAATCGATCGCAAGATTTGAACTAAACAAACATACATACATACATACATACATACATACATACATACATACATATACATTTACATATATACAAACATTGCAAATTAAATAAAAGCTATAAAAGTACTTTAATTGTATATATCTGTGGATTTAACAACACATATATTTATCATCATGATGAGGGGATAAGGAAGGATGTTAGCAAGTTTTTAATGAAATATGTTAATGTAAATATATAAATATGTTATTATTATACCTGTATAAAGATTGTTCCGAGCAAATTCCTTCGTTGTCGGAGCATAACATTAATACCTTTATGTAAAACTAGCGGATGTTTGGTGGTGTTGCCCTCGTAGATCCCGTTTTTTTGCCGTTCTCGTAGGAATTTCCCAAAATAGCTTCATGAAGTCATAATTACCAACGTCATAATTGCTATCTGTATGCCAAATTTTAGTCCGATCCATTCAGTGGTTTGAGCTGTGCGTTGATAGTCAGTCAGGACAAACTATTTTATTAGTATAGAAGAATAGAAAATATCATAGCACACCATACATCCTTACTAATATAATATTAGAAATGTAAAAATGTGTTTGTTTGTTTGTTACCTTTTTACGCTTCAGCACCTGGAACAATCTTTATAAAATTTGGCAAGCAGGTAGCCTGTGTCACGGAGAAGGACATAGGCTATTTTTAGCCGCTTGCGACTCGCGCACCACTCACCCTCAAAGGCAGTCATAAAAACGATGTTCACGTGGGCGAAGTCGCGGACAAAAACTAGTTATTACTATAATATAGGCATATATAGAAACGCAATACATTCAATAATTTTATGTATAACTTTTCGTGTCATATTGTTTTCATATTCTAATGACATAATCTGGGTTATTTCTAGGATTTAATTTTGACATTATTAACTAATGAATGTTTATTTCTTGATTTTTGACAAATGAAATTATGTTATTATTATTTTATGACTTTTTTTTTATTTTATTTTATTCACAATTGGTAAACCCTTGACCACATCTCACCTGGTGGTAAGTGACGAATCATCAGAAAGAGTGTAATTTGCACCTATTTTGAATAAATTCGTTGAATCTTGAACGCTATCACACCACAAAGAATGTTATCCATCGCAGACCGTTAACAGAGCAATACCATCTCCGGGGATAGCGAGAGACATAAAGGTTTTTAATTTGTCTGCCCTGCAACCCGAACGTCGAGCTATTAGGGCGAGGCCATTACAGGCGTAGGGCGGATCTGCCCTACTGACTGCACGACGTGATCGGGGTGCAGATGGCTATAGTCATGGGGGAAAAAGAAAAAAGTGTAAATATCGTTAAAGAGGATATTTAAATTTGTATCTATACGCGTTTTTATAGTCGTTAAAGAAATTCTAGATCTTTTTGTTTCACATTGTTTAAGTGTTAATTGTCATCACATCATTGACGGTCGCTGGCATTAGCTAGTGATGTACCATTTTTGTCGGTTACGGTTTTCGAAAGTGTTACTAATGTTAGAAAAAGTAAGCGAATAGCTCATCTTTCTTCTAATTTTATTTTCTTTAGAAATCAGAAAGACGCTATAGTTTTGTTCCGTAGTCAATAAAACTGGGAATCCATAAGTTTCGCCATAACCGTCTGTCCGTCCACCAACGGTATTTAACGGCGGATTTACTCTAATATGTATACAGCTATAAGGCTGAGGTATGGATTCGACAAATTTGTGTCGCCTTTACACATATTTTTAACGATTGAGCCAGTTTAAGTTTAAGGGCATAAGTTAGGTAAAACTCGCAAAATTAAAATAATGCCCACTCTTAAATAGTACCTAAATAATCTGCATAGAAAGTCTATTAAATTTTGCTACGAACGAACACAATTAAGACCGCAACAGCAAACATACATTAAATTTAAAGCCCCTTAAGTCTTGTACGGAAATCTAGGTCCACCACACTGTGGCCTAGCTTAGCGACCATAGCCTAGGGTGGCCTACCTTGCCCAGGGCAGCCTAGCTTGCCCGCGAGCGGTTGCTGGCGAGCCGTTTCTGCACTAATTCTCGCCGGCTGACATACGACCGTGCGGGGACTTTATCTTACACCACGGACATGCGAAATTACATCCAGCGCCTATATATTCGTACCTCGGAAGTGGTTTTCTTAGATAGATACTTCACGTAAGTTGTCTAGAACATAAATCACGACACATTACCAATACCTATCAAGATGAAGAACAAGGAATTCTCATAGGATCACTTGTTTGTCTGTATGTCTGGTTTGAAAAAATCAAACTAGTCAACGAAATCAGTAGATACGGGCGTTTTGCCGCGTATTTTGAGACTCGCAGGAGAATCGGTTTTGCTCGTTGAACCAGAATCATGAAATTTGGTATGAGGAAGTTTAAAGTAGCGAGTCCCTATACAAGAAATGTGTTTTACTTGGACATTTTTACGTTTTGTCATCTTTCTACTTCGACATTTTTACGTTTTGACTTTTTTATATTTTGACATTGGACGTTATTTTACCTAGACATTATTCATTTTGGACACAAGTCGACAATATCGCTCAAATCTGGTACTATTCTAGACTTCTAAGATTTACCATACTGTAATTACCTAGCTTGAGTCACTTGTTTTTTTTAGAAATAAAAAACTTATTGAACATTTGCGATGCTGTAGACCCACTTCGCGGGATAATAAAAACTGCCTTTAGCAGCTATTTAATGGGCAGTAACAGTGTTCAATATTTCATAAATTTATATGCTTGTCATGTTTTTAGGCACACCACGCACGCAAAGATGGTCGTAAGCGGAGGCAACGCAGTTTATATTGTTGGCACCTTCAAACACCTCGGGACTGATGCCGATTTTAAGGTTGGTTTGTTTTTTTTTCACATCATTTCAGCAGTGATTTAACTTTTTTTGTCATTTTATCATATTATGAGAGCGTCGGTGGCGTAATGACAAGGTCCCGCTACCTCCGGTCGTGGTTCGAATCCTGCCACGTACCAATGTGTTTTCGAATTTGTATTTCATATGTACGTTTATCCGATGCTCTTACGGTGAAGGAAAACATCGTGAGGAAACCTGCACACGCCTGCGAAGAAACTCGAAGGTTGTGTGTGAACACCAAACCGACCAAACCGCACTGGGCCACTAAGGCCCGATCGCCCTAATTCAGGGTAGGCTCGAGCCCCTCGGCGGGGAAGTATATGAGCTGATATACTTACTTACTTCGCTGGCTCAGCGACCCGAAGTGGATCTTGGCCTCCGACATTAAAGTGCGCCATTCTATCCTATTTCGTGCCAAGTTTGACCATTCGGGCATTCCCAACTCTCTGAGGTCTTTGGCGACTTCATCTTTCCAGCGATACCTTGGTCGACCAAGGTATCGCTGGAAAGATGAGCTGATAATATGATGATGTTATTTTATAAAGAAACAAGTGCGAGTCAAAATTGCGCACTAAGGGTTCCGTACCAAAAACTAATTTTAAATATTTATTTAATTTTTAATTTTATATTTTTTTTTTTTATCTGTATTTTATGTATCCTGTGTACAATAAACTGTTAAATAAATAAATAATTTTCATGTATAGCACCATCTATAGATATAGATAAAAGGGAAATAATTGCTGTTGTCGTATTACTTCTTAAATTAAGTATGTAGAAGATACTACTAGATCTCACTAGGTGGCGCTAGTTTCTAAACAATCAGACTTTGGAAATTTCACTTTTCCTGTATGAATATAGATTTTCCTGTAATTTATGAATTTAACTTCATAAACTGTAATTTTCTCAAAATTTTAGGCCCATCGTTTCGGAGATAAGAGGGGGAATCGTCATTTTTGCCTTTTTTTCTTAAATAACGTTTAAACTATTTATCTTGAAATTAAAAAAAATATATATTTTTGAGATTCTCACATCAAGCCCTTTCATTTGATATTATAGTTTTCCTAACTTTTTTTATAATTTCTCATTTACCCCCTAAAAGTGGCCCCTATGTTTAAAACCAATTAATTTAAGTTACATTTCCGTCTTTGAGTCATAGCCACATATGTGTACCACATTTCAACGCAACCGGTCCAGTAGTTTCTGAGCAAAGCAGCTGTGACAGACTGACGGACAGACAGACACACGATATAAGGGTTTCGTTTTTTTTCCTTTTGAGGTACGGAACCCTAAAAACTAGCTAATTTCTAGTGGGACTCGCACCACTGAGGGTTCCGCACCACACCACACCTCTCCACACGAGTACAACATTACAATGATAGGTACTTTTTTATTCCAATCAGTTCAGGCTCCTCGGCGCGAGTAAGACTCACACTTGGCCCATTTCTATTATTTTTTTATTTTACTGTAGGGTTTGTTCTATTGGTAATCTAAGTTTCACGCTTGTATTTATTACCATTTTCACGATAAATTAAAAACAAAGTTTTATGTATTAATATTTACAAATATTTATTTTATTTATAATTTGATAGTAAATCCGCGATAAAAACACGATAGTCTGAAAGCATTTCAGCCGGATGTCTATTACGTTCCAAAACGTACAGAATATTAATGATTGGACGTGCCTATATTATTCCGAATCGGAATTTCCGATTTCTGTAGGTCGGACTATAGATCCTTATTATATCAGCTCATATACCGTCCCCACCGAGGGGCTCGAGCCTACCCTGAATCAGGGCGATTAGGCCTTAGTCGACCACGCGGGCCCAGTGCGGGTTGGTCGAAATGTGAAAATGTGTTTATTTGTTTGTAAACTCTTTATTGCATTTAAAACAATTAATGTGTTAACAAAAGAATATGAATATAGCAAAGGCGGACTTATCCCTTTCGGAATCTCTTCCAGTCAACCTTGGAATGCTGAATTACCTTTTCACGCTTTAACACCTTGACCAATCTTGATGAAATTTGATGCAGGTCGCATATGTCACGGGGAAGGACAAAGGCTGCTTTTTATCCCGTGAAAATAGCAAAGTCCGATGCAGTTACTGAGGGAACTGAAAAAATACTCTTTTTTGACTAATGTCCTTAAAATCGCAACGGAACAAGGGAATTTTGTGAATTTTTGCACAGATGGTTGAGGAGTGTCATAGATTGCTAATCACAATAGCCCGATCTGAGATAGGGATCTGGAGAAAATTTTCCACGCTCCACTCGCCCTTAAAGGCAGTCATGAAACCTATGTCCACGCGGGCGAAGCCGCAGGAAATAGCTAGTATGCTATATATATAAGGGGGGATGTGTCGGACGAACAGACAGGCAGCGTAGGCTTATTAATAGAATCCCCTTATCTGGTCCGGAATACTAAAAAACGAGATGAAAATAAGGCTCAACGTGTCTACACTACGGTTTCATTTTCCATTATTTTTGTAACGCGATCGTGAACATAAAAATAATGTTTTTCTTCAAAGCTTCTAATGGGAGCATAATGGATGGAACTAATTTTAACTTGATCCTGACATAAAAAGGAAAAAAAAATGCTACATGAAACATTAAAAACAAAATGCTAACACTAATAGTCATTAGAGTTACAAAAGAGATGTTAAAAGTACTTAGGCCATTGTTAAACAAAAAGCTTTTATCAAACTATCATATTTAATTTGGGTTATTTTTCCGTCACTGTTTTTACAGCTTTGCCAGCGTAATTTTGAATTACCCTTTTTTTTTAGGATTCCGTACACAAAGATTGCCAACCCTAAGCCTCCGCTGTCCGTCCATCTGTCTGTTAGCGGGCTGTAATAGGTAGACAGTTGAAATTTTTACAGAGTGTGTTTAAAAAATATATAATATTGTTTTTATGCTGCTATAAAAAACAAATTTAAAAAAAAATTAGATTTTTAATTTATTTTTTGTTCACAATAGGGATGACGAATGCTGGTCATCTGAGTTACTTTTTATCATCTGTTAAAAACGAAAATTTGTTCTAAACATGTTAGAAATACCTAGGCGTGGCCTCATAGTTTAGCAGCGTCATGTATGTACTCATTTTGTGATTTTGTTAATTAAAAATCGAAGACTTGATGGAAAACAAAACGAGTAAGGTTTTTCGAAGTTTAAGTAGGAGGGCAATTTAGTGATCAAGAGTTCATAATTTATTTCTGATGCTGTCGTCATCCCTATTGGTAAGCCCTTGGCATCATCTCAATTGAATCTTGAAGAAAATTAGATCTTGTAATTTGATCTTTAGGTACGGAACCATTCGTGTGCGTGTTTGATTGTCACTTGGTCAGTTTTTTTTTAATTATTGACAGTCACCTCGATCTAAGAACACTCTTAGTATCCACCTTAAAAGTAATTGGTAGTTGTTTAGAAAAAAAATACAAGTACTAAGCAAGTATTACTGTTGCAGCTTTATTTAACAACGAACGTGACGCAAGCGGACTTCAATATGGGATACACGATGACCGGCACGCTGGAGCGAGGATGTCGGTCTACCAATAGCTTCCAGGTTACTCACTTCGCGGTGTTAAGGCGATGTGACCACGAGGCGTATCACCTTAAGACGTCCTAGAAACTGAGGAGATAGAATAAGACAAGTAAACTTAAAAGTACTAGTCATAAGTAATGACTGCTTGTAGATGAGTTCAGCGGGCGATGGGTCTAGGGTTTATCAATAGTAGCTTCCAGGTCACTCACTTGGTGGCGATGTGCCCACGATGCGTATGTGACTTCAAGATGTCCTGGAATCTGTAAAACTAGGCATAGACTAGTAAATGACTAGCCATATAAGTGATGACTGTTTGTTTTAACTTAGCAGTAAATATAAGAATTACCAAATTACATAGGTTCCTTAATAGTTGCAAACTTTATTAAATAGAAGCTCTAGTTTAATTTTGACCAGGATGGGATCCGTATAACCATATAGGTACTTATCTCAAGACATCCTAGATACATTGAACGAAGTAAGATTAGGTGTTACGTCACGTGCATTCCGCTAGTAGCAGTGGTTGCTACATCAAGTCAATTTATTGTTCGTAGACCGAAGCGAAAAAAGTTTGAACATTTGGAATTAAGGTATATTATTTTGAACCTTAGTGTAACATAGAGATAGAACACTATTTATGGCAAATTTTTGGAATTAATTCTGTCTCAAAACTAGCAGTTGTATTGCGGGAATCATGAAGCATGGCGTGCGACTAGCTACTAGCCCGGCAGGCTCACTGAAGAACTTTATGTATCGGGGGGGGGGACATTATTTAAACATTATTTTTTGAGATATCCTGTATAGTAACATTTGGTGCAGTGATTTCCTGCGTACAGAGGTGAAACTGCTAGTGAAACGTTCTGGTTGCAGCCTCAGTGAATGACCTGAATATCTCTGAAACTTTATAAGCACTATTTTTCCTTTAGGCACTCCTTCCAAAAAAGGACGGGGTTCTCAATTCGACTGTATGTTTTTTGTGTGTTTGTTACGTGATATCTTTGCAGGTTGGAACCGATTTTCATGATTTATGTATGTTTAGGGTATGTTGTGAGGGTTGGTCCCATGTAATTTTTATGAGAATCGGTGTAGTATACTTTAACACAAAAAACCAAAAATAATAATGCAAAATTGTACTTAGTTGTTGCGATGGAAGTCTTTTTTTTAAAAACCTGTTTCTCGTTTCTAAATAAGGCATTATCAGAATGGTGTTTTGTATGATTAGCGAAGTGCACATATCCATATTATCCCGGCACCGTAGCCACAGTCTAAAGAGTTCATCAGTCGTCCAACGGAGACGTTAAGTCAGGGCAACCGTGCGGGGGCTGACAGGCGAGACGAGGGAGGTCAATCCCTAACTGTCAGCCACCGTTCGGGACAATTCATTCCAGGAACAAGAAGCGTCATGTATTCATGCACCAGAGGGGGCCAGTTACCAGTGATGTCGGTTTTTATGCAAAAATCAAAGAATTGGTATCACTGTATGGACTTTAACATTGTACCGTAGAGATATGATCACGAGGCATATCACTTTAAGACTAGTCACTGTGAGAAATAGTTGTGTAATTAAGCTTCAGCGATCACTTATTGATTACGTGTTAGTAAACCTTACGGAAATATGAAATTAACCATGTAAGGCGAAAAATAATATGACGATTAGGTATTTGATAATTTGAAAATAAAACTAGAGTGGCTACTAAGTGATGATAAACACGAGAGATATTTCTGTAAAGTATAATCCTTAAGCGAACTAGTTTGACAGCCATTCTAATCAAGATGAGAAAGAAGTCAGTGTTGCTATAAAATTGACGTTGCCAGTTACCCAGAAACAAGTACATTTCGTAGAATTAAGTCTATTAATCTAAGTAACTTTTTTTAGTTTTTCGTGACAGATAAACAATAAAAGGTAGCACATGAAACTTTTGACAAATAACAAATGGATCCAGATACAAATACATTCAGTTCATTTTCAGTAATTCAAACAATGTTTGATAATAATGCTTTTTAGGGGTTATTTTGTAGATAATCTATCAGTCTAGTAAGATATGGACACTGACCCGTTAGGGGTCAAATGAGCTCATATTTTTCGTCTTGAGCCTATTCCCTATGAGCGTTTCCTCTCGTTTCTATAAGCTTATTGGTCGGCACTTTTACTGGTATTGAGGAAACACAATACCATTAAAAGTGCCTGCGATAGTATAATGCAACAGTGTGAGTGCACTTCAATAGTGTAAAGAGGTTTTTTCGCACACGTTATTTAGTAACTGACTACCTTATCTGTGTGTGTGGCTCCTACCCAGAACACACAGTATTCACCCTCTGATCCTTGTTGTGCACACACACGTTTGTAAATATCATGTCAGAGTGATTTACTTGTACCTATACAGAATGTGGAATGAACACATGATATTGACATATATTGGCATAAAACATGAATCGCTACAAACCCTGCCACACCGCCCGTCGTTGTAACCACGCAGTACGCAAAGATGTATGTGCAATGCTCATAATATAACCACACCCTGAACACTTCATACAACGGGCCAGAAATGACATTTCAAAAAAGGAATGACGGAACAAACGACAGCCAAACTGTAACCAATCTGTATTAATCTGGGTGACGAGGGTGTAAGGTCGCAATCTGGAGAGCGGCAGGGAGTGTCCATACTGTATGTTAGTACTAATATATATACTTTGATATAACTATATACGTAAGATGTTACTTTTTCATATTCTTTTTTATGTTATGTTAGATCGTCCGTGAATCGAAGAGCTGATGTTGTGCTTAATTATAGTTTAGTTTAATAAGATTCGTAGAAATGTGATTCGTCTCTCAGAACGCTAGTTATTATTATTATTATATATTTTAGTTAAGCGTAATTTATAAAAATATTGCCAAGCGATATTGTGATCTCGACATTTGATGTTAGAATAATAGTTACGTAACGTTCGAAACTTCTAGTCGTTTTTATGGATCTCGTAGTGTTAGCAACGCTGTGTTAGATTTATTATGTAAATATCTATTTATATCAATAATTATATTACATTATACTTGCTTGGTAGAATTTTAGATTAAAACATTCACTATAAATAACTTTGATTAGATATAAAAGAACAAGATTCACTGTCACGCGATCAAAAATGTCCGAACTCCTTACATAAAGTCACCCTTTCTGTTCATGGAAGTGTACTTTCACGGTTCTCCATTTCTGTCTAACATAGTGATTTAAATATTTCTTTCCTTGTCTCCTGTCAAACAATTATCCGGACATTTTATTGCAGTTTGTTTTGTATAAAACCGGGGATCTAATTATTTTATATTTTATATGTGATCTAAAATAGTTATCGTTATTTTTATAGTATGGCACTTAATCCTTACTTAGTACCGACTCCAATTTAACACTTGAAGGTGCTGTTCTTACGACGACGGCAGACCGCAGACGCTGCGGCCGGCCGCAGCTTCATGCCGTCGGCGACATTACTTGAACTGCCGATCGCAGCGACAGTGCCGTTACGCTCGGTATTATTATCATATAAGTTCATACAAACTATTAGAGTAGCTTGCGGTCTGCAGTCACCATTGGAACAGTTCCTTTATGAATAGAAACAAACTAATTTAATGGTAGACTTTTGATTGACTACGTAAGAGTTCAGAGTACCTGCCAGTCGAATATTCAAGTCAAGAATAGGTTGTATTTTGTATAAATTTCTTTGTCACAAAATTATTTGCAGCGCCATGTATTTGTAATTCGTTTTGTAAATGGCTGTGAGCGATTTATACTGGCGAGCTCCTTCACGGTTCATCGAATAAAATAATATTATATATTGGACGGCGGCAGAGCGTCGCTCCCCTCTGACCCAGATAAAGTATTTTAATATAATTTTCCATTTCCTAACCAGTCTGAAAGCTTTCAGGTAAAATCGAAAGAATTACAATTCAGTATTTTATATCGGTTTTTTTCTGTTCAAGTTCCTATACGTACACTTTTGATGTACTTTTTACACTTGCGTGTATAGCAAACTTTATGAAAAATATTATTTAAATTAAATTGTTATACTTTAATTACAATGAATCTTCTCTTCAGCATATTTAAATTAATATTGTTTATATTGCTTTTGTTTAATAAATTTTATATACTCTTACATGTTAAAACATATGTTTTATATCATAATATTATTTAGTTTCGTTTGTTTATATCAATTTTATTCTAATTTGAATACTGTCTCAATCTTAAACTTTAGAGTTCCTCTATAACTGAGTGGTGTAGTATTTAAGCCATAATCAATTAATATGCTCTAAGTTTTTTTTACTTTTTTATTAACTAAGACAGCAAATGCGAGGCAATAGAAATCAGTGGCACAGAATGTATTTAGTTGGATTGATTTATTGTTTTCCTACTTTAGGGCCAAAGTAAACAAAACGGCATAGTCCTTACGCAGCAAAATTGTAATATCAAGTTAGCAAGTTAAAATGTATTAAGATTATTATACGTAAGTAACGTTGTTAAGAAGGTAATTAGTGATAAGAAGTAAAGTTGTAAAAGGGTGGTACCACAAACGTCCAGTATCGCACTCCCTCCAGTGTTTACACACAAGTTTTGTACAAAGTAATACTATAAATATCGGCTCCTATTTGGCTGTAAATTAAATGTAATATTAGAGTTGTAGCCTGTAACCCGTGAATCCTGTACTAATCCTGGTTTACAATGGTCAAGTGTTTAGCGAAGTAGACAAGCCTAATGTCTAGTTTACACGTATTAAGTAGCGAAGTAATCAAGTTAATTTTAAAATAAAAGTAAGTTAATTATAAGTGGTCGAGCGTTTACACGTGTAAAGTGAATAAGTACTAAGTGATTTTGTAGTTAAACTAAATTTTAAGTAAAAATTTAGTCGAATATAGCGTTTACACGTACTAAATGATAATTTAGTAGAAGGCCACGCCCACCGGGGCATGCGCGCGGTGCGGGAGGAGAGGCTACTTATTCGAAAAATAGATTCGATTCTATTCTACTTGTCAACTTATCTACTAAATCATTAACTTACAACTTATGAGTTAACAGCTCTTTAGTAATTGTTGACACACAGTAATTTATTTAAAATTTTGTTAAAATTAAGTTAACTACTACGCTACTTAATACGTGTAAAATGCATAAGTATGGTTCTATAAATCGATCGGACATTAGCGAGTCTCATACAATACACAACTATACTTACTAACTGTAATTTCTATTTCGCTAAAACACTTGACCAATATAAATCTAGTTTTAGATTTATACAGGTTCTAACAAAATTGGTGTATAATATTTAGTTATTATATAGTTAACTGGGGCTTCTTCTCACCATACTGTACAACTTTTGTTCTATGACTTTGCTGAAACCGCAAAAAAAAAATGTTTTACTCTTCATAAAAATTGATCAGCTGATCGATCAATTTTGTGCATCTTTGTATGGAGGATCCACATTTTTTCTTGAGAATTGACTATTAATTATTATTATTATTATCATTTATTGTTCAGATAACAACGATCCAGAACTTGTTAATAAGACTTATTACTATGACTTCTTCGAGGAAAGTTGTTCAGTATGATGGTAGAACCCCCAGTCAACGGGACCTACACCAATTTTTTTACAGCCTGTATACCTATCAATATATAGAGAAATTTTTCATGGCTTTGTTTCTTAATACATTGGTAATTCGTATCACATAATATACAAGGTAAGGAGCGTCGGTGGCGTAATGGCAAGGGCCGCTACCTCATATCCGGGAGGTCGTGGTTCGAATCCTGCCACGTACTAATGTGTTTTCGAATTTCGATTTCATATATGTGCATTTATCCGACGCTCTTACGGTGAAGGAAAACATCGTGAGGAAACCTACACACGCCTGCGAAGAAACTTGAAGGTTGTGTGTGAAGTCGACCAACCCACACTGGGCCCGCGTGTTCGACTAAGGCCCGATCGCCCTAATTCAAGATAGGCTCAAGCCCCTCGGTGGGGATGTATATGAGCTGATATGATGAATATACAAGAACATTACAGAAACATTAAACTTTATGTTATATGTATGTTTGTCCTGCTAAACTACGTTCCAGACAATAGCGTGCCTGGAAACTGTTTCCTTTGTAATGAAAGACATGAAAAATATTCATACACATTGCGTGGTATGACAATATCATGTAGATATATTTAAATCTTAAGTGCTTTTCAACGCAGACATCAATAATTAATACGTTATTAGGTGTTTGTTCATTCATATCAGCTCATATACGTCCCCACCGAGGGACTCGTGCCTACCCTGAATTAGGGTGATCGGGCCTTAGTTGACCTCGCGGGCCCAGTGCAGGTTGGTCAACTTCACACACAACCTGCGAGTTTCTTCGCATGCGTGTGCAGGTTTCCTCACGATGTTTTCCTTCACCGTAAGAGCGTCGGATGGCGCATTGCAGGCGGCACGGTCGGCGCGGTCTTTCTGTCCTCCATGTAGGATAGGATTCCCTATTTGTGCTATCGTTGGCGGCGAAATTGACCGCCCCGCCCCACCCCGTCGTGTGCAAAGCGCCTAAACGTACATATGAAATCTAAATTCGAAATCACATTGGTACGTGGCAGGTTCGAACCACGACCTCGACCACGACCTTGAGGTGTTTGTTACTTAACATTTATTGTGAATAGATTGTACAACCGTTTTAGTGTTGCTTCTGGATGTCATTCTCTTCAAAGTTTGTCTAACTAAAGATGTAAAAAGCTAAGAGAAAAGAACCTATTTTTTGTACTGCATAATATTTACCTATTTATTTTGTATTTTCGATACAGAGATGTTAAATATTTAATAAAGCAAATAACTTTATTCATCTAAAACTCTCGCTACATCGCTATTTTAAACAAAATCATATACCATCGACCAATTTGAATCATGAGTCATGACCCAATCACTTTGTCGATAATTCGTTTTTAGTAAGATTTTCTCCTTGCATGCATGCGTCATGGGCACATAGCTCGTAGAACAGATGGCCGTTGAAGCAGTTAAGTTCTTGAGTGGCGACTGCGTACTGGAAGACGACGGGTAGGAAGGCCTTCCACACGGTGGCCGACGATCTGGTGAAGTTCGCGGCAAGCCGCTGGATGCGGGTAGCGCAGGACCGGTCGTCGTGGAAATTCTTGGGGGAGGCCTTTGTCCTGTAGTGGGCGTCTTACGGCTGATATGATGATGATGATGCATGTTGCACTTAAGCCGTTTTATAATTTAATAAAATTATTGTTTTATTTAATATAATTTTACAGATGATCTTCAAACTGGTTGATTGGTAAATGTATTTATGGCGTGACCACCACGATACGGGCTTTGCCTAGTGTGGGGTCACAAGGCGCACTTTATACTGTATGGTACACTATTCGTTGGAAATAAATATATTTGTATTATTTAAGGAAACTACGGAAAATTTTGACTTTATTAATTCAGTAATCACGTTTTGAATTTCAAATTAACTATCGCTTCAAAATCATGTTTTAATTATGACACTTTAAACTTTCACGATTATTCATAATGACAAATTGAAAGCGGTACTTGACGTGATTTCATTTAACATATGAGCAAGTATTGATGTTTTTTTGTTTGTTGTTTCATGTTTTAATTCTTTTGAATATTGACCTAATTGTATTTGAATTTCTGTAAGAAGTTAAGCTCACATGATTCAAATATGGGAGATTTTAACTAATATCACAGATTACTAAATAGTTACTTCGTAACTAATATCTCTACTCGCCATCATTATGTTACTTAACAGTATTAATTGTAACTTAATAAAGTGCCAAAGACAATTTAGGGAGCTTCTAGTATAATATTTAATTTAAAACTTAACTTATAATAAGTGATTTGTAAATACAATCCGCTTCAAATTTGAATGTTGTCTTTCTTATAAAATGAATCGAATAAATTACATAAAAATTGCGAATACATTTTTATTAACCTCTCATTTTATTACTCCTACTCCTACTAAAAAGAATACATATTTTAAAGTCGGTTATATTATTATATAAAAATAGTTGTAAAATTAATATTGTCTCAGGGCTCGTATATTTCATGTTTTATTTTTATTAAGTGGAACTCCAGGTCGTTTATAATTTAAAATTTATATGTAATACTATATATAAGACTGTTTGTTTCCTAAATTAATAAAATAAATAAATAAATAAACAGCTAGGAAGTAGCTACTAAATATTTAGTCCATCGGCTTCACATCAGGAGGGCGCGGGTTCAATTCCCGGCGGTGTCTATAAGTTTGTAAGACAAGGTTAGGTTGGTAGAAGGGCATTTTATAAGCCCATCTGGCTAGCTCCCACCATCTTATTTAAGTCTTGCCGCCAATCATCAATGTTAACAATATTAATGTATTCCGGCTTGTAGATAAGGTAGCCAGTTCCCTATTGCGATGAGAAATCTTGGTAAGCCCGCTTCCATTTTCGGCAACATCGTCACTTACCATCTGGTGAGATGATGGCAACGGCTTACCAATTGTGAATGAATAAAACCTTACCTTACCTAACCACTCCGGGAGTGCCAACAGAAGTGAAAACTTGAACAAAACTTTTATAAGTTTTGACCCTCCGAGTGATCCTGGCGAGCGACTAGATAGTAACTAGGTAGGTGTGGCTTACAGTAGCGCAACGCCTTTGATGTCGCACGATGTCGCCAGGGCGCCGGCGTAGGTGCTAGCAGTACTAGCCTGTAGCCAGCCTGGCAAACTCGCGGAGTGCCCCGCTGCCCGCTGTCCCGCAAGTACCCTTCCGTAGCTCTGCGTAAGTACATTCGTTGCACTACTGTAAGCCGCTATATTGTAATACTGTTCTGCAGTACCTATGTTTCATAAATTTAAGGTACTGTAAAGACTAGATATAGCTGTATTTTATTTTTTTAGTTTATTTATATTTATTTTTTTAAATGTCGTTAGGTAGTATTTGTCTCGGTGAGTTCTCTTACTAAAGGTTCCTAACTTAAGGGGGTAACTTAAACACCGCCATCAGGTTAAAAAACGAGCAAGCTTTACAGTATGATGTCTAACATGTGACAAAATATTTATAAAATTAATGAATTATCGAGTCGTACATTCATGGTCCAGGCTTTCGATTAGTAGGTCATCTTTGCCTTTGGTCTTACATTAGGTTGCATGGCCATGTTACCTTAGCCTTCGTGACTTAAGAAACCTTCACATTTCCAGTTACACACTTCCTTCACGAAATCACTTCCACAAACTGCAGAAAAGCGAGGGGAAAGATGTAACACATCCGAAATAATTGATGAAAATGAAGTATAGGTACCAAAGTTTATTAAAAAAAACTACTGCCAATAGTGGCTACATTTAATACTTATTCCGCACCCCGGACACTGCATACAAATAGTTGTGAAATGACATTTCTAAAAATAAATGACGAAGCAAACAAAATCACGACGAAATCCCATACGTTCGAGAACCAAACTAACCAATCTGTATCAATCTGGGTCACGAGGGGGTGAGGTCGCAATCTAGAGAGCGACAGGGAGTGTCCATACTGTAAGTTAGTACTAATATAATATCTACAACTACAGCAGTCTACATTTCAGAGAGTAGATATTTTCTAATTAAACTCAAAGGATTCAAAAAAGGTGCAATTTGTACTCTTTCAGATAGTCATAAAACAGAAATTACGTGTACATAATATCATTTGTGAAAAAGAAAAAAATAAACAATCATTAGTTAATAACGTCATAATACTATCATTGATACAAAACAAATCATGTCATTAGTACAATGAAAACAATATGACACGAGAAGTTGTACATTAAAATCATTGAATATGTCATTTATGCGTTATTTTGTTTCTATTTTATTAAAAAATTGAGTGTTTTTGGCTGCACCTTACTTAATGGTAAGTGCCAATGCAGCCGAGGATGTAACACGCAAGCTCAAATAGTGCCTATTCACTCTCGTCTTGAAGATTTGACAAGAGTAGGCCAGTGAACAAGGACAGCAACCTACGGACAGACCTAGAGTATCTATTCTTCATTTCCTTTGTTTAAAATCTTCGTCAAAGCAAGCAAGTAATTATTTTTAAAATAATGGCAGCGCTATTTAGCTAGGGGGAACCCCTAAAACAGATGCAGGTAATTACCGCAGTTATGGTCAGTTAACCATAGCAATCGACGCGACCATGCAAGTCTTACTGTGCTGGTTGCTCTCATTAGATGGCACTCTTTTTCCGTCATTTTCTAAATTCCGTTAAAGTATAATTATTCTTTTACTGATAGCGGAGCTAATTAAGAAGAGGGATGCCCTGAAGTGTTATAGCTGCATAAAAATACACGAGCAAAAAGAATTATGATTTATGAAGCATTTTTCTTTACTAATGTAAAATTTTATGAAGGCCTTCTTTTTTGTTTTTATGATTTTTGCATATTTTCTCGAAAACTACAAATCTCTGGATCTTCGCTTTCATTTTCCTGTATATTACTTACATGTAATTAAGTAGGAGCATCAGTGGCGTAATGGCAAGAGCCGCTACCTCGTAAATCCTGCCACGTACTAATGTGTTTTCTAATTTCGATTTCATATGTACCTACCTACCTACCTAGGTGAAGGAAAACATCGTGAGGAAACCTGCACACACCTGCGAAGAAACTGGAAGGTTGTGTGTGAAGTCGACCAACCCGCACTGGGCCCGCGTGGTCGACTAAGGCCCGATCGCCCTAGTTCAGGGTAGGCTCGAGCCCCTCGGAGGGGACGTATATATGAGCTGATATGATGAAGTAATAAAGTCAGGTGAATATTAAGTAGGAAGTTCAAAAAACTAGTAAAATCGATTTAAGCGGGGCTACCCTCCATATCGTAAAGCCAAATCAAAGACGTTCCACTTAAAAATAAACTTTTCGGCAGCCCGCACTAAACTTTCTCGACATTTTTAAATTAGTTTTTTTCATACAAAAATTTAATGTAAAAATAAATTTATGATTTTGATGAATTCATGTTGAATGATCAAATATATACTTGTTCGAAATACATGACAATTCAATAGCTCCAACCATTTGTAAGTAAATCGCAAGTTTCAATTTCATTTGTAGGAGAACCATACAAACACGATTTTTCCCAGACCAATGGGTATTACTATGTAATAGACAAACATAAGCAACTACGACATTCAAAGTTACATCAATATTGCAAGGGCCGTTTTTGAGAAAAAAATAAATTTCAGTTTTTGTTGTATGACAGTTACTTTTCGGTTTGACGGTACGAACCAACTTTTGATAACCCCTCGATGAAATAATTTAAAACGCTGAATTTAAAAATTTGGTCCCAATCGGACTAAAGATTTAGCCTCCAGAGCCATGCATGACGGACAGACAGACGGACGAACGGAATTTAGATGTTTGATTTATTAACACGCTTATATTAGCTTCACCTGTATGTTACATACATACCTGTACCATTGTAACCGACTCCTTTGCACTCGATTTCGACCCACTTTAAACAGACAGATTTAATTCAAACTTTGTACATTTATCAAGTATCAGTGAAAATACCCTAATTTTTATCTCATTATCCTGAACTAAAAATTGAAAAATAAATATAGATTAATAAAATCTAAAAAAATAATTCTTAATTTAAGCTCAAAACAATAATGAACGAAAAACACTAATATTATTGTGGAAAAAGCGTGGGGGCGCTTTGTGCCATATTTTTCCTATATCGAGCATCCCACGCTTTTTTCACAATATTGCTAGTATTTTTTGTTTATATTGTTTTCAGCTTATATTAAGAACTATTTTTCACTTTTTAGTTTGATGTGCTTCAAAAGAGTGTTTTTTTTTTGTATGTGCTAATTATATAACACATTTCACGAAAATTGAAAAAACTTTTTTTTCGCGATAATACTTCCTCTACCCTACGTACGTATGTATGTACGTATGTACGGGGTCGAGAAAGTACAAATGAACAACCACGCTGTGCATACTTGCTCGCGTAGCATTCACGCTCTGACATAGATAAATCAGCTTTAATAATAATTTGAACAAAGAAAACCGACTTCAAATAGAAAACTAAGGTTCCCCCCGATTTCTCTGGGATGACATCATCCTGGTTTCCTTATCATATATCTCATATAAAAATGTATGTATAATATAATAATATAATATCCTTGGGATATCTCTTTCCAACAAAAAAATAATTATCAAAATCGCTTCATAAACGACGATGTTATCCGTGAACACACATAAAAAAATGTACGGTCGAATTGAGAAACCTCCTCCTTTTTTTGAAGTCGGTTAAAAATGCGCTTAGCTGGTAGCAATAGAAGAGAATGTATCAGACTTGAAAAACAATCTGGGTTTGTATGGGAGGGAACTTATTACGGTTTTTTATGAAACCTATTATAGTAGGCCTTATTAAATTCTAGTAACGCACAAAGTTTGATTAAAATCGTTAAGACCATTTTAGATTAAAAGTAAAAGATCCTGCAGCTTTTCCCTGGAATAAGTAACACACTCCCACTCGGTGGACCGATGACCTGGTGAAGGTCGCGGGAAGCCGCTGGATGCGGGCAGCGCAGAACCGGTCGTCGTGGCCTATGTCCAGCAGTGGACGTCCTTCAGCTGATATGATCATGATGATGATGAAGGAACATCACATTAAGGTCATTTAAAGTTGTAGTAACATACAAAGTTTAATTAAAACAGTTTGTGAAAAAAGTAAAATCAAAATTCTTTAAAAAATCGATATTTTACTATAGTTGCAACCCTTAAAAAACAAGATAAAAATTTGGGAAAAAAACGGCTGGAGATATAAAAATAACATTTCTTCAAATTTAACAGTAAAGCTATTGTCTGTGGAGTAAACTTTGAACGGGTCTGTGCCAGTTCCTTGAACTCTACCAGACACGACATCAGGCTTCTCCATTATTTGGTCCATATAGGCATGTCTAAGTCTTTTCACGTCCTCTCCTCCCTTCGATTTTTCCTAACATTTTTTTTCGGTTTTAGGACTATTAGTGTATCGCAACTTCTGTTTAGTTTTGCCATCACAATACCTTCTTCACTTCTTTGGCGCTTGAAAGTAAAAAACTAAATAGCCTTACAGTAGCCGCATATGACGTGTAACATGTGACGCAATGTTCATGAAATTAATGAATTATTGGGTTATTCATTCACGGGCCGGGCCTTCGGATAGTAGGTCATCATTTTCTTCGGCCTCGCATTAGGTGGCATAGCCATGTTACCTTAGCCTTCGTGACTTAAAAAAACGTTCACATTTTCTGTTTCACTCGTCCGTCCCATTTCACGAAATCACTCCCACGAATTGCGGGAAAGGAAAAGGAAAGATGTTACACTTAAAAAAACTTTAACTAGCTCAACATACAGTGAGTGCCTAACATATGTAGAGAATGTGTAGGTAACTGACCATATTGTACCAAAAAAATATTTCTATTGAGACGTCTGTCTGCCACGCCCTGTGACGGATTAACAAGTCTCAATACGTACTTAAAAAATTGTTAAAATCTGTAATTTGCACGGCAGTTAACCTTTTCTACGCCAACAACGGATATATCTGTCTGGGTATACAACCTACACACGTTTAAATTCGTGTTGTTTTTATTTAAGGACATGTTTGGTATGTGCGTGAACATACATAAGGTTGAAATTCGCCTTGCTTTGTCTGTTATGTGATGTGGCGGCTTTTACATTTGACATGCTAATGGCGTTGAAAAGGTTAATTAGAGGCGCTGCTTGTACGAGGCAAGGAAGGAGTTTAGCGGCAATAACGGCAAGTTGACAAGGAGTTTGTACAGGAACGCTCGCCTGGCTCAGGTCAACACAACGCCGCCGAGATGAAAGTTAGTCCAGGCGTGTTGACGAAGTATCCGGCCTGACAACGGTTAGTGCTTCGTAAAAGTGATAGGGCTTGTTCATAGTTTCATCGTCAAGATAACTACAATGAAAGGGGTGCTAATGAAATTATATAAAAATGTCGAGAAATAAAACTCAACTTAAGCCATTTCGTTTGTAGATACACCACGTTACGTAGTTTTTGATCAGACCTATAAAATCGATTGTATTTGGGATGCTCTACAAAATCTTGTTTTTTAACCCTCAATTGTAAGCCCTTGACATCATCTCACCTGATGGTAAATGACGATGATACCGAAGATGGAAGCTGGCTTACCAAGATTCCCTAACGCAATGGGGAACTGGCAATCTTTTATTCAAGCTGGATCACAATAATGCTGTTAACATTGATGCTTGGCGACAAGACTTAGATAAGACGGTGGTAGCTAGCCAGGCGGGTTTAGAAAATGTCTTTCATCCAACCAAACCGAGTCATACAAAGTTAGACTCCGTCGGGAATCGAACCCGCGACCTCCTGATGTGAAGCTAATGGATTAACCATTAAGCCACGGAGGCGGTTAAAACAAAATATAATCTATCTAAAAATACAGGAAATCCAATTTGTGTTCACTTACAATGTTACATAGTACGAGGAAATAGAGAATAATGGATGCCTATCGTAACATCTTCAAAGCAACTATCTATATCATTGAAAAACTATTCGATATAGGAAACGTGGGAAATCTTGAAAGAAAGTGGGCAGTTAAGCGCTAAAGCCGCTTACTGCAGCCGGCGCGAGAATCCAGCGCTGCACAGTAAGATCCTAAAGAAGAATTGTGGTTTTGCAGCTTCTAGTAAGTAAAAATAAATTATACAGCCATGCCGTTTCTTGAAAAGCCGTCACCGTCTGGCGTATACACAAATCACACTAATATTGTAAAGGCGAAAGTTTGTGAGTGCGTATGTTTGTTACTTCTTCACGCAAAAACTACTGAACGGATCTGACTGAAATTTGGTAGGTAGACAGATTAGGACCTGGATTAACACATAGGCTGCACTGAGCACCCTCGAAAAGTCATAGGAACGTTGTCCACGCGGGTGAAGCCGCGGGAAACAGCTCGTCAACGATAAACATTACGCTTACATAGTACCTACCAAAGAATAAAGGTTTGTATGGGTTTATATGGGAGGTAACTCATTAATATTTTTCCTGGAACAATGAACTAGGGCCTTTATAACTCCTAATTATTTGCAAAATTTTATCAAAATCGTTAGAGGCGTTTTGATTAAAAAATAAGTGTTTTAAAGTAAAAAGTAATGAACTTAAGTTACTAGTAAAGCAAAGAGTAATGAATATTACTTTAAAAAGTAGTTATAGGCATTTTTTACCATTTGGTTTTTTTTCTGTTAGCATTTGCCCGCAGTTTCGCCCGCGTGAATATCGTTCTGTTTTAGTTCATACAAAAGTCCTATAGAAAAAAAAACTCAATTTTCCTATTTTCCTAGTTTTAGGGTTCCATACCTTAAAAGGTAAAAATGGATCCATTATAGGATCACTCGTGTGTCTGTCCGTCCGTCCGTCTGTCATAAGCAATTTTCTCGGAAGCTACTGGACCGACTGAGTTGAAATTTGGTAAACATGTGTAAGTCAGTGACCCAAATACGAAAATCACGTCCCAAATACGGACGTGTAACGGTAATAAATAAATTTTAAAATTGGAGGCCACTTTTGGGGGGTACATTAGAAATTTAAAAAAGATTTTTAAAATATATTGTGTGACATATCAAATGAAAGGTCTTGTTGTGAGAAACAACATTTTTTAATATTTATATTTATAAAATAATGTTTTTGAGGTTATTTAAGAAAATAAGCGAAAATTTACCATCCCCCCCCCTTATCTCCGAAACTACTGGGCCTAAAATCTTGAAAAAATCACAGTTTCATCATTACAGCTCATAAACGTCCCCACCGAGGGGCTCGAGCCTACCCTGAATTAGGGCGATTAGGCCTTAGTCGACCACGCGGGCCCAGTGCGGGTTGGTCGACTTCACACACAACATTCGCTGGCGTGTGCAGGTTTCCTCACGATGTTTTCCTTCACCGTTAAAGCAATCGGTAAGTATGTACGTAAGTTTTTTTGAAAAACTCATTGGTACATTGGCCGTCCAGATTTGAGCCCGGTACCTCTGGTTAGATGGATCGAGTCGTTACCGGTTGAGCCACCGACGCTTTTTATGAGTTTATGAGGTTAAATACATAGATTACAGAAAAATGTATGAAAAAATCTAAAGTCCTTCCGTTCCCACAGGAAAAAATGAAATTTCTAAAGTCCAGAATAAGTAGACTCATAATTACCTAGTGCAAAGTATGTAAAGTCTTATTCTGTTGGTATTTTGGTGTAGAACCCTGTTTGTGTGACCCTGAGTCGCACTTGGCTGGTTTTTTTTCTTTTAAATCAACATTAAACAATTTCTTAGTAACAAAGAATAAAGTTAAGTAAGTATATTGACTTGATGAAAAAATAAAACCTACCAAGTGCGAGTTGAACTCGCGTGGAGAGGGTTCCGTACAATGCCAAATTCAAATACAAAATATCACATTTGAAATCCTCACAGTAAGCTGCGAGTTAATTTTTTTTATTATTAAAAATTTGCGTGTGTTCGGCTGCACCTCACCTGATGGTAAGTACCGATGCAGCTCGCATGCAAGCTCAATAAGTACCTATTCACTCTCGTCTTGAAGATTCCTAAATTTTACGAATCGGGGAGTACAGACGCCGGAAGGGAATTCCACCCCTTGGCTGTTCGCATGATGTATGAAGAAGCATAACGCTTCGTGTGTAAAGGTGGAACATTGACGACAAAGGGGTGGAACCGCCCTCCGAACCTGGTCGTCCGATGATGAAATGGAGAGGAGAAATGAGGACGTGAAGCTCCAGGACATACTCTCTGAAATGAATCCTGCAGAACACCGATAGACTATTTTATTTTACGACTAAAACTATTTTCCGTAGGTGAACGTATTATATTGAGTTTACCACTTTTTTTTTCAATTGATAGAATTCCTATAGGTTTTCCTGTAATCTACAAGCAATGAACTATATTTTGTATTTTTTCCAAAATTTTAGACTCAGTAGTTTCGGAGAACAGGGGGGGGGGGAATGGTCAATTTTCGTCTTCTTTCATGAATAAAATCAAAACTATTTATTTTACAATATAAACAAAAATATATTTTAGATATAGATAACGGGCCCTTTCATTTCATATATAACACAATAAGGTTTCCAAAACTTTTTTTTAATTTCCTCATTTGTCCCCCGAAAATAACCCTTATTTAAAAAAAATACTTTGCACACCTGTTATTTCTCTGATATTTTATTTCACCTGATTTGGTCCAGTAGATTCGGAGCAAATTGGCTTAGACAGACGGACGGACAGACACACAGACGCACGAGTGATCCTATAAGGTTCCGTTTTTTTTTTGTACGGAACCTAAAAACAAATAGTTTTGGTTTGTATGGAAGATACTATTCGGATTTTCATTAGAATAACCAACTAAAGACTGCAGTAGGCCTTATTAAGTCATGTTATTAACAAAGCTCCATTAAAATCGGTATAGCTATTTTTGATAAAAAAATAACAAACAACCTGGATGTGTATGGGAGGTACCCAATTCAGACGTTTCTTAGAATAACGAACTATTGGGTGTAGAAGGCCATAAAAAGTGATGTTTTTCTATGGTGGCAATGATAAAAAATCTAATTAGGGGATTTAAAAAAACGGCTGGAGTCAAAATAAAATATTTACCTAGCAGTCCACACTCGTTGTTTTTGATTTTCCCATGATAATAAGGTATTTTTCCCGCGGTAAAAAGTAGCCTATGACACACTCCAGACGTCTTACTATATGTCTGTGTGAAAATCACGTCAATGCGATGTTCCGTTCTTCCGTGAAAGAAGGACAAACAAACACACTTTTGCATTTACAATATTAGTTAGGATTTAAGAATCCAAATTTCACCCAAATCAGCCTAGTAGGACGCATAGACAAAACTTAGCAAAGACTAATAAATAGTCTCATCAGACATAACGTTTTTAGAATAGGGGATCGGACTGCATCAAAAATAAATTCTAAAAAATATGATTTCCTAAATTGAAGTTGAATCCTCTTGAAGTTTCAAAAAACCTTACTTGTTTTGTTTATCCATCACGTCTTCAATTTTAATTGATCAAATTCACAAAATAAGTTCGTCAATGACGCTAAAAAACTTATGCCGTCATTTGTGGGTATTTCAAACATTTTTAGAACAAAATTTCGTTTTTGTCAGATCATAAAAAGTAACTCAAATGACTAGCAGTCCGATCCCCTATTCAAATGCTAGCGGCAGTAGACGGTAGACATTAGACTTACTCATTTCCTTGATAAAGACAACAAGAAATACTGTTGTTGGTCGCAGTAGCATCACAACAAAATACAAGTAATATTTGTAGCAACTAAGGTAAATAAAGATAGGCCCAACAACAAGGTAACACCTTCAACACGGGTATAATTTACAATCCTCCAATCTACATACCGTAAAGCTTGACTCCGATAACTTCGTCAGTTGCGACTTGCGACTAATTACCCCGACACCCGAGAACAAAGACAACGAAGATTAAAATATGTCGGATCTTGCGTCGCTTGCGCTGAACAAAAGCCTCAGTAATACAGCCCAGATACAAGAATTACAAGATACAAACTCAACGAGTGTCTCCTTGTTTCTTCCCGGCATCGTTGAGACCCGTTAAGATTACGCCAACGGTTCTCTTCAAGTGTTTTCGCGTATATTTTGCTTCTTTCTGGCGTAATTGCGGTAATACATTCAGTTATCTGGAGCGCTTAATCCTTCCGAGGTGGGGCGCTAATGCGGCGCTATCTCGCGTTAATTTCCCCTGTATAATCGCACCACAAATTGATTGTTCCCGGCGCTGGGAATTGAATTGCCTACCTCGGCTAAAAAGACCAATAATTTTTCCCAAACTGCCACTTTCAATTATCTAAAATGAATTTGCTATTCAGGTGATGTATACAACTGAGGTTAGAGTGGCGTGCCTACACCAAAAATAAATTAGCACCTTGTGTACCTATGTATAAGGTATGTATGATTTCACAATTTATCAATTTAATTAGTTGGCTCTTAATTCATTTTGTAATTAACATGGTTCACTAACATGATAGCCAGTTCCTCATTGCGTTGTGGAATCTTGATAGTCCCGCTTTCATGTTCAGCATCATCGTCACTTACCATCAGGTGAGATGATGCCAAGGCCTACCAATTGTGAATTAAAAAATTACACCTTTCTAGAAATTAAACATATTTAAATTGGACTCAGGCTTATTTTTGTACATTATAATTAGGATAATCTTGTATAGTTCTTTGTATCTCAGCTAAATGTCATCATCATCATCATATTAGCCGAGAGATATCCACTGTTGGACAATGGCCTCCTCCAAGGATTTCCACAACGACCGGTCCTGCGCTGCCCGCATCCAGTGGCTTTCCGCGACTTTCACCACGTCGTCAATCAATCGAGTGAGAGGCCTGCATACGCTATATATTCCAGTGCGCGGTCGCCACTCGAGAACTTTACTACCCCTACGGCCATCTGTTCTACGAACTGTGTGCCCTGGCCACTGCCACTTAAGTTTAGCAATTCTGAGAGTTATGTAGGTAATTTGGGTTCTCTTACGAATCTCCTCGTTTCTATCATACAGCGAATCTCCGAGCAAAGCACGCTCAATTGTCCTTTGGATGACCTTGAGCCTTCTTATGAGGCCCATAGTAAGCGAATATGTCTCGGTTCCGCTTGTCATCTCTAGCAACACACACTTGTCTTGAGACACTGCGGTAGTGGGGATGTGAAGATATTGTGAGGCTTCCCGAACGCTGCTCAGTCGAGTTGGATTTGTCGGTTGATATCTTTCTCAAAGTTGGACCTACCTAACTGGACTGTTTGTCACAGGTATACAGGTATCATCATCATATCAGCCGACGGACGTCCACTGCTGGACATAGGCCCCCCAAGGATATCCATGACGACCGATTCTGCGCTGCCCGCATCCAGCGGCTTCCCACAGGTATACATATTCATCAACAACTTCGAGTGTAGTCTTCAACCTTCAGAGGATTAGGTGCGACACGGACATTTAACATTATTTTCGTCGTTTCCATGTTCATTTTGAGACCCACTTGTTGACAGACTCTACTGAGGTTATCGAGCATTGTGCCTAGGTCTTCCTTAATCTCAGCCATGACCACTAAAAAGGTAAAAAGTGGTAACTCGGCGTTGATGTTGATGCCGAGTCCACCCCAGTCCACAAGCCTGTAAAATCTTCCAGGACGGCGGTGAACACAGTTTCGGATATATAACTTCTTCCTGTCTCATCCCTTGCTGCTGCAGCCGGATAGGTTTCGATTTCTGGTCCTGGAGGCGAACCAGCATGGTGGCGTTTTCATACAGACACTTCAACACCTTGATGTATCGATAGTCAATTCGGCACCGCTGGAGAGACTTTAGCACAGTCCAGGTTTTGACCGAATGTAATGCCAAGTGTAGTGGTTGATTATACTCTTCCGTATCCTGTATAATCAGCCGCAGCATCTGTATGTGGTCTATGAGTATGGTACTAAATCTTGTTTGGAAGCCGGCTTTTTCGGGAGGCTGGAAGTCGTCGAACCTGCGTGCGATACGATTCGTAATGGCTCTCGAAAACAGCGTGTAGACATGGCTCAGAAGTGAGTCATTATTCAGTGGCTCAGGATTAGTTTAATGTAATGCTGTATATTAGAGACAAATTAATCAACTTTCCTTATTGTTTTCCAAACAAGAAGCAAAACCACACCTTCGTGACCCAATCTGTAATGATTGCCAATCACGCGAAACAAACCAAAATTCAAGATTCAAGGTATTTATTCAAAGTAGGTGCTCATTGTAGCAAAAATAGGTAGATCATTTGTGAAAAATCAAGAAATAATCAATCATTAGTTAATCATGTTAACATTCAGTCCTTGAAATAAACCAGATTATGTCATTAGAACATGAAAACAATATGACATAAAAGTCATACGTAAGTTATACGTAAAAGTCATTGATACCTTTGACAAGAGTAGGCCAGTTCACACGGACAGCACCCGGTCACGAGTATAACGCGAGAGTCAGACATCGCTCCCATCAACTATATTAGAGGGGACAGGAACGACCCAGCTCCCGATGCGCAACCATCCGCAATTCAAGTCGTCCAATAATCCAACTAGAAAACTATAGCCAGCAAACATTTGTTGATGAAGGATGTTAAATATGTTCCGGCAGTTGGTGGTCATCGCGAGTTGCGCTAATGCGGCCATCAAACGGCTAACGCGGATAACAACAAAGTTGCGCGATTCAGACTTAAACCCGTGATGAAGAGTCATTTCCGTTGCTTGAGGTCTATTTTGTAGTTCTCCCACTCGAAAATTTTAAATCACTCGTAAGATGTTAAATATGTGCCGGTAGTTGGTGGTCATCGCGAATTACGCTAATGGGGCCATCAAACGGCTAACGCGGATAACAAACAAGGTTGCGGGATTCAGACTTAAACCCGTGATGAAGTCATTTCCGTTGCTTGGGGTCAATATTTTGTAGTTCTCCCACTCGAAAATTTTAAGTCACTCATAAGATATGTTAAATATGTGCCGACAGTTGGTGGGCACCGCGAGTTGCGCTAATGCAGCCATCACACAGCTAAAGCGGATAACAAACAAAGTTGCGCGATTCAGACTTAAACCCGTGATGAAGAGTCATTTCCGTTGCTTGAGGTCCATTTTGTAGTTCTCCCACTCGAAAATTTTAATTCACTCGTAAGATATGTTAAATATGTGCCGACAGTTGGTGGGCATCGCGAGTTGCGCTAATGCGGCGATCACACGGCTCACGCGGATAACAAACAAAGTTGCGCGATTCAGACTTAAACCTGTGATGAAGAGTCATTTCCGTTGCTTGGGGTCAATATTTTGTAGTTCTCCCACTTGAAAATTTTAAGTCACTCGTAAATAAAATTAAATATGTGCCGGCAGTTAGTGGTCATCGCGAGTTGCGCTAATGCGGCCATCAAACGGCTAACGCGGATAACAAACAAAGTTGCGCGATTCAGACTTAAACCCGTGATGAAGAGTCATTTCCGTTGCTTGGGGTCAATATTTTGTAGTTATCCCACTCGAAAATTTTAAGTCACTCGTAAATAAAATTAAATATGTGCCGGCAGTTGGTGGTCATCGCGAGTTGCGCTAATGCAGCCATCACACGGCTAACGTGGATAGCAAACAAAGTTGTGCGATTCAGACTTAAACCCGTGATGAAGAGGCATTTCCGTTGCTTCAGGTCTATTTTGTAGTTCTCCCACTCGGAAATTTCAATTCACTCGTAAGATATGCCTAACTAGTCAATTCACACATTTTCTTATATATGAAGATGAATTGATGTTTGTTAGTCTCGGTGAAAATTCGAAAAAAGCTTAATCGATCGATCTTAATCGGGTCACAAGGCATACTTTATACTGTACGGTATACTATTCTTTGGTAATAAATATATTTGTATTTGTATTTGATTACGATGAAACTTTCTTGTGTAGAACAGAAGACCGAAGAGTACAATCAGCCACTATGCTTGGCGTTTGTGGACTATGAGAAGGCCTTTGATTCAGTCGAAACCTGGGCTATGCTACAGTCTCTCCAGCGGTGCCAAATTGACCATCGATACATCGAGGTGTTGAAGTGTCTGTATGAAAACGCCACCATGTCGGTTCACTTCCAGGACCAGAACTCGAAACCTATCCAGTGTGAGACAGGGAGACGTTATATTTCCGAAACTGTTCAACGCCGCCCTGGAAGATGTTTTTAAGCTTCTGGACTGGGGTGGACTCGGCATCAATATCAACGGCGAGTATATATCCCACCTCCGATTCGCTGACGATATCGTGGTCATGGCTGAGACTATGGAAGACCTAAGCACAATGCTCGGTGGCCTCAGTAAAGTCTCTCAACAAGTGGGTCTTAAAATGAACATGGACAAGACGAAATAATGTTAAATGTCCGTGTCGCACCCACTCCCCTAAAGGTTGGAGTATACCTGGGACAAACAGTCCAGCTAGGTAGTTCCAACTTCAAGAAAGAGATCAATCGACGAATCCAACTCGGCTGGGCAGCGTTCGGGAAGCTTCGCAATATTTTCACGTCCCAAATACCGCAGTGTCTCAAGACTAAGGTCTTTGACCAGTGTGTGTTGCCAGTTATGACTTACGGAACTGAGACATGGTCGCTTACTATGGGCCTCATAAGAAGGCTCAAGGTCACCCAAAGGGCAATGGAGCGTAAAACTTTGTTGAACGCAGGCTTATTAAGTTATTTTCAAAAAATCTAAAAAGTTTTAGGTACAAGCTTTTGTTTAAGAAGAGTTTTTATGTTCAATACCCAAATTACTTATTAAATGCACGTTTGTTTGTTTGTAAACTCTTTATTGCATTTAAAAACAAATAAGATTTTAACAAAAGAATGTCGATATAGCAAAGGCGGACTTATCCCTTTCGGGATCTCTTCCAGTCAACCTTGGAATGCTGAAACTTAACGTTTCCGAATTTAAATAAAATATCGAAAATCTTTTAGATGTAAACTTTAATTTAAAAAACAGTTTGATTTATTTTTTTTTTCTCAGCAAACCCTTTCATTTGATTCACAATATGATGATGATATATGATGCATAATAATGACTAGTCCGCCATTTTAAATTAAGAATGACGTCACTATGCTAAACATGCACAATGGTCCAAACTTAACATGTATTCAAAATTTCAGCTCAATCGCAAAACAACAATTAAGCTTCAATATTTGTCACAAACCAACAATCAAACTTACTAACACGATAAGCTATAGAAAGCTTGCAAAAGAAACTGCCACGTGCCGCTTGCGGCTTGCGCATCGCGCACACTCGATGTCCACGCGGGCGGATCCACGGACATCAACTATTAGAATAATATTTTATTCAGGTTGTGCAAAAGTTTCATCATCAAAGCACTATTTAAAGATAGCCAAGTTAAAAGGCAAGTTCCTCTCCGCCTGCGCCGTCGCACGCACGATGAGAATAGTGCTTAATGAAAGGCAGGGTTCTTTCAAAAAATAGTGAAATCCACCAAACTGAATCCTACTAATATTATATACGCGAAAGTTTGTAAGAATGTATGGATGTATGTTTTTTACTCTTTCACGAAAAAACTACTGAACGGATCTGGCTGAAATTTGGTAGGTAGACAGATTAGGGCCTGGATTAACACATAGGTTACTTTTTTTCACGCTCTGCGCACCTTCGAAAAGTCATAATAACGTTGTCCACGTGGATGAAACCGCGGGAAACAGCTATGGTATATTAAAACAGAATAAAAAGAATATGGAAAATAGGCTGTTTCGATGACCGGAGTCGGAACAGGATGACAATTTCAAAAAAACAAAACAAAATAACAAAAAAGTAAAAATACACAAAATAGTGATAAAAAGGTTGAACATAAAAAAAACTAAAAGATTGACTTTGTCACATCTATTATAATGACACATGGAAATGAAAGATCACTAACGATTTTCAACCAAACTACCTACGACTAAGAACTTATCAAAAATAGCCCCTCGAGCGTTGCCTGGCGCACGAAACAGGCACGGAGCGGAGCCGCCCGCGCCGTTATCCGCGATTAATATAATTCCCTAATTTATACGCGAGAGGCGCTTGTTTCAGTACGAATAGGTGTCATTAGTTTTTACCACTGTGATCTAAAAACTTCATTCTCCAACCAGTATGTCATCAATAGCACAGCAATCAAAAAACTTTATCTTTAATTGTTTGTTACAGTTGTAGTAACAAAAGAACCCTTTTGGTGATAATAATGATAAACATAACTAAAGGGTCCTCAGGAGGCTCGATTTTCCATACAAACGTAGTTCCGGTTTAAAACAAAATCCAAACTTTGCGAATATGTTGAGTAGACATATATCGATGTTTGTAATTAATGTACTTACTAATATAAAACGGAAAAAATAAGGAAAGTTACAGACTTTCAGTACAAAAATAATTTAAGCGTTCGTTTAGTTATGTTTCAATTTACTACAATGAAAACTAATAAATATCGATATGGGTCTAGTCAGTATATTCGCAAAGTTTGGATTTAATCTGGCATGTAGTTTTTGTATTAAAGTGGAACTACGTTTGTATTGAAACTTGAGCCTCCTGGGGACCCTTAAGCGGCAGTGGGCAGAACACATAGACTCGTAGAAGTTCTAGAGTGGCGATCACTGATCGGAAGACATAGCGTAGCAAGCCTCCTCACTCGGTGAACCGAAGACCTGGTGAAGGTCGCGGAAAGCCGCTTGATGCGGCCAACGCAGGTCGGACGTTGTGGAAATTCTTTGGGGAGAGCATTTGTTCAGCTGTGTACGTCTTTCGGCTGATATGATAATGAATGATAAATACCTTGACATGTCTTAGTCAGTCATGATACTATTTGTTTTTGTGAACAGGCTACCTGTTGAGTTCGAGGATCAGCGTAAACGCGACCAGTTAAAGGCCCGACCACCTGCGACCATTTCATACAATTACGAGGGAGGCATACTTAAATGCCCTCATTGCGCGAGGAGTTTCGCAGCGAAGATTTAATACATAAACCATCTTCGAGCGCAGGCGCGGCAAACCGACTAGGAGTCGAAGTGGTCGCCATGACCGAAATCAGTCGAATAGATCATCATCATCATCATCACTCTTTGTTTAGATGAGAGAAAAAACTAAAATAATTTAAAATTGGGAATCAATACTTGGGACGCATTGGAATAGCCAAAAATACGCCAATGAGCCCCCGCCGGTTTCAATTACTTACGTACCTGTGAGTTCGCAACCAAATATTACTCTAACTCCGTGTAACGTTTGCACATTTGTTGATGCTGTTGTTTCGTTCGCGAATTGTGTGTAATTAAGCCACATTGCGATAAATTCAGGTGTTTTTTAGTAGGCGCCATGCAGCACGATAAAACTTTGCCGAACATACTGATCGACTTGGATGAGAAGCCAAAAAAAATTGAAACAGAAATTGTTTTAATTTTTGAAGTGAAAACTTCTTTAGGCGCGTTGGAATGCCCAATTGAGATGGGAAAAAACCATTGAACTCGCAACACTGACACCGACACCGTACCAGAAACACTCGCACGGTCAAAACTTTGTAAACCTAGCCTTTCGCCAGGAACACTCGAAGGCTGACATATGGCATAATATTTTGGGGAAATTCTGTGAATGTTCAGTCTACCTTTATGCTATAAAAAAGATGTCTTCGGATTATTTTTAACATGTACAGTACTGAAACACTAAGAACAGCATTTGTAGAACAAAAAATACTAACACTGACGTGTATCTACATATTAGAAATTTGTGTATTTATAAGAAATAATAGTGAATATTTCAATAAAAAAAATGAAAAGAAAAAGAACCTAAGGTCTAATTATAAATATGATTTGTGTTCTGTAATAGCGACCAGTTACATATATAACAAAAGTTGTTATGTAAACGGAATTAGAATTTATAATAATTTACCTGTATTTATAAAATCATTGCATGGTGCTAAATTTAAACGCCACCTTAAAGAGTGGCTTATACACAAATGCTTTTATAATTTAAATGAATATTTTGCTTATATTAATATTGTACGTCCGAAAAGGGCAACCTGTTGGAACTAAAAATATATTAAATGTAACATCATTGTACACAGTTTAACAATAAAGTTTATCTTATCTTATCTTATCTTAAAAGGGTCAAAACTTATAAAACTGTAAAATATTTCACTTCTGTCGGCACTCCCGGAGTGGTTTTTTTTTGTGGCGAGCGGCTCGCGAGCGTAGACATGAGTTTTATCCAGATCCCTCAGGAACTATATTTAAACTATATATCGGGCTATTCGGATTAGCAGTCTATGTCTCTTCCCACCCTTTCAAGAAATTCTATACAAATAATCACTTCAATCCGTTGAAGTGATTATTTGTATAGAATTTCCGATTCTTGGGAACTATGTCAGGATATGCTATTTAGTAAATTATGTCCTTTCCCAACCCTTCAACCATCTCTATGCCAAAAATCACAACAATCTATTGTTCCGTTGCGATGTTACGTACAAATAAATATATTTCCGTACAAGAGTATTTTTTCAGTTCTACGATGTAAAAAGTATCTCCTTCCCCGTGACACAGGCTACCTGCATGCCCAATTTCATCAAGATGGTCGATGTGTTGAAACGTGAAACTTAACAAAGAAACACATTTTTAAATTTATAATATTAGTAAGTATTCATTTATTTATTAGTCTCCAGAAATGTTATTGTTATGTGTCATTGTTACAGGGCACAGTTTTTTTAATATCGCTGGAAAATAAGGCAAATGTGAACCAGTTAAAAGATCAATAGGTAAAAGTTGCAAGTGACTGATACCGCAGTGTCTTAAGTAAATGAAATTACTAGTTGTAGTCATGACAATTATGTAAAAATTGACCAAATGTTCGGTTGCGTTATGGAGCAACTCCCGTTAGTAGTAGGAATTCTGGACCAAGCCGTTCATATCCCTGCCGGAGCACACTGCGACCTTTCTGTTTAGGCTGCATGGCCATGAAGTCCTAGCCTTGCTGATATAAAAGGTGACTGACATAAAACGTGAGTAAACAAAACGTGAGTTAATCGATTTCACTTTCCATATATTTTCCGTACCGCGTGCTACACAGGGTGCCTAGTGATAAAGTGCACAAACGAAGGGGAGTGAAACTGGACTAAAATTTATCGTTAAATGAAATTTTAAAAAATGTGTGTTTTTTTTATTGTCTTTTATTATTAAAGTTTGAGATCCTTCGTTACTTTGTTTCTGTCACATAAGGAGCTCTAACTTTAGTAATAAAAGACAATAAAAAGACATACATTTTTTTAAATTTTATTTAACGATAAATTTGAGTCCAGTTTTACTCCCCTTCGTTTGTACAATAAACGGCTGTAACTTTTAAATTATCAGGTCTACCTATTAAGATGAATAAACAAAAAAAATGATGACACATAATGTGTAAAGAGAAATAATGAAAAAAAAACATCAAAAAAACTCTTTTATTTAGAAAAAATAATGTTTTAACCCTTTCACTGGCAACGATGTTTAAAAACTTTTCCCGCAAGTGGCACGCGCCCATTTTTGTCCTACCCTGCATGGCCTCATATATGACCAAAACAGTAAGCCAGCTCTCTTCATCTAACTTTAGCTGTATTATAAATAACTAATCCACTCCCACTAAAAATTTTTTTTAACAGAATTAATAAAAATCTAGGGTAGTGTGGCCGTTATTCCAAAAAAATCACTTAAATTGAAAAATGCTACAAAAAAAACATTTTTTTCTAGATAACAGTGACTTCTTATGGTTTGTTTGTTTTATTTTTTCTCATTACATATTATTTGTCCTCATATTTTCTGTGTTCATTGCAACTCAATAATTAAAAATTCATGGCCCGTTATTGACATAAGGAGCTCAAACTTATGTAATAATAATAAAAAAATATTTTAAAAAAGCTCCGACTATTTCTGACTTTTTCCTATTTTTTTTTGGGTCTAGTTCCACTCCCTTTCGTTTGTGCACTTTATAACTGGGCATCCTGTATATGAATATCTACTCGTAGGCGTAAACTCCAAAAATAAACAAAAAATTAAGCCACTTTCAATGGCATTATATATAGCCCATTGAAAAGAATAGAATAATAATTATTAACAGCCTAAAAAGACAAACAATGGCATTTTTACAACATACTCGTATGTACGACACACAACATTCAAAATTTTGAAGTGTGCCAAGCAAATCAAACCATAGAAAGCAACTACCAGTAAGTTAGGTACAAAGTTAGCCGCTAGATGCAGACAGTGCAGGACCAATATTAGTGGAAACCTGCATAAGTGTTCAATATACCTTGGTATATTGTACCTGTTTACTCAACGGTTAAATAATGAACTTTAACATTTATAAATGATCTCTACGTGAGCTCAACAAGTTCAAGTGCCTAACAGTTACATATACAAAACAACTTATGCAATACTGAATCTTATTGCATTGTCTGAACAGCTTAGCCTGGAGCAACATCTGAAAACTACACCTCGAATTGTAAGCTCGTATTTAACAAGCTCCTTGGCGTCTAGTAGGTATTTATGATAATGGTAATGACAATAAAGTACATTCGTAAGAATTTAGTGCTTACCTAGCTACGTGATTCTGTAACCGAGTATTTATTTTAAATATGCAAATGTTATTGTTGACCTATCTACATCGACAAACTTAAGTTTAATTTTAAGTCACGTTTAACCGGGCAACTTAGGGCGTTTTCTTAGCCCACCTGGCTACCTACCAAAATTTTACCTAATTCTTGCCACCAGACACCGTATCCATGTAACATCCTCCATGGCCTAGTGGTTAGTCCACTCGATGTGGGTTCGCAACCTGGTGGGGTCTAACTTTGTATGACTCCGTGTGGTTGGTGGTAGGGCATTTTATAAGCCACCACTATCTTATCAAAGTCCTGCCATCAAACATAATGTTGACAGCATTGATTTGTTCCGGCGTGAAGATAAAATAGCCATCCCCCTCTTCAGTATCATTACCACTTACCATCAGGTGGGTGGATGTCAAGGGCTGACCGACTAAGGGTTAAAAAACATCAATTTTAACAGAATTATTGATGTATTCCGGCTTTAATATAAGTTACCCAATTCCCGTTGACAACCGACGAAGCAGTGAAATAAAACCCTTTGTATTGTGATTGCAAAAAACGTATACTAATAGAGTCAAAAAAACCGGCCAAGTGTGAGTCGGATTCGTGCTCCGAAGGTTCCGTACCACCACACGACTCCACACTACCAAACCCTGGACACATCATACAACGGGCAAGAAATGACATTTAAAAAAAGGAATGACGGAACAAACAAAATGGCGGCGAAATCCTATACGTTCGACAACCAAACTGTAACCAATCTGTATCAATCTGGGTGACGAGGGGGTGAGGTCGCAATCTACAGAGCGGCAGGGAGTGTCCATACTGACAAACGGTTTTTAGGGTCCCATAGTCAACAAGGAACTCTCATAGTTACGCAATGTCTGTCTGTCTGTCTGTCCGCGGCTTATCTCAGAGACTATTAGTGCTTACTATAAAGCTGTAATTTGGCATGGGTTTACATATTAATCACGCCAACAAAGTGTTAACATGAAATCTTAAAAAAAATAAGATTTAGGACACCACTCTTACATGCAGTGTTTTGTTTACTGACTTACCCTATCGTGTGGTATCGTTGAATAGCTCTTCCAAAACTACTGAAGGCTTTAAAGAATCAACTTTTTTTAAGAATCAACTCTCCTACCAAACAGCTAAATCCCTATTTCAGGATGTCTGAAAAAAATTTTGAATAGTTGAAAATACAATCAATTTAAAAGGAAAACTGTCATAGTTACCCAGATTGTTTGTTATTTTTTCTCAAAAATGTCTCGAACGATTTTAATTAAACTTTTTTACACAAGGTAGTGCATTATTTCAGGAAAAATCCAAATAAGTTATCTCCCATACAAGCCCAAATTATTTGCACTTATAATATTTTTCATATTATGCTTGTCAATAATATTCTACTAAGTTAGCGTAATGTTCATTGTTGATTTGTAACGGCTTCGCGAGAAAGTATGCGCAGCGTGGCTGTACAATTTATTTGTAAGGTGTAACACCTACTCTTTTGATTACCTACTGAAGCAATAAATGGAGTAAGTTCGTTGTTTGCTACGAACATGCAATAAATAGGAAGAAACACTCAGAACGTCGTTGGGTTAAACCCCAGGAGTAAACCCGTAATACAGTGCTTATGTGTACATCTAGTAATTGTTATCTTTGGGAAGTCCTACACACATGCGCAAAATATCTAATAAAAAGACAACACAGATTTCGTGTTTGCCACGACCTTTAGGTACATTGAAAATGAATCTGCCAAATGAACAGATTTTTTTATTTTTATTTTTCGATCCCCAGGAGAACCAAAGTAACCCACATTGCTCACAGAATCGCTAAACTGAAGTGTCAGTGGGCAGGGAACATAGCTGGTAGAACAGATGGCTATTGGGGTAGTAAAGTTCTTGAGTGGCGACCACGCACTGGAAAACGTAACGTCGCCTCCCACGCTGTGGACCGACGACCTGGTGAAGATCTCGGAAAGCCGCTGGATGCGGGCAGCGCAGGACCGGTCGTCGTGGAAATCCTTGGAGGAGGCCTTTGTCCAGCAGTGGACGTTTTCCGGCTAATGATGATGATTTCAATTTTTTTATTTTTTAAATGTACATTTTTTTTGTATTTATCAATAAATATAGTAGGTAGTGTAGTAAAATTATAACTATTACAATTTGAAACTTTTTTTCTAAAATCTATCTTATAACTAAACTATCACTTTTAATACATAATATTTATTTATTAATTAAATCATGCTCTAAAACATTTACTTATCGTCACTACCGCGCTCACGCACTCTCTGCGCGTGCTTAAACTCCGTGTCACAAAGGCACAGCACCTCCAATATCTTTAAATGTAAATCAAAGTTTATGGAGTTTGTTTTATTTTTTTGATATGTGTATTTGTTTTTGAGAACCAATACACATAATAAAACGGGGCCGTGCCTGTACATGAAATATTTTTGGAAAATATTATCTGTGGTGGACATTACTAATGATATAGAGGCCAAAACACCAATTTTTGGAATTTTTGTCTGTCTGCATCACGCAAAAACTACCAGGCAGATTTTAATGAAATTTTGTATGGTGGTTTCTTATAACCCAAATTAACATATAGGATACTTTTTATCCCGGAAAATTCAAGAGTTCCCATGGGAAAATCCATAACCTCCACGCGGACGAAGTCGCGGGCACAGCTAGTATTCAATATATACTTGATTTTCAAAAACGTTTTTAATTCTTATTTTTTGTACACATTTTAGCCCCCATCGAGTCACGTCTTTTGACATCCCAATCAGTCACGTAGTCTCAAAATCCAGGACACCAGGGTGATGTCGAACTTTCGCTGAATATCGGGCCCATATCAAAGCGACAAAAAACATTTTTATAAATACGAGTTAGGCTCGCGCACCGAGAGTATTCAACAATATTTTTGTATTGTGTGATTATCATTATCATCATATCAGCCGAAGGACGTCTTATGCTGGACATAGGCCTCCCACAAGGATTTCCACATGTGTATTGTATTTCTTCTTATTCTTCTTCGTCGCTACACTCTTGGCACAGTGGTCGTGGTCGTCACTTCGGGGAGGGTGAAGCGTTTCACAATTCATCGCCATTCCTCTCTCGCCGCTGCCTTCCTGGTACATTCGTTATTCGTCAACAACTTCCAGTATAGAGTCTCCAACCGTTAGAGGAATGAGTGCGACACGGACATTTAACTATTTTCGTCTTGTCCATGTCCATTTTAAGACCCACTTGATGAGAGACATTACTGAGGCCATCGAGCATTGCGCTTGGGTCTTCCACAATCTCAGCCAAGACCACGATATCGTCAGTGAATCGGAGGTGGGTGATGTCCTCGTTGATATTGATTCCAAATCCCCCACAGTCCAGAAGCTTTAAAACATGTTCCAGGGCGGCGGTGAACAGTTTTGAAGATATGACGTTCCCCTGTCTCACCCCTCGCTCCACCTGGATAGTTTTCGAGTTCTGGTCCTGGAGACGAACCGACATGGTGACGTTTTCATATAGGAATTCGATGTATCGATAGTCAATGCGGCACCGCTGGAGACTGGAGAGACTGTAGCACAGCCCAGGTTTCAACTGAATCAAAGGCTTTCTCATAGTTCACAAACGCCAAACATAGTGTCTAATTGTAGTTTTCAGTCTTCTGTATAATCTGCCGCAGCGTATGTAAGTGGTCTATGGTACTAAAGCCTCTTCGGGAGCCGGCTTGTTCGGGATTCTGGAAGTCGTCAAACCTGGATGCGAGACGATTCGTAATGACTCTCGAAAACAGTTTGTATACATGGGTCAGAATGCAACGGGTCTGTAATTCTTCAGCAGGGTGTTGTCGCCCTTTTTGAAGAAAAGCACGACCACACTTCTGTGCCATGCCTTAGGCTTAAGACGGATTACATCATAAAGACTGCCAGACTCTGACCACGTCCATTTCTATCTTCGTATTCAAATTGCCCCACTCTCAGCTTACTGTCCCTTCCTTTGCCCAGTTTCACGTTGAAATCTCCTATAATAACGGTATAATGGGTCCCGATGCAATGTATGGCTGTAGAAGTGTCCTCATACATAGTTTCTACCTCGTCGTCGGAGTGTTCCTTGGTCAGCGATTATACCTGTATGACCTTCATCGAATACCGTTTGGCGATTCTGTGTATAAGGTATGCTACCCTTGCCGAAACGCTTACAATCTAGACCACATTGTTTGAGGGACTTGTAGACGACAAAACCGACACCACCCTGGGACAGTTGAGATTTTAATCTTTTAAATTCTATTTTTTTATTTGGTCTAATTGTTCACGTTACGATTACATACTTAATCAACTCACCCCTTATAATGTCGTGTCGTTATATTTCATTAAAATTAGTAGAATCCCCTGTAACGCTGTTACTAAGAGAAAGTCGCACGCAGCACATCGCAGGCAGGTAGACTCGCTAGATAGCGCTACTGTGAAAATAAAACACACTATAAGTGTAGTGTATGATAGTTCATAGGTGATATACTGGTCACATAATTATCTGTTTTGCATGCTATTAATATTTAATTTTTGAAAGTATGTATGTCCTCCAACGGTTTGTTTGGATACATGCTGGATCGTAAAAAAAAACTGACAGGAATGAAGGTTTCTTAGTTATAATAATTCTTGATCCGGATAAAAGACGTCAAAAACGGTGAAAATAAAAATTGGTATATATTAATTGACAATTACACTATGAATTACTCGCCGTTGATATTGATGTCGAGTCTATCCCTGTCCAGAAGCTTGAAAACATCTTCCAGTTTCGGAGATTCATTGATAAGGCAGTAATAATAAGATAAAAACAAAAATTAACTAATATTACTAACTCACTAAAAAAATCAAAAATAAAATACCAAATAAAATACAACCGCCTCCGTAGCGTAATGGTTAGTCCATTCGCTTCACACCAGGAGATCGCGGGTTCGATTCCTCGCTGGGTCAACTTTGTAAGACTCGGTTTGGTTGGTGGTAGGGCATTTTCATAGCCCGCCTGGCTAGCTACCACCATCTTATCTAAGTCTTGCCGCAAAACATCAGTGTTAACAGCATTGGCTTCGGCTTCATTCGGTTTCATTGGCTTCGACAGTGGCTTGAAGATATGATAGCCGGATCCCCATTGCGTTGGGGAATCTTGGTAAGACCGCTTTTTGGCATCATCGTCACTTACCATCAGGTGGGAAGATGCCAAGAGCTTATCACTTGTGGATTTAAAAAAAACTACCTAGCTAAAAGTCCTGAACAGACTTACAATATGTTATTTTCGAGCAATTATTATGATATTTCAAAAGCCTGTCGACCACGTTTTGTAGGTATTTTCCGCATAAACACAAACGTGACAAACAGGCTTTTCTTAAAATTTTCCTAATAATAAAATTGTAAGTATGTTTATTTTATATACAGGATGTAACAAAATTGGTGTAGGTCCCGTTTGAACAACTTTTGTTCTACGACTTTGCTGAAAACGTAAAACAATGTTTTATTTTTCATACAAATCGATCAGCTGATCGACCGATTTTGTGCATTTTAGTATGGAGGGTCAAATTTTTTTTTTGAGAATTGACTATGGGTTCCTTGTAGAAGGTTGTTCAGTATGACGAGTAGAACCCCCAGTTAACGGGACCTACACCAATTTTGTTACACCCTGTATACATTTGTGTTTTACCTTGAGTCAACTAGCGTTACTGAATTTATTGGAGAGATCCTACACGTGCGTGAACCGTCCAAGCCTCGCCTCGCCGACCTTTCAGGTGAGTTATGTTGTATGGCCCGAAAATGTGGCAATCAACTGCTCATTTACGAAGCCTTTTGGTTCCAAAATAAAATACCTATTCACCTTGAAATACCCACGAACTGGCGACAAATAGATTTTCATATCTGGGAGCACGGTAGTGCCTCGGTCAAGACGAGCCAACCATAGCGCAAGGGCACTACCTACCTTTTTGAACCCTCATTACTTGGGTTTGGATTATATCAGACAAACAAAATTCTCGTGATATAATGTTAATAATAGACTCATTAAACATATAAAGTTTCAATTGCATAGCTCTTATACTTTAGATTTTATTGATATCCAAAAAAAACCCGATTTCGTCACTTACTCACTGATGATTATCAAAATTCTTACGGTACTAAGTACTTCCTGAAGTCCTAGAAAGCTGAAATTTGGTATGTAAGCTAGTATTTAGTACACAAACAACAAAAAAATTCTAAAACTTGTAACTTTCATCCCCTAACCCCTTAAACTAGGGAATGGAAGTTTGTATGAGACTTCCGTTTTACAGTTTTATAAGTTTTGACCCTCCGGGTGTTCCTGGTGAACGACTAGGTTGACAAAGTTTTGACCGCGGGAGTGTCGGTTACGTTACAGTGTCACGAGGTGGGGGAAGAAGTTGCTCATCGCTGAGTGCGCGACCCGAACGCGAGCAAACGCGTGAGGGCAGACGTCATTGACGGTTATGTTCGTTTTGCGGATTTTCAAGGCACCAGCGATTTCTTAAAAACGCACTGCACGTAGCTAAAAATAATTACTAAAATAAAATATATAACCGATTACGCCCGAAGTCAATTTATAAGACCGTTTAACTCGAACGGGCACACACGGCACCTTACAAAAAGAAATGAAATCCTACCAATAACATTTGATTGTAAAATGTTGTCAAGACGAGACCATGTGGCTTGCACTATCAAAAAGTTATCAGATCTTATGTAGAGCCAAGGTTCTAATTCTACACGTTCAAAATCTCTACACCTTAGTCAAAATAAGTGTCTTGGCCGTTTCGCTACCGTCACATGGGCATAAGGTGAAAAAATTACTCACTGTCATATGGGCGTAAGGTGAAAAAGTTATTAACTGTTCATTATTTTTTGTTATATAATAATTCTTGTAGTAACGAAATGGCCAAGCCACATATTTTGACTAAGGTGTAGAGTTTGTGAAGTTACGGTATGTAGAATTAGGACTTTTAGAATTAGAAGCTTAACTCTACATGAGATCTGATAACCTTTTGACAGTGCAAGCCATATGGTCTCGTCTTGGCAACATTTTACATGAAAATGTTTTTGGTGGGATTCCTATTTCTTACAGAATCAAGGATAATTAGTAAAAAAATCTATAAAAATATTTTGGGTCAGCTCAGGTAAGTTTCTACCCCGTAAGTTATTTTTTTAGATTCCGTACACCTAAAGGGACCCAATTACTAAGCCTCCACTATTCGTTTGTCTATCTGTCTGACTGTCAGTCAGTAGGCAAAATTGTATTAATCGTAATAAGCAGATGGTTGAAATTTTCACAGAGTGTGTATTTCTATTTCCTCTACGCCAGTAATATATAAGTCACTGATTGCCGCTATAAAAACAAAATTTTAAAAAAATATATAAAAAGTGAAAAATTCAAAATAAAACGTATTTATAGGTATATTTAAGAGGTATTTTTGATTTAGACCTATCGTAAAAACGGTCATACATACAGATAGATAGATAGATAGATAAACCGTTTATTCACCGACCAGGCACAAAAAGACAATAAGTAAAAGGTTGATAAAGTAAAAAAAAAGAACATTACACCACTAAGACTAACTTATAGCTACTTAATAATAAATACAATAAAATTCAATGAAATTGCAGTTAGTGCCAGGCCAGTGAAAAGGCCAGCGTGAAACTTGGTGTGATTATAATACTAATTCTAAAATAAAACAACAAAATATAATTTAAACTGGCCAAGTGTGAATCGTTCTTTCGCTAGGGAGTCCGACCTGAATAAAAAAAATCTGTCGCTCGCGTTTATGTATTTTGTTTGTAATGTAATCGTCATAGTTGTGTAGAGCGGTGTGGTGGTACGGAACCCTCGAATTGCGAGTACGACTTACACTTGGCCAGTTTTATTTTATTTTGTTTTTGTGCTAAAACATTCGCGTTGTAAAACAATACTGTGAACACCGAGTACGTAGGTAATAAGTAGTTCCGTGCTTGAAATTCAGACCCCTTATTCAGTTCCAGTTAATGTAAAATTGTTGGTCGTACATAATTATAATGCTGTGTAAGTGTGTAATATCACCTATACGTGACCCGACGACACACCTTAGAAATTACGCCGGTAATAATTCAATCAGACTAGGCTTACTGGGCTCTCGGTGTTTACCAAACACCGCTATCGCCTTGTCCTAGAGATGGCTGAGGCTGGGGAGCTGGAAACAAAAATAAACTCAATGGTAGTGGTACAGAGTGTTGATTGGTAATAGTTGCGCAGTGGCAGACCCGCAGGCTGGTTGTGGACAAAGTAATGAAGCGCACTTGTTTGGTTGCAGTTCTGTTTTGTTGGCGATTTGCAAAGGGTCGTGATGAAGATAGGATTGTGAAAGGTGAAGTCAATTAATTATACCCAGCACAAAACCAAACACAGATACATTTTAATCTGATTTCAGAAGTGTATGAAGGTCGCGTTGCACACGTCCGTAGGTGTAAATCTAAATGCCCTACACGTGACCGCGGGTGATGGTAAGTGCAACGCCAGGCAACGGCCGCCTATCCCTTGGATATCTGGTTAATTATGCCACACGATAAGAAAGAAAGAGTTGATACATATAAGCTTATCAAATTAGAACCGCAGTCTTTCATTGGCAACATATCAGACAAAATCCTTACTTCTAAATATATATAACTCAAAGGTGACTGACTGACTGACTGACACAGTGATCTATAAACGCACAGCTCAAACCACTGGACGGATCGGGCTGAAATTTGTCATGTAGGTAGATGTTATGACGTAGGCATCCGCTAAGAACGGATTTTGGGAAATTCCCACTGGAACCCCAAAAATCGGGATCTGCGCGGGCGAAGCTGCGGGCATCCACTAGTATATTATAAATGTGAAAATGTGTTCGTTTGTTACCTTTTCATGCTTCAACACCTCGATAAATCTTTATAAAATTTGGCATGCAAGTAGCCTGTGTCACTGAAAAAAGGATATTAGCTACTTTTTATCCCGTCGAAATAGCATAGTCCGATGCAGTTCCTGAGGGAACAGAAAAATTCTCTTTTTTGGTCAATCTCTTTAACATCGCAACGGAACAATAGATTGTTGTGATTTTTTGCACAGGAATGGTTGAGACAGCGATAATAGCCCGATCTAGGATAGGAATCTGGAGAAAACGCATGTCCACGCTCGCGAACCGCTTACGGCGCGCGCACCACTCACCCTCAGTCAGTCATAAAAACTATGTCAACGCGGGGAAGACACGGGCAGAAGCTAGTAACACTATAAATTACTCTATTAATTTTAGTTTCCATGTAGTTACAGTTTGCAAGCCCCAACAAATTAAAACTTGGCCTTTACTTTCTCCTATAGACTTAAATAAATCTATCCAAACCAAGCGCTGCGTAGTGCAGTGCTAAATCTAGGCCAGCTATCAGCTCTGCGGGGAGCGCTAAAGGACTTGCGGAGAGCAAAATGACTCCCGGCCACCGCCAAGATTTACAGCCACGACACCCAATAATTCTCTTCTGATTTTTGTATCCTAATGTGGCGAAGTTTTGCAAACTTTGGTATTTAAACTGTAAAAGCAACCGCAGAATTTTTATATTATTTTTATATTAAAGTAAGTTTCGGGATTCCTGCAAAGATTATATTAGACTATCGGCAAGTCGGTGACAATAGAGCGTCGGTTGAATGATGAATCTTGAATCCGCACTGGGCCCGCGTGGCCGAATATGGTGATTTTGTTTGCTCCGTCATTTGTTTTTAGAAATATCATTTCTTGCCTGTTGTATGAAGGGTCCGGAGTGTGCTATCGATTATCTATCTGACCCTACTCGTAAGATGACAAAAAGACTAAAATCGTACAAAATCTGTCCTCGCTTACAAAAATAGTTCTGTATTTCAGCATGCTACTGGCCAAACGAGATCTATGAACCGTGTTTCGGCGGCTGCGCCGAGGTGTCCTGCGACAACCCGCGCAACCACCTGAGGCCGTGCTACCCCTACTGTGAGCCTGGCTGCGTGTGCGAGGACCCTTACGTGCGGGACGATCGGACGCACCAGTGCATGCTGCCTCAAGACTGTTCCCCGTATGTTGTGTCCGTTATGTTGTTTTTGTGCCAACCTAAAGTCAATCTACCTGAACTACGAGCCCGGTTACGTGGGCGAGAACCCTTACGTGCGGGACGAACGGACGCACCAGTGCGTGCTGCCTCAGGCGTGTTCCCCATATGGTTTGTCCGTTATGTTGTTTTTGTGCAAATATGAAGTCAATCTACCTGAACTATGAGCCTGGTTACGTGTGCGGCGGAGACTCTGTGGCACGACCCGGATGCAGCTACGGTGCTGCCTGAGTTCGACCAGGTAACGCAGCTTACCAGAAATTCACCAACCCTCAAACTCTTTCATATCGTTACAGCACGCAAATGGGAATCCCGATACCGACGAAGCGAGCAGGCAAGTTGTCCCCGCCGAAGTACGAACAACACTTTCCGCGGGGTCACAGCAAGCGCACCGAGCCAGCGGAGTTCCTCGACGCTGACCCGCCGTTGCCGCCTATCACCTCCAACCACATCGAAGGCTTCAGACGCGGCTCTGAGGTGTATATTTATCATATCAGCTCATATACGTCCCAACAGTGGGGCTCGAGCCTACCCTGAATCAGGGCGATCGGGCCTTAGTCGACCAAGCGGGCCCAGAGCGGGTTGGTCGACTTCACACACAACATGCGAGTTTCCTCGCAGGCGTATGCAGGTTTCCTCAACGTAAGAGCGTCGGATGAACATATAGGTGTTTATTACAGATGGAAAGATGTCCCTTTTTTACCCCACTACACAAAAAGAAGGGTAATGTTTCTCGTATCTGTAGCCTCATAGGATTGACGGATTTAGATTCTTCGTGATCCCTTAAGTAACCTTTATCTCGCCAAAAAAGAAGAGTTATGTTTTTATTCAGTCAGCTTCTATTTTCTTAATAAACTGGTTAATCAAAAAGTGGCCATGTGCGTGTCGGACCACGCGCAAAGTAGGGTTCCGTCGCCTTTTCAAAAAATAAATGTATATTTTAAAATACTAAATTATTTTTGCAGCTAGTAATAGAACATTTCGTATGGAAAATCTATGAATTTTTTACAAATCCAACTGCACATCTTAAGTTTTCCGACTTTGATAGTTTTCCTTTTAAATCGATTATAATATGTCCCACTATTTAATTTTTTTTAGATGTCCTGAAATAGCGGTTTAGCTGACAGGGGGGAGACACTTAACTCCATAAAACAAGCACTTTAAACAGATCCCTGAATCTAAAAATGGACCGCAATATTTTTGAAGGACACCCCACACTCATGGGATAGACGAGAAAAAAATCGCCCCCACCCCCCTTTAACGTGTAGGGGACGTACCCTTTTTTATATTATATTTTACCACTTTGTCGGCATGATTAATGTGTTGCCCTTGCTAAATTACAGCTTTCTAGTACTACTAAGAGTGCCCGAGCTAATCCGCGATCAGAAGGACAGACGGATTGAAAGACATGGCGATACTAAAAGGGTTCTTTATTGACTACGGAACCCTGAAAATTGACAATTCAAGTCAGTACTCTGGAAAAAAACATCTACACCACAACCTGAATCAAAATTGCCAGCAAAATGAGAAAACTAGCACGGTCTTCGCGAAGTGTTGCCGCTAATTGTCAGTGTAAACAGCTCAAACAGCTTTATATTTATCAAATCGGCATACTTATCCGCAAAGTCCTTAACAAAACTATTCACTTAACTATTTCACTTACCCAATTAAGGCATGTAACTAAAAAAATAACGAGACGCGCTAGTTATCTGGTTCTACCGAAGTCACGAACTAATTATGGTAAAAAAATGTTTACTTTTGAGGGGGCACGACAGTACAACAAACTACCCTCACATGTAAAAAAATGGGCAGTCATTCAACACATTTAAAGGTAAACTTTACTAATATATTACATTGAAAGATATACATTATTAGCCAAATAAAGATGTAATTAATGACTCTGCAAACAAACTAATTTTTAATATTTTTTATGTTTCCAATACGAGCGAACACAAACTTACAAATTGTACTTTATTAAGCAGAGATTTGTTACCATAGATGGGTTATGCACTAACAAACCACATTTGAAAATCGAATCCATTTACACACACATTATAATAGGTACCTACCGAATGCTACTAAGAAAAGAGATGCCAATTGGCATCTTTTTTTTGCTTCACTTTTAGGATGCATGTAACCTATCTACCTCCCCTTATATATAGCATATCTCTGTTATTAAGTATAATTTTTATATTTTCCTCATGTAAGTGACTGCTGTCTTCATGGGAATAAAAATATCTTTAAACCTAAGATGGAGCCTACTGGCGATCTGTCTATCACTCACTGGTCTTGAACACCTAAAAACGTACTTCTACCTTTCAGTATAGCTTTAGGGAAATATTTAGTGTAGTTTTGAAAATTGATACTAGTATAGTTGTTCCTTGACCTGTCCTAATGAACACGAAAAACCGGCCAAGTACGAGTCGAGCTGCAAGGGTTCCGTGCAACCACACAATAAATTTGTCTGTCCGTCTGTCCGCGGCTTAGCATAAAGACTTATTACTTAGAAAGCTGTAGTTTGGCATGAGTATACATATTAATCACGCCGACAGTGGTGCAGTAAACTCTTGAAAAAACCTTTTTTCGGGTACCTCCCATACATGTAAAGAGGGGATGATTTTTTTACCCTATTGTATGGGAATATTAAGCTTTAAAGTGCTTATTTTTGTAAAGAGTCAAGTGTGTCGCCCCTCCCCTCCCCCTCACCAGCGAAACTGCTATTTCAGGACATCTGGAATAAAAATGTTTATAGTAGGAAATATAATCAATTTAAAAGGAAAACTATCACGGTTAAATAGCCTTTCTTAGTTTAGGATGTTATTACTAATATATATACTTTGGTTTACAGTAATAGTCGACCAACTTAAGATGTGCATTAGGATTTATAAAACCTTAACAGATTTTTGTATACAAAATGTTCTTGCATTATCTGCAAAAATAAATTTGTTTTTTAAAATAAAAAAATATTTTTGAAAAGACTACGTAACTTTACTTTGCGCGAGTCCGACTCGTACTTGACCGGTTTTTTTTCTTTTAGAGGTACGGAGCCCTAAAAATTAATTTAAGATTAACCGTTTAAGAACTCACGCTCAGCTCACCATAAATAATTGAGAATAAAAATAATTATTATAATAATATGTGTTCCCTGTAGATTTCGCGCATGGGCAACTATTTCAACATTGTGATCGCTCCACCACCTATCAAGGCTCTGCAGCCCCGCAAACTGCTTGATGACGAGGGCTACAGAAGAAGACTGGACCCTTCCAAGAGGAGTTGAGAACTGCCTTCATCTACAGCTACAAAGATGATTTTTATAACGACAAAATCTAATATTTTAATCTGAGTGAAATGAACCTTTTTTGCGATAACCTTAATCGACTGTTATAAATGTAACGTAGTTTAAACTTTTTTTTAATATTCTTTTTGTATCAATTAAATAAAAGTGTAGTTGTTAGCTTAATCAATATTGAAATAAACATTGATAAATAATTTAATATGGTTATTCCTTTTTTCCTCACGATGTTTTTCCTTCACCGTTAAAGCAATCGGTAAGTATGTACGTAAGTTTTTGAAAAACTCATTGGTACATTGGCCGTCCAGATTTGAACCCGGTACCTCTAGTTAGATGGACCGAGTCGTTACCGGTTGAGCCACCGACGCTTTAACACACACACATTTATTTAAACCTGCACACGCCTGCGAAGAAACTCGAAGGTTGTGTGTGAAGTCGACCAACCCGCACTGGCCCCGTGTGGTCGACTAAGGCCTAATCGCCCTGATTCAGGGTGGGCTCGAGCCCCTCGGTGGGGACGTATATGATGATATGATTCCTTTTTTACAAGCTTTTATTTAACTTGCAATGTATGTACTCGTATGATTGTTTGGGTGGAATCTTGCATGTTAAATTTGACCCACCACCCGGATATCGCGTGACAATACAACATTAAAAACTTGTACCTAAAAGTTTTAAGATTTTTCGAAAATTATCTTAATAAATAATGGACCATATAGGCCATGATTTTTACGAATTCAGTAACAAACAAGATTCAAAGTAACATGAACACGAATCAGATTTTTTCATTTAATTCAATTAAAGAGCCTCTACTCGATGTTAAATATTCTATAAGTTATATGATACAGCAAGAATGAAGGCGTAGCATTTGAAACTTTGGTACCAGGGATCTCGACTTTTCTCAGCAATTACAAAGTCATTTTGTAGCCTGATTCTTCATTTAAGTGACTTCATTTTGTCACTTGCACAAACACGATTCGTTAACTTTTATAACAGAAAAAACATATCTAGGGATTTGCATTCTACAGGCAATCCAGACCTTTTTAAACCTCTAAATTTTCTTAGTCGATTAGTCTTAACACACACTTCAATATTCCAGTTGTATTTTTTTAAATTAATTGTAGTTTTTGATTGAAACGAAAAAAACATTGAAAAAGTGTGGTTATTTTCTTTACGTAAAGAAATAAAAAGACAGAGACAACTGTTCCAATCAATGCCTGGCCTTTACGACTTATAAAATATAATAAAAATAATTCAGTTATGGTATACAATTTATAAAAAGCCTATAGCAAAAGGTTTTGTAGGTAATCAATACCTTATCTAGTAAAGTAGAAAAAATAGGTCACTTGAGAGCAACACTCGTTACCTATACTAGCTTCGTATTGTTAATTGAAAACTACCTTTTTTTTCTTTTATCAACACACCGATAAGTCATTCGAGTATTCAAAACCATTTATTCAACTTCTTTTTGTATGAAAACGATGAAAAAAAGTATCCTCCGATTACTGTAGTGACTACCGCAAAGCTGAGCGGAATGGCGCGTGTCTTTTTCAAAACAATATTACCATGGATTGAAATTTAAGCTCGACCAAAAATGCGTAAACTGTTATTACTGTCACTTCTCCTTTGTAAGTACCTAATATTGATTTCACTATGTTTTAATAGTTTATCATTCAATTCAATTCAATATATTTATTTAAAATAGGTGCAAATTACACTCTTTCCGAAGAATCAAGAAATAAACAATAATTAGTTAACAACATCAAAATTCAATCCTTGATATATATTTTTTTAATTTGAGTGCGTTTGACTGCAACTCACCTGATGGTAAGTGATGATGCAGTCGAGGATAGTACACGCAAACTCAAATAATGCCTATTCACTCTTGCCTTGAAGATCCCCAAATTATAGGAGTCGGGAAACACTGACGCAGGCAAGGGGAAACAGAATATTAACCAGATTATGTAATTAGAATATGAAAACAATATGACACGAAAAGTTGTACATTAAAATCATTAAATGCATTTAACAAATTTTCACATGGACAGCATCCGGTCACGAGTATAACGCGAGAGTCAGCCATCGCTTCCATCAACCATATTAGAGGGAAAGGAACGGCTCCGGATGCGCCACCATAGTCAGCGTGCAAAGCGTTAAGAGGTTTCCCCATTCTGTTGCGAAAGTTCTTCATTTGTACCACGTCAAAACGCCCTGTTGCCCTTTTCTGAAGATGATGAATTGACTCAAGGTTCCATTGCAGATGACCTGGTGGCAGGCGCACTAGCAGCTCGGTCTAATAATTTCGAGTACGATGACATAGATGCGAACAAACGTCACGTGTACGACGAGCACAGGAGCTGGCGAAAGAAGGCGCTGATGAAACCCCAAGAAGACCACAAGGTTTGTAATAGCAATTGAATAAATTGGTCCTTCTATATATTAAATAACCGCTTAAAGTAAAATGTACATGAAATTGATGTACAGAATGTAACAAAATATGGTGTATGACTCGATTACTGGTTGCATTTAACAAGTTTCCTGAAGACATGGAGTCAGAGATTTTTTTATACATAACTAGCTGTCCCGGCGAACTACGTACCGCCTTACATTACATTACACTGCCCTACCTTACCCTACCCTACCCTACCCTACCCTACACTACACTACCCTACCCTACACTACACTACCCTACCCTACACTACCCTACCCTACACTACTCTACCCTACACTACACTACCCTACCCTACACTACTCTACCCTACACTACACTACCCTACCCTACACTACCCTACACCACCCTACCCTACACTACCCTACCCTACATACACTACACTACCCTACACTACACTACACTACCCTACACTACACTACCCTACCCTACCCTACACTACCCTACCCCACCCTACACTAGCCTACAGTACCCTACCCTACAATACACTACACTACCCTACCCTACTCTACTCTACCCTACCCTACCCTACATAAGAACCTTCTCCTGACAATAACGAACTCGACAAAAAAAGAATTAGCCAAATCGGTCCAGCCGTTCTTGAGTTATGCGCTTACCAACACATTTTGCGATTCATTTTTATATTATAAATTGGTAAGCCCTTGGCATCATCTTACCTAATGGTAAGTGACGATGATGCCGAAAACGGAGGGGGCTTACCAAGGTACCCCAATGCAATGAGGAACTGACTGTCTTGTACATCAATGCTATCAACATTTATGTTTGGCGGCAAGAGCGTGGTAGCTAGCCAGGCGAGCTTAGAAAATGCCCTTCCACCAACCAAACCGAGTCTTTATAAAAAAAAGTTAAAAAAAACTGAAAAACGACTACAAAATTAAATTTACTCAAAAGTATGAAATAATATTATTATACTTAAATACACGACATTAACCAACAATAACGAAATCAAAGGTGGGTACGAATTAAATTAGGGGCTTAATTTTTTTAAATTTCGGTGTCAGCACACAACTACTTACGTATCAAATGTTTTAGATTCAATGGTTTGCTGACACCGACCTCAAAAGAAATTAAGCCCCTAATTTAATTCGTACCCACCTTTGATTTCGTTATTGTTGGTTAATGTCGTGTATTTAAGTATAATAATATTATTTCATACTTTTGAGTAAATTTCATTTTGAAGTCGTTTTTCAGTTTTTTTAAACTTTTTTTATTTCCTTTATTTTTAGTGATAATGCTGTCTATCTAACAACGTTAAACCCAATCACCTAGTCGCCAATAGGAATCATCAAATCATAATGCATCTATCATCATCTCAGCAGCATGAGAGTTAAATCTTCCATCATCAGCTCATCTGAATAACCTGAAAGAATACAACTATCGGTCTATGCGTACCTACGTATCTATCTAGATATAAAGAATTATCCACTAACTAATACCCGTTAATGAGTTGTACCTTTTTAATCAGCTCATCATCATGAGATAATGACTGCCAAATGCAAATACTTTAATAGCTTTAGAAAACGTATGAAACACGTAATACTTGCCTATAAAATTTGAGGGTTGCCCTCGATTTCCCTGGGATTCCATCATCAGATCCTGATTTTCTTATCATGGTACTACCCTTGGGATATCTTCTTTCCAACAAAAAAAGAATCATCAAAATAGGTTCATAAACGACGAAATTATCCGCGAACAAAAAAAAATAATATACGGTCGAATTGAGAAACTCCTCCTTTTTTGAAGTCGTTTAAAAGTAAATAAAATAATAATAAATAGACCCTACTGCCTCCTGATGTGAAGCTAATGGACTTAACCTTATATTCTGAAGGCACTTTATCAGAGGATATTACCTAAATTTATAGAAAGTAAGTTAAAAAGAGATTATGAATAAAACATTTTCACATTTTGACTGCTGACAGCTTTACCAAGCTCGTTCACTGAATAGCTTAACGAGTTTCTCTACTAAGCACGACAACCCTGCATTTGAACTACGAGATTGTACACCTTAGATAGGTAGAAAGATAGATGGGTCTATTGAATACTGAGGCCGCCAGGGGGTGATGCAGGTCCTAATCAGCCCTGCGTTTCCTTAAAACAATAAAAATTTAATAAACCAGGGTTCACTTAAAACTGCGTCCCAAACGACGCATTGTCTGTCAAACTTTTTACACCAAAGAGTTATTCTATGTTACTTAAATGGCCCCACGTTTGAGTATACCGTACATAGGTTGCTGAAGTGAGAGTAAGCGAAATATAGTGTAATTTTCATACACCTTATTTCTTTCAGATAAATCTGTTACTTCTCCGTCGAGTCGTGAAAAGATTCGTCTCTAGATATTATGGAAACTCTGTGGATTACACTTTTTTATTTTTTTTATTCACATTTGGTAAGCCCTTGGCATCATCTCACCTGATGGTAAGTGACGATGATGCCCGCTTCCAAGCGGGCTTACCAATATTCCCCAACGCAATGGAGAACTGGCTATCTTATCTTCATGCCGGAACACATCAATGTTTTTAACACTGACGTTTGGTGGCAAGACTTAGACAAGATGGTGGTAGCTAGCCAGGCGGGCTTAGAAAATGTCCTACCACCAACCAAACCGAGTCTTACAAGTTGACCCCACCGGGAATCGGACCCGCGACCTCCTGGTGTAAAGCGAATGGACTAACCATTACGCCACGGAGGCGGTTAAAAATTACAGTTATGGACGAAACAGACCAACGATGAAGGCTATACCAAAATATATATTAGTACTGACATACAGTATGGACACTCCCTGTCGCTCTCTAGATTGCGACCTCACCCCTAGATTGCGATACAGATTGGTTACAGTTTAGTTGTCGAACGTATAGGATTTCGCCGCCAATTTGTTTCTTCCGTCACTCTTTTTTTGAAATGTCATTTCTGGCCCGCTGTATGAAGTGTCCAGGGTGTGGCTATAGTATATTTGACATTGGCGTTGCAGGAGTGGGAGGATGGGCGGCGGGTCGAGTACGATGCGGGGGCCCCGCGGTATGACGACGGCGAGAAGACCTTGGCCTCGGAGCGCCGGGGCCGCGAGCCCCTCGACTCCAGCTACAGGGGCCACTTCGACGACGCCGGCGCCGCTGACAAGATGGGGCCGCCGCCAGGACCAAAAAGCGGCGAAATGCATCCGTCGTACATGTAAATATTGCCTAATGCATTTTGAGCGCCATACCACGACACATTGACTTTACGGGATTTCTCACTTTCACATCCTATTAGTGGCATTCGCTACTTTCCCTACAACCTCAACCAATTTGAACTTGACCCCTTTGTGTGGAGAATTGCCAAACTTTTCCGATTTTGGCAAGACAACCGTGCCCCAGCTGGGGATGTTCGTGGGTTGTTAACGATCACGCCTGTAGCGCCTCTTTCTCAAGTCCGGTATACTTCCAAAGTCTTGGAAGCTTGCCAACGTGCAGCCCGTGCTTAAAAAAGGTAGTCGTGCTAATCCATCCAACTATCGACCTATTGCAATCACCTCCATACTCTATAAGATTATCGAGCGTGTATTGAACACCCGCCTCTTAGCATACCTAGAAGACAATGACCTCCTGAGTGACGGTCAGTGTGGCTTCGCTGGGGTCGGTCGACGGGTGATCTTCTAGTGTTCGCTACGCATGTATGGGGTGAAGCCATAGAGACGCACGGTGAAGCCCTTGCCGTTTCTTTCGATATCTCCAAGGCATTAGATAGGGTCTGGCATGCTAGCCTTATTGGTAAGCTTCATTCCTACTGGCTACCTACTGATTTGTGCAACTGGATATCTGGCTTCCTGAGGGAACAGTTCGTTCGAGTGGTCGTCGATGTCTGCTCGTCTGACCTATTGCTATTGACGCCGGGGTACCTCAGGGCTCAGTTTTCTCCACAACTTTGTTTTTGCTGCATATTAACGATCTGCTGAAACCCGGTATATTTAGGTACGTGGGCGACAGCACGATTACGGAGAGATACTTTTCTAGTGCTCGAGCTGTCCTGTCCTATCCATATACTATCCCAGAGAGAGGTCATGATTGAGCGCGTGAACCTAATACTCAAGGCTGTCTCTGACTGGGGCGATGCCAATCTTGTTAGGTTTAATGCCTCTAAAACGCAGGCGTGTCTATTTACTGCGAAAAGGAGTCCTTTTACCCTGACTCCTACTTTTCGAGATGAATCAATCCAGATCTCCGACAATCTTGAGCTCCTTGGCGTAGATTTAACGTCCGATCTGAATTTCGAGGAAAAACAATGAATTCAAGACAAAAACGGCTGCCAAAAAAGCTTGGTATCCTCTCGAAGGTGAGACTTTACTTCAGACAAGAGCAGCTTCTAGTATTATAACTAACTTATGACTAATCTTATGTTTAAAATTACTTGTAATTTGCTTTAAATTATTAATAAATATTGAAATTGAAATTAAATTGAAATATACCAAGCTTAAGTTCGGTCATGTATGGAGTATTGCTTTCACTTATGGGACGGGTCGGCTCGTTATCAGCTAGATGCCTTGGATTCTATCGAACGACGCGCCAGGAGACTCATTGACGACGAGGAACTTGTATCAAATAGGCTTCAAAGCCTCGAGCACAAAGTAACCTGTCTATCGGTGTTCTACAGGATTCATTTCGAAGAGTGTGCCCTGGAGCTTCATGACCTCATTCTCCCCTCTCCATTTAATCATCGGACGACCTGACGCGAAGGGCGATTTCACCCCTTTGTCGTTAATGTTCCACCTTTACGCACTAAGCATTTTGCTTCTTCGTTCATTATGCGAACGGTCAAGGAGTGTAATTCCCTGCCGGCGTCTTTATTGCCCGATTCGTAGAATTTAGGAATCTTCAAGTCGATAGTGAATAGGCACTATTTGAGCTTGCGTGTTACATCCTCGGCTGCATCGGCACTTACCATCAGGTGAGGTACAGCCAAACGCACTCAAATTTTTAATTTAAAAAATTGATATCGTCCTATTAGCGACTTACACGTGCTGCAGGTACGGGAATTTAAAACTGCAACGTAGTTTAAGAAGTACCAATATGTAGAACGCCATATGTCACATGTTATCTATCTATCTATGTCCACTACACGAATGTACCAGGAAGGCAGCGGCGAGAGAGGAATGGCGACGAATTGTGAAGCGCGTTACCCTGTCTGCGAAGAGTGTAGCGAAGAAAAAGAAGAATCTATCTATGTTACATGTTCAACGTATATTTTTCACTTTGCAGGGATAAAGACACTGAAAAAAAACTGGCGATGAATTGTGACAGGCCGCGTGAAAGGTATAAGATTTCCGTTGATTTATATGATGTAAAAATGTTAGAAGCACTTTGGAATCTTCGTTATGAGTGTGTCAGCGTTACGGTTTTTAGAAAGTCTTATATATAGTAGAAAGGTAAGCTATCCATGCTCCAGCTATACTAGAGCCAAACTCTCTACTGGAGCCAAAGCGGAGCGTCAATAATTTAAGTTTCATCGACACTCTGAAGCAAAAGTAAGTAAGTAAGTAAAGTAAGTAAATATACTTTATTGCACGCCAAAAAACAATACAGGACTTATAATTTGTAATATACATAGAGTGCAAATGCGGTCTTATCGCTTTAAGCGATTTCTACCAGGCAACCTTAAGTTAGATATTAAAAACAGGTAAACTAGTACAGGATGGCAGCAAATTCAACTTTTAAACGATATACTCGTAACTTATTATTATAACTAACTAGCTGTCCCGGCGAACTACGTTCCGCCTTACACTACACTACACTGCACACTAAACTACCCTACCCTACCCTACCCTATCCTACCCTACCCTACCCTACACTACACTACACTACCCTACCCTACCCTACCCTACACTACACTACACTACACTAAATTACCCTACATAAGAACCTTCTCCTGACAATAACGAACTCGACAAAAAATGAAATCGCTCCAGCAGTTCTTGAGTTATAAAATTACAACGAATAGTGGCATTAATTTTTATATATTAAGAATAGATAGAAGTTATATAACTGAAAGTAAAAAAAAAGTTTATAAACTTATTTAAATAGTAAATAAAAATACATATATACCATACAATACTAACATACATACATACACACACATACTAAAACTGTAGTTGTTATAAACAATTCCTTAACTTCTTCGCTCTTTTCTATGCCAGATACGAGGCGTGCTTCGCAGGCTGTGCTGCAATCACATGTGACAACCCGCGAGACAGGCTGCGGCCCTGCTACCCCTTCTGCGAGCAGGGCTGCGTCTGCACCCCCCCTTACGTGCGCGATGATCGCACGCACAAGTGCGTGATGCCCGAGGAATGTACTAGGTAACATATGAGGTGTATATCTAACACACTTACGCGATCGAATCAGATCCTCATATTGTAGAGATGCGTAGGAGAACTAAGGTAACCGACGTAGCTCTCAGAATTGCTAAACTTAAGTGGCAGTGGGTATATAGCTCTTAGAACAGATGGCCGATGATGATGGGGCAGTAACGTTCTGGAGTCGGACCGCGCACCGGAAAACGTAGCGTGGGCAGGTCTCCCACACTATTGACCTACTTGGTAAAGGTCGCGCAGGGCCGCTGGATGCAGGCAGCGCAGGACCGGCCGAGGTCGAAATGCTTGAGGAAAGCCTTTGTTCAGCAGTGGACGTCTTTCGGCTGATATGATGATGATGATCTAACACACCAAGCCATCATCAGTATTCTACCTGCATGAAAGACTAAACCCATACTGCTACGAACGTAAGCACAAGTGCATTTTTATATATTTAGCGTTCCCCATCGATAACAACATAGGTACCTTAATAAATCACCACCAGCCTTCTCAACAACCCAAAAATGGCGTGGCTTTGAGCTACCACTGATACGACGAGCAGTGATGATAAAACTGCAACGTAGATAAATTACGAGTAAGATGCTACGGTACAGAACAAACACATTTAAATGTTGTACTTTTCTTTTATTTTCAGAGGATTGAAAGGAATACCAGACCTTGGAGATGAACTTTAACTATTTTTAATCATTATGTAAGAATTATTTATTGTGTAAATGAACCTTAGATGAATAAATTTTTGTTTTATTTCACAAAACACTCTTAATTAAGTTGGTTACATCTACAAAAAAAAATAATAGCTAATCCTTTATATTTGAAAACCATTTGCTTTGCTGAGCTTTTTTTAACATTTACCGACTATAAAAATCAATGTTTCTTTGTTTGTTCGTATTTTATGCGATGCCACCGTTCATCCGATTGCAACGAAATTTGGCATGCAAGTAGCCGGTGTTATGGAGGACATACCAAGGCTACTTTTTACCCGACTACGAAAAAGGAGGGTTTTTGACAGTCTATGTATGTATGTTCATCTATTCCCTCGTATTTTCTAAACCACTTAACCAATCTTGACAAATGTGGTGTCTTTAGATTTGTGCCATCACTCCGCGTGTCATAGAATATACAGAGTCTTAACAAAGGTATGGACTTTTTTTTTACTGGAGCTTATAATCATGAAACTGAAAAACTTTTGCCAAAAAAACCCAACGGTCAACTCGCATTTTTTTAAATAAAAACATTAAATTGCGTGGAATGCGCCAGAATAGGTATATATATAGAGAGAGAGAGAGAGAGAGAGAGAGAGAGACAGAGAGATAGAGATCCCTTTACGGTAAATGTTGATCAGGTGCTCCTTCACGCGAGCACTTGGTTGATCCAAAAACCTATGTTGATCCGGCGCCTTTATGCATCTCTATTAACTAATGTGGCTCCAACCGGATTAACGTCTGCACTCATGGGACTCATTTTTAGCGTTCGCCAATGTTAATCCGATATACAAATCCAAATGGGCCAATCAGAGCACAGAAAACGATCGGATCAGCTGACGTTTCGTATCTTTGGCCGTTTAAGTCTGCAAATATTCCCTTTGACATATTGCTTCACAAAATAAACAAAGGTGGCTGGCAGAATTCCGTTTGCATGAACCTTTGGGTCATGGCCGTGGTAGTTGGTAATCGGTTGCGTCCATCGGAGAGGTTCGTAAGATGCCTCCTCAGGATTTATATTTGGGGGGAGGGATAATCATTGTTAGTCCAAGAGGGTGAGGCATGATAGGCTGCTATAGGAAGTGAGGGCTTACAGGCTGAGGTAAGGACTTCAGGGTTTAGGCAAAGTATATATATTAGTCGACACTCAAAGAGTTCACTCAACACTTTTTACATGCGCTGTCTTCGTAAGATCTTAGGTATAACGTGGAAGGACAAAGTCACCAACGAGGAGGTTTTGAAAAAAGCGCAGCTGCCTAGCCTTATCGCGCTTCTCAAACAGAGACGTCTGCGTTGGTTAGGGCATGTGTTTAGAATGGACCCTGCTCGGTTACCACGACGTGTTCTGCTGAGCGCAGTAGCGAATGCAAAAAGAGACGTGGGGAGGCCAATGCTTCGCTTTAAGGACTGCGCCAAGCGGGACATGGCTGCCTTTAAAATAGACCACCACGACTGGGAAAAGCTTGCAGAAAAGCGGCTGGAATGGCAAAAGCGTATTTCGGAGGGTCGCAAACTGTGCGACGAGGCTTGGTTTGGGGCGCTCGCTGCCAAGAGGGAAAAGCGCCACCAGAGCGGCAATACTCCATCTGCCGCAAAAATTCCCTGCCAAGCGTGTGGGCGAGTCTGCCGTTCGCGCATCGGGTTGCTAAGCCACCAAAAGCGTTGCCTCTAGTCCAGGACACTGTAGTGAATCGTCTGTAATAGACGTAGAGGCCAGTGATATATTAGTACTGACGTACTTAGGCGAGAACTGATGGGCCCCTACAGGAGGTGTGGGCTAATGAGCTGCTACAGGAGAACAAGGTTGGCTAGCTTACAAAAGGGCTTATGGGTTGCTACGTGAGGTGAATTAGCTGCTAAGGGAGCTGCTAAAGTTTTTAACCCCCGACGCAAAAAGAGGGGTGCTATTCAGTTTAACGTGTGTATCTGTCTGTGGCAATGTAGTTCTTATACGAATGGACCGATTTTAATGCGATTATTTTTTTTGGTACTGACGTGATCGAGGTAGTTCTTAGCTATAGTTTATGAAGATCTGTTCAGCTGTTTGAGGATCATCAGATCTTATTTAGGTGATGAAGGGATTTGGGCAATTTATACATGTATGATCAATTCAAAATTCGGTGCCCTGTTACTGTAATAATTTACCAAAACCATGGTAACCTTGATCAAGATCCACTTCGGCCAGCCAGCGAATTAAGTAAGTATGGTAACGTTGACCTGATGCTGCAGCATCTTCTGGAATCTGCAGGATACCAAACTCCTCACCAACTTACAGCAGAGGTATCGTGTTTAGGCTCATTGGAATAGCCTAAATTAATAGGTGTAAGGTAGAATATGGTAACCTTGACCTGATTCTGCAGCATCTTGGAATCTGCAGTATACCCAACTCCTCGCTAACTTACAGCAGAGGTATCGTGTTCGGGCTCATTGGAATGGTCTCTATTAATAGGTATTAAATATAAAATAGTAACCTCCTGGTATCTGCAGGATACCCAACTCTTCACCAACAAACATCAGAGGCATAGTATTTGGGCTCGTTGGAATAGTCTCAATGAATAAGTGTTAAATAGAACATGGTAAACTTGAACTGATGTTTTCTTTTTTATTCACAATTGGTAAACCCTTGACAACATCTCACCTGGTGGTAAGTGACGATGTTGCCGAAGATGGAAGCGGGCTTACCAAGATTCCCCAACGCAATGGGGAACTGGCTATCTTATCTTCATGCCGGAACACACCAATGATATCAACATTGATATTTGGCGGCAAGACTTAGATAAGATGGTGGTAGCTAGCCAGGCGGGCTTAGAAAATGCCGTACCACCAACCAAACCGAGTCTTACAATTGACGCCGCCGAGAATCGAACCCGCGACCTCCTGTGTAAAGCCAGTGAACTTTGCCTCTGAGCTACGGAGGTGGTTAATGTTGCAGCATCTCCTGGAAATTGTCGGATACCCAACTCCTCGCTATTTTACAGCAGAGGTATCGTGTATAGGCTCATTGGAATAGTCTCAATGAATAGGTTTAAGAGAGAATACGCTAACTTTCCGGAATTTACAGGATAGCCAACTCCTCATTAGCTTACAGCAGATGAATCGTGTTTGGGCTCATTTGAATAGTCTCAACGAATATGTTTTAGATAGAAGATGGTAACCTTGGCTTAATGCTGCAGCATCTCCTGGTATCTGGAGGATACTGAACTCCTTACCAACTTACAGCAAAGTTATCGTGTTTAGGATACGTAAAGTTTAAAAAGCATGAAATAAAACTGAAATTAAAAACTTAAAAAACGTTTATAACGCGTAGGAAGACCGCTTATTTAATAAAACAAAAACAGAATTGAACTGTTTCACCTTACTTAAACTAAAATTACTAAAAATTTCACAACTTAGCGCTTTTTTGTCGGGGGTTTTTTAATTTTTCTTTAAGTTTTTGCTTTGGTGGTTAAAAAGAATAGAGATCATCATCTGATTGTACACCACTCAATAATTTACATTAAGCACATCATCTGGAACCAATCCAAGTTCATAAAAATAAGACTTACATAAAAATAAAGGAAAAGTTGAGGAAACGAGAAAACCGTCAAGTACTTATAATTTAATGTTAAAAATGTTGATAAGTATTTGTGTGCCCCATTGCTGGCTAAATATGTTGAGACTATCTAGAATTTTCAAGAGTTTTTATCATGATACACATATTTTACATATAAACTTTTTGGTTGATTAAACGAAAATTATAGGGTTTGAGTTTTGAGAAAATTATTTGTAAATACACAACACAAACGTATTAGTGCACGGGCACGACTCTTATTGGCCGTATTTTTATTGGAATTTATGTGATTTTTTTAATTCTACACCAATACAGATACAGATACTTACAGAATCAAAAAGTCAAAGCTAATCGTGTGGCTAATCTACATTCATTCATGTGTTTTACTACGACCCCTAATTGGTCAATTGAATGAGGGACTTTCTGACGCCCGTATTTAAAAAGGTGGTTCCAACTACGTTCTACTAACCATAGACATACGATTTACGTTACGCTTGTTCCATTATAGGATGTGGTTTTGGAGTTTTGGAGTTTACTCCTTAATAATCGATTTGCATATATAAGGGGCCCGGTATGAGAAAAATGTGAGGAGTAAAATCTATCGATGAATGACAGCGTTACGAAAAAGTTTCGATACAAAAAGGTCGTGTTCAATAGTAGAAATGAAGTGAGTTATAGTTTTTTTTCAAGCGCGAGTAAACTCCAGTCGTGCGTCGGAGCTGACACACACAAATTTTTTTTAAGGGTCAATATGGGCAGTATTCTAAACTATAAGAGATAGAGATTTTTTTTTATAATTTTGATTGTATATCACTATACAAACCAAAAATTGTATATAGGCCATTGAAAAAGGAAAAAAGAAAATACATTCAGACTTAAAAAAAAACAAGTTGTGTATTTCTACCATTCATTAAATGCATAATTTAGTAAATTAATTAGTTGTATTGTGAATTTAATGGTGAGCTAAATAGGTAAAATGCCTCAATCGTTAAAAAACTCCGAAAAAAATATTTATTGAGAGGGTATTATTTAAGTGACAGGCACCAAACATTGGCAATTGACTGGTATCGTAATTAATTCCCCCTGATTCCTGACGCCAAGTCGCCATATTTTAACCACAATGTTGAATAATTTACTAAGGTACGGAATCTTCACGAAGCCTCACAAAAAACATTCCTACGTCATCAGTCGAGATGTCGAAATAAATGTTTTGTGTTTTGTTCAGAGTTTCCGGATATTTCGTCGAGAGATATCGCTATGGAAATGGCTATTGCATAGGGTACTGTAATTAGGATACTTAAAAAGTATAAATACAAACCGTATCGACAAGGATCTATTGTTCAGAAACTTCTCTAAAGCAATCATGCAAGAAGATCAGCATTCTTTAATTAGGTTATCCACCATGTAACACGGGAAACAATTTTTTTGTGCCGAATTCTTTGGACATGAGATTAACTTTTCAAATAATCATTAGAGGGATGTATAACCGGCGCAATAACCATAACTGGTCCACAGAAAATCCTTTGCGAACCACTGAAAGCAGCAACCGAATTAGATTTTCATTTAATTGTTGGTGCTTTATTTTGGACAATAATGTCGTGTCCATTCAGTTTTACAGTGGGACCCTTCGAGGTTCCATATACCTGGATCATTACAGCTCATATACGTCCCCACCGAGGGGCTCGAGCCTACCCTGAATCAGGGCGATTAGGCCTTAGTCGACCACGCGGGCCCAGTGCGGGTTGGTCGACTTCACACACAACCTTCGAGTTTCTTCGCAGGCGTGTGCAGGTTTCCTCACGATGTTTTCCTTCACCGTTAAAGCAATCGGTAAGTATGTACGTAAGTTTTTGAAAAACTCATTGGTACATTGGCCATCCAGATTTGAACCCGGTACCTCTGGTTAGATGAACCGAGTCGTTACCGGTTGAGCCACCGACGCTTATATATATACCAGGATATTCTCAGAAATCTTGATGATGATTTAGATGATTTGCCTTTGGCAGCAACAAGATTTGTGAACACGTGGATAGGTACCTATGGCGAAGTCTAGTGGCCAGCGCAGTCACCTGATCTAATGCTCATGGATTTTTTCTATGGGGTCACTTGAAAAATGAAGTGTACAAACATCGCTATGACACTGTTGATGATTTAAAATATTAAGTCCGTCAAATGCTTAACACAATACCATACATTTCAATGAGAAATACAGAAATACAATTGTGGTTAGTTCTTTGCCGAAGTTGACTGTGTTTAGACGAAAGTGGAGGACATTTCGAAGAATTTTTAAGATAAATTTAGTTTCGTGGGACTAAGGCAAGTGGCAGATTTTTGGTTTCGTTTCATTTCAATTATCCATCCTATCAATTGGATATTAAAATATATCTTTAATAAAATATTAATTTCAAGTAAATTCAACAATTTCTACCAACTTTATACCTATGGACTCCATAAAATTTTTTGTTTGTATAGTGATATAGAATCGAAAAAACATTTTTTTTAAAAGCCTTAACTCCGAACCTATCAAGATTTTTGTTTTTATTATATCAGCTCATATACGTCCTCACCGATGGGCTCGAGCCTACCCTGAATCAAAATTATTGAAATAGAAACTCATTGGTACATTGGCCGTCCGGGTTTGAACCCGGGACCTCTGGTTCACAGGACCGAGTAGTTACTGACTGAGCCACCGATGCTCGTATATTTGTCTATTACATATACATTGGTTGCAAACAAAACGGGTCGGTTATAAAAATGTAATTAAATTTGGAACCATTTGTTTTACTTTTCTTTCTGTTCTGTCATATAAATAGGGCATTTCTTGTGCAAAAATTCATTATCCTAATCAAATTCAGTTAAAAACATGTCACCAACTCCAGCGATTTGAAGGGACTGGATTCAATATTCTTAGACCAGGAATAGGCCAAACCAGGTGCACGACAGCGCGGGAGGATCGAAATATGGTGTCAACAACATTGAAAAATTGATTTCAAATGGCTGTTGAAGTCAAAAATCACCTTCTGCGTGCTAGAGGGAGCAATCCGAGCACTTTTACAGTGAGGCGGCGTATTGTTGCAGCAAATTTGAGGCCATTTAGACCCGCCAACGATCTTAAACTCGAAAGGCACCATCGAAATTCAAGGCTGAGCTACACTAGAGAATGCATGAATTGGACTCTCGATGACTGGAAAATAGTTATGTTTTCGGACGAGTAGAGATTCATGCTATACAAGCACGATAGGAGGCAAAGAGTCTACAGAAGATCAGGAAAGCGCTATAACCAAGCTTGACGAGTAGAGATTCATGCTATACAAGCACGATAGGAGGCAAAGAGTCTACAGAAGATCAGGAAAGCGCTATAACCAAGCTTGCATTGAAGAGAAAGTGTCATACGGAGGAGGCTTCAAACACGTGTGGGCTAGAATTCCTTCCGAAAGCCGCACCGAGCTAGTAGTGATCGAAAATAGATTTTTTACTGCAAAGATATACGTGAATGAAATCTTATATGAATATGTTGGCACATTTTTAGTAAACATGGGCGAGATCGCCATCTTTATGCAAGATAACGCTCGTCCCCATAGAGCTCAGATAGTGTTTGACTACCTTGACGATGTCGCTATCACACGCATGGAGTGGCCAGCACGCAGAGCAGACTTGAACCCCATCGAGCATGCTTGGAATGAACTGGGACGACGTGTATGCGAGCGAAATTCCCCTCCAGTCACGTTTCGTAAACTGAAAGAAGCACTGATAGAGGAATTGTAGAATATTCCTCAACATTGGCTCATAAATCTGGTGTAAAGCATGCCAAACTGTTTAACAGCTGTTTTAATAGCTCGTGGTGGTAAATTGCACATTTAACACCGAAGCACATTTTTCGAAATTTAGTAAAAATACTTTACCTACTTTTCTTCAAAATAAACTTTTTAATCTTGGACTTTTATGACTTATTTTATTTTTATTTAAGCACTTTAAAATTGTCTATAATACAGTCTTTACTTGATAAAGCTAGTTACAACATTTTGGAAGTTATTGAGGTTTTTGTTACCGACCCGTTTTTTTGCTGTCATCGTGTATTTATACCCATTGGTCTGGGAAAAATTGTATGGTTCTCCCACAAATGAAATTGAAACTTGTGATTTACTCATTAATGGTTGGAGCTATTGAATTATCATGAATTACGAATAAGTATATAGTATTTGGTCATGCAACATGAATTCAGCAAAATTATTAATTTTTTTTTAATTTATTCAATTTTAGCATGAAAAAGTAATAATAAAAAAATTGTCGAGAAAGTTTAGTGCGGGCTGCCGTATAGTTTATTTCTCTCAAGTGACTGAGGCAGTAGTGAACGACGGGGGAGTGAAGAAGGTATTTTGATTCTTCGTTAACTAATCCCTCATTGACCTTTGCCTACTCGGCAGCATTTTAAAGTACCTACAAAGGTACCCAAAAATTTACTGCGCAACTTGCCACCGAGCATCACAAAGGCTGATTTACTCAGTATGCAAGTTGACATAAGCGCATACGTGCCTAAATACCTTACCCTTTATCATTTGTATGCCGCATTGTATCGATCCCAACGACGGCAATAAAATCCATTGTGTTTCTTTTTGTTCTAGCCATACTCTCGCTTTTCTCGTATTCTTTGCTTCCGGAAACGACGTTTACGGACCAAAATGAACTAGTTTCCAATAATAATTATCATTTAGCTAGGATCATTCGGCAACGCCAGATGACGTTAGGCAGTATTACGTAAAACGTAGCTTTGTTTGTAGTTGCGACAGGAAGTGTACTAATGTTTGTGTTATGCTGGACGTTGGATGTATTTTTCCTTGATGTATCTGCGGGTTCTGCTGCTAATTGTCGGGCTCCGTTCTTTAGGCGTGCAGGGAAATCAATATGGTAAGTCTGCATATTCCTGTCCTTAGTAATCATTAGTAAGATGAAGCAGCTGCTTGCGGATGGCCCATCAGGGTTGTCTACAGGACCAACAATGAAAGAGCCCTTTGAGCAATGGTTTTTTTCATCCACAATTAGTACTATCTTGGCATCATCTCGAATGGAGAGTGACGATGTTGCCGAAGATGGAAGCGGGCTTACCAAGATTCCTCAAAGCAATAAGGAAATGGCTATCTAATCTTCAAGCCGGAGCGCATTAAGCTTTAAACATGGATGTTTGGGGGGCAAGAATTAGATACGGTGGTGGTAGCTAGCCAGGTGGGCTTAGAAAATTCCCTACCACTAACCAAACAAAGTGATACTCCCCCGGGAATAGAACGAGCGAACAAGTGATTCTAGCCATTTCCATCTCCTGATGTGAAGCTAACATCATCATTAGCCACAGCGTCTTGTCAGATGATTGTTGCAGCGGTAGCTGGTATCATTGGTCTTGGGGCGCCACATCTTCGCTTGTTACTATATAGGCCAATGGTGGCGTGGCATCGTTTGCCACATTTGTCGCAGATGAAACATGAGTCCAAGGGTAAGTTGTTGTCATGACGACGATGTCTTTTCTGTTTGAGTTGGTCTAGCCATACTTCGTCGTGCTTAGCCATACCAGTTTTGTGGTCCTGGCGCCATTTCGATCACTCTGTCGAGTGTGCCTCGTGTGACGCTAACGGACCGACTATTCTGTACACCAACGGGACCCTATTACTAAGCCTCCACTGTCTGTCCGTCTGTCCGTTCGTCTGTCAGCGGGCTGTATTTCATGAACCGTAATAGGTCGTCGCCAGTTGAATTTTTCACAAAATGTGTATTTCTGTTTTCGCTATAACAACAAATATTAAAAACTAGAAAAAGTGAAAAAATAAGGGGGGGTTCTCCGTACAAAAAACGTGTTTACGATAGAGCTAAATCAAAAACACTTCTAAAGACCTCGAAGTATTTTTGATTTAGCTCTATCGTAAATACGGTAATACATGCAAGCGTCAAACTTGATGTGATAATAGTACTAATACTGAAGCAATACAACAAATAATAAAAATCTGCTAAGTGTGAGTCGTACTCGCGCTAAGGAGTCCGAACTGAATGACAAAAAAAGCATATTTTTTGTCGCTCGCGTTGATGTCTTATGATTGTAATATGAATAGGTATCATTGTCATTATGTAGTTGTGTGGAGAGGTTAGGTGTTACGGTACCATCGGAGTGCTAGTCCGACTCGCAGTTGGCCGGTTTTTATTTGAAAGCTAGATTAACTAACATAACTAACTAAGGTCATATTTGATACAAATAGAGAAGGTCAACTGCCCGCCAGAACGATAAAAGATAGAGGAGTCGTGCCTGTACTAAAATAACGAACACCCTGGACAGATTGTAAGAACAATAAATAAAATGCTAACCGCCTCCGTGGCGTAATGGTTAGTCCATTCGCTTCACACCAGGAGGTAGCGGGTTCGATTCCTGGCGGGGTCAACTTTGTAAGACTCGGTTTGGTTGGTGGTAGGGCATTTTCATAGCCCACCTGGCTAGATACCACCATCTTATCTAAGTCATGCCGCCAAACTTCTGTATTAACAGCATTGATGTGTTCCGGCTTGAAGATAAGATAGCCAGAACCCCTATTTTCAGAATCTTGGTAAGCCCCCTTCCATCTTCAGCATCATTGGCATTTACCATCAGGTGAGATGATGCCAAGAGCTTATCAATTGTAGAATAAAAAAAATAAAAAAAAAAAAACAGAATATAAAATGGCCGCCGAAAGTGAAGTTGCTCTTATTTGGCTGTTTGGTCGAGTGCTTTTAATTTCACTTATTATTTCGTAAGAACTTGACATTATTACCAGCCCACTTTCTCAGATTAGCGAGTCAACAAGAATCTTGTAATGGTAACTTTGTGTATCGGTTGCAGAATGCGGCGAGTACGGGCGCTTTGAAAACTGTGTGGACGACGTGTCGGGCTGCGTGGTGGGCTGCCACTGCCACCCCGGCTACTACTTCGACACCGAGACCAAGATATGCGAACCCAAGTAAAATGAAAGACCAATCTTTACTTGTATATAAATCCAAAAGTATATGTGTCTGCCTGTCTGTCTGTTTGTTACTCTCTCAATCTTTAAACTTCTGAATCGATTTCACTGAAATTTGTCACAGAGGTAAAGTAAAGGGCGGAAAACACCCTATAATAATTAATATTTATCCCGGAAAAGGCATAGTTCCCGAGGAATCTGGAAAAACTGATTTTTGCAGATGAGTTTCGTATCAAATGTCAAATGTTAAAGTCCAAATGTCAAATTTCAAAAATCAAAAGTCGAGTGTCAGATTTTAATCTATGCTCGCGAGCCTTTGATACCCATTTATGATAGCCATGATAGCTATCAAGGGCTCGCTTAAGATAGCCATTTTAACCCGGAAAAGGTATAATCCCCGAGGGATCTGAAACAACTGGTTGTTGCAGATGCATTTCGTATCAAATATCAAATTTTAAACATATAAAGTCGAGTGTCAGATTTTAATCCATGCTCGCGAGCCTCTTGATACTTTTTAACCCGGAAAAGGTCTAGCTCCCGAGGGATCTGGAAAACTGATTTTTGCAGGTGCTATTCGTATCAAATGTTAAACGTCAAATGTTAAAGTTTAGATATCAAGTTTTAAGCATCAAATGTCTAGTTTCAGATTTTAATTTATGCTCCCGGGCCTCTTGTAGCTCACGCACTGCCCATCTTTAAATACAGTCATGAAAACTTTATCACCGTGGGCAAGGCCGCGGGAAAAGGCTAGCTCTGTACAAAAGCAAGCTGTTGACCTTGTGACTGCCTCTGTAGCGTAATGGTTTAATCCATTAGCTTCACAACAGGAGGTCATGGGTTCGTTTTCCGGGGCAGTCTAACATTGTAAGACTCGGTTTGGTTAGTGGAAAGGCGTTTGCTAAGCTCTCCTGGCTAACTACCACCATCTTACTTACGTCCTAGCGTCAAATATCAATGTTAACAACATTGATGTTTTCCAGCTTTAAGGTAAAATAACCAGTTCCCCGTTGCGTTGGGAAATCTTGGTAAGCCCGCTTAAGTCTTCGGCATCATCCTCACTTACCATCAGGTGAGGTGATGCCTTAGGTGAGTGGGCTTACCAACTGTGAACCCTAACTTTCTAACGTTTCAGTGCAAAACTGATGCAAGACTATAGAAGGCATATCATGCCAGTCCCAATTCCAATCACTCCTGCTGACGAGATTAAAATGACTGCCACTCTCTCAACGAAGAGTCCCCTCGACAAACAGTTGGACCAGGCGCTCGCACAGGATACCGAAGACATCGGCGACTGGCTTTACAATCAGTTCTTCAAAACCATTGAGAACCAGGTGCTGAGTGCTAACAATAATACAGGCAACAACAACACAGACGCTAACAATCAGACGAGACGCTCTGGTCCCACTCAGAAAAAGGCAAAACGACGTAAGGTTAAAAAGATCAAGTTTAGCAAGATCAGCAGGAAGGATGACTTGCGGAGGAAATTGTTGCGCATTACAGAAGACGACAGTCTATTTGACTCCGACTCAAGGTCTACGTCTAATGAAGACTATGGGAGCTCGAGCGATTCCGACAGCAGCGACAGCACACTAGAAGACGACGATGTAAGCTGTGACAAAAACGACCAAAATCCGCACCCTAATGACAAAGAGCACGGCCACCGGAAAATACTAGTCGTTAACAAGAAACCAAAGCCACCGCTGCCGTCGTTCATATTTTTACCCAACCTCGAGACGCCGTTCTACCCACCCATAGGGCTGCCACCGCCTCCTCTCATGTCCATGTTTCCAATGGTTCCAGTACCGCCGATGCCTCTGCCACCGTTCCCCGTCACGAGTAAGTACGCCTTGCCTCCGTGGCGTTGTGGTAAATCCACTCGCTTTACAAAAGGAGGTCGCGTGTTTGTAAGTAAAAAATAATAAAAACATATTGCACCGTATCTTAATCCTGAATGCTTAAATTAAAATAATATTGCTTTTATTGCAGTTGTGATTCCAAATGAGAGCAACGAAAAGACGAAATCTCCGACGACAAGTACGACAAGTACGCCAAGTACGACAAGTACGCCAAGTACGACAAGTACGACAACGATACCGACACTACCAGTACAGTAATTTGTGTAATCAATGTATAGGGAAGACAAAAAATTAACAAAGTTTTGAAACTTGTGTGATATGATACCTTTGGATGTGGTGTTCAAAGTTCACAACTCCCTTCTTATCCACCTGATGCTGCACCCTGACCCTCATCGTGAAATGTGTCTATGTTAATGGTTTTCTCATTTTTTGGAAAAAATAATAGCTACGAAAAAAAGTGCCTAAGCCAGAAAAATCTTATAAAATTCTGGACAAAAACTTCTTATTTTTTGATTGGCTTTGATGGTATTCAAGATAAAAAAAACAAAAAAAAATCCAAATAAAAAAATCTATATAGACAAAAAATATATTGACAGCTTATTTTATTTCAAAATCTACAAAAGATACCAAAGGCTGAAGAACTAAATCAAAAGTCTTATTTTAATCTACTAAAGATACTTTCATTCATTTCATTACGTATAATAGTACTGGAGTTATAAAAGGAAACATTTTCAGCAAAAAAACATTGAAGAAATAGAGTACTATATTATCTAGTTTATCGTCGTAAATAACTAATAAGATTGTGACAAGCAAAAAAAATAATAAGAAAAACACTAAACACATCGTCTTCTCATCTTTATCAGGATCTTCACAATCTTCATTTTTATTAAAATAGCTTAGTCCTCGGCAACTGTAACACATTGTAGTATATCGCAGGTCGATTTGAGCGCAGCCACATCTTTTTCCGCAGCCTAGCTTGCACGCACATTATAATATTAATTTAAGAATTGGAGTGGGAGCTGGTGCTTCTGTTGTAAGCATAGGATTCAAGTAAACGTCAAATTTCGTCCAGCCCCATTCTTTTAAATCTAGTACATTTCCCAGTCATGCCTGTACGTCTTGAATGCTGCTAAGCCGCAGATGAATTAGGTGGAGTTTTTGACATTAGCACTGCAGTTTTTGTATTCCTAACAAGTTTATTAAAAGACACAAATCTTTGTTCATCAATGCAATTCTCTGACGATTTAGGTTGTAACAGAAAGGTGCAGTTATGCTTTAAAGTGTGTTTGCACTCATCATACAGAACAACTTTTGTTCTAAAACTTTGCTGAAATCGCGATCTTTTTTTTAAATTCTTACCCAAAACCGACCATTCAACTGAACGATTTGTTTGAAAAATCATAAAAAACAATCGCGATTTCTGCAAGGTTGTTCAGTTTGATGAGTACAAGGCCACCTTAAATTATAACTGCAACTTTTGGTTATGTAGTACTCAATTCCTTCAATGTTTTTTTTTTGCTGAAAAGATGTCCTTTAATAACTCGAGTACTATAATACGTAATGAAATGAATGCTAGCTTGTTCAGTAGATTAAAATAAAATTATTAATTTAGTTCTTCAGCTTTCTTTTGTATCTTTGGTAGGTTTTGAAAAAACGAGCTGTTAATGTTTTTTCCATAACTATTATAGTTTTCCCAAAAAAATTACGAAACCATTAACAGGGACACATTTCACAGTTAGGCTGTGTAGCATCAGGTAGAAGGGGGAGGGGGAGAGTTCTGAACTTTGAATACCACACCCAAAAGTATCATATCACAAGTTTTCAAAACTTTATTAATTTTTTAGTCTGAAAAACCGAATGAACGTACTATAATTCGATACTCGTCACAAAAGCCGCAAGAGATCCCGAGGGCCACCTGGAGAGCCAATACGAATAAGGCAATCGAAGATTATGATGAACAGTAAATATCTATACGTAATTTTTAAACATTAGCAAATTGACATTATCATTTTTGACTCGGTGGCTCAGTGGTTAGTGCCCTTGACTACTGATCCGAGAGTCGTGGGTTCGATCCCCATCCAGGGCAAGCATTTGTGTGATGAGCAGATTTTTTTTGCTCTGTGTCTGGGTGTTAAATATCTATATATATATATATATGTATTTAAGCGTATATAAGTATGTATATCAGTCTCGGTAACCCATAACACAGGGAATCCTACTTTGGGGCCAGATGACCATGTGTGATTTGTCCCAGAATATTTATTTATTTATTTATTTATATGGCCACCCATACGTAAACACATTCGATCGTAGTAATCAAGATATTCATTCATCAACCAGGGATATTGAAAATACAATCTATTTAGCCAATACGAGTACCTATGTTACCTGATGAAAGGAGGAAAATTGGATTCAAAAATTCATCAATACTTCTTAGTGCTGTTTGATGATATTTTTTGAAATGATTTTGTGTGTCGGGCCATGCGTTTCATGTGGGTCGGACCGTGTGCCGTAGTCTTTTCAATGAAATGTAAATATATACCTATATTAAAAAAACAAAGTGATTTTTGTAGTTTATATAGAACATCTTTTAACTTTTTACTAGCCCAACTGCACGTTTTAAGTTACTCTGAAAAAGAGGGAGTACTTAACCGTGATCATTTTTTTTTTGAATTGATTATATGCCCTACTTTTTCAATATTTCTTTTTTATTTCCTGAAACAGCAGCTTAGCTGGAAGGGGGTGGAGACATGCAACTCTAAAAATCCTCATTTTATAAAATTTTATATTTTGTTAACGAATATTTATCGGAAAAGTGATCCTTGCAAACCCTATGTAGTTTTTACCCGACTACAAAAAGAGAAGGGTTATGTTTTTATTGACAGTCTAAGTATGTATTTATGTATGTACGTATGTATGAATGTATGTATGTACGTATCTATGTGTGTATGTATGTTCCCTCGTATTTCCAACCACTTAGTCGATCTTGACAAATATGGTGTTCTTGGATTTTGTGCTATCACTCCGCGTGTCATAGGATATTATAGCATTTAAAAAAATCAACATGGCGGATTTTATACGTCAAATACACATCCCAAAAAATTTTTTTTAACACATTCATATCATGTTTGGTATCAAAAGAAAGGTCTTGACGAGCACATTCTAAACGGCTCAATGTACGCGCGCTACAATCAAGCAACAACAAGCAGGCGTTGTACTCTGAGCACAAAAAATAAAAGTACCTATCGCAAACAAAAAATTTAACATAAACACCTATCAATATGGCTTATTACCTCAGATGAAGGAAAAATAAAGGCTAAAATTTCAGGCGGGAAACTCTTGTTTCCATATTGTGTTTTAGTTTTTTTTAATTTTAAATTTTAAAAGACCTATTTAACGATACCCGACACGACAGGGTAAGTGAACAAAAAAACACCCCCACTTTACATATAGGGGAGGTGCCCTATATATTTTTGCTAATTTTATCCCATAATATTATAGATATTGCAGATTTCTTTAATCATGCCAAGTTTCAGCTTTATGTCTTTGGAAAAAACGGTTGTGATATTGCAAATATAATTTTGTTTTTAAATATACATTTTTTTTAAGACTACGGAACCCGACTACGGACTACGGCCGCTTTTTTCAATTTAGAAACGTGTATTTATGGAGCCAGGTCAGGACATAGGGTGGGTGGCGAATTGGACCCAAAGCACACCCTGGACACTTCATACAACGGGCCAGATATGACATTTTAAAAAAGGAATGACGGAACAAACAAAATGGCGGCGAAATCCTATACGTGCGACTACCAAACTGTAACCAATCTGGGTGACGAGGAGATGAGGTCGCAATCTAGAGAGCGGCAGGGAGTGTCCATACTGTATGTTAGTACTAATATATGTACTTTGCCCAAAGTGCAAAATCAAACGACAGCACCTTTGCAACTGCAGCGGCGTGAACGCGTTCGTTGTCATGGAGAAGCCACACACACACACCTTTGCTTAGTTTTCCACGACTTTTCTGCTTGATTGCTTCTCGTGGTTGCTCAAAAACTCCCTTGACAATCCCAGAATCACGGAATCCATCTTTTTGGTGGACTTTCCCTCTCTAGGCAGGTTTTCACCAGAACGTTTCTACTCCTTCTACTCCTTTTTGGAAAGGAGATCATAGTACAGAACTGCAGTTTCATCCTCAGTGAAGATTGACTCCAAAAACTGTTTTCACCTTTCTTGAAGGCCTTCAAAAGTTTTTTAGAGCGTGCTACGTGTTCACTTCGTTGCACACTTGAAATAAGTTTTGGCACCCACCTTGTACTGACTTTATTTATACAAGGCGAGAGTGAATAAGCATTATTTGAGTTTGTGTACCATCCTCGACTAAATTCTTACTTAAGAAGATATTCATGAAGAGTCTTAAAGACTGTAGTTTTTGAAAGCCCTGTCTTTACTGCCATTTCTTTCATCTTTAGCTGTCGGTCATCAAATCAAATCAAAATAATTTATTTTAAATAGGTGCTTACACACATTTTTAAAATAGTCAAAAAAATATATATACTTATTGTCTATTACATAATGTCATGATTCAGATTACAATCTCACGTAATGGTATTTGTTATAGAATCAACATATATATCATTGTCATTTACATAATCCATCTTCTTCTCTTATATATAAAATTCTCGTGTCACAATGTTCGTTCCCGTACTCCTTCGAAAGGCTTGACCGATTCTCATGAAATTTTGTGAGCATATTAAGTAGGTCTGAGAATCGGCCAACATCTATTTTATTTTAGGGTAGGGTAGTGTAGGGTAGGGTAGGGTAGTGTAGTGTAGGGTAGTGTAGTGTAGGGTAGTGTAGGGTAGGGTAGTGTAGTGTAGTGTATGTAGGGTAGGGTAGTGTAGGGTAGGATAGGGTAGTGTAGTGTAGTGTAGTGTATGTAGGGTAGGGTAGTGTAGGTTAGGGTAGTGTAGGGTAGGGTAGTGTAGTGTAGGGTAGGGTAGGGTAGTGTAGTGTAGTGTAGGGTAGGGTAGGGTAGGGCAGTGTAATGTAAGGCGGTACGTAGTTCGCCGGGACAGTTAGTTATTTTATAATATCCTCTAGAGCACAAGCATTTTGTGACATGAGTCTTGAATTTGTTCTCTGACAAACTAGTTACATTTTCTGGAATTTTATTGTAGAATCTCATACACTTTTTAACCTCGAAAAGGCTATATCAATTTTATTTACATTTCTTAAATTCAAATTATGCCTGTCACTGTTTTTAGGAAATAAATGTAAATTTTTACGAACGTACTTAATAACAATTCATCAGTCATAAAAATAAAATTACTCTTACCCAAATCTGTCCAGTAGTTTAAGAACTAGAGTACCGGATGAACGCACACTACATTTTAATATTTTGTTCTTTAGACCTTACTTGTGTTAGACAGTCGATCCGCTCCAAAACCTTTACTTCGATTTTTTTGCCTTTACAATGCCTTCTTCACTCCTTCAACGCTCGGTAACGCTCGGTAACGCTCGCACCTCAGTCGTTTGAAAGTAAAATGGCACCCCGCTAATAACGTAGATGCCAAATAATTATTTTTATAGTAGCCTACTTACGATTTTAATTGACTTGTTTAATATGCTGATTTTGCTGCCATTTTCAGTGTTCCATACCAGGTAACCCTATTACTAAGCTTACGCTGTCAATCCATCTGTCCGTCCGTCTGTGCGACTTAACTCGCACTTAGCTTGTTTTTTTTTTACTTTTATGATGACTAATTTAGGAGACTTAATTTATTGGCGTCAATATATTAATACGCCTCCAGTTCATTTTATTTTAGCCTAATACAACTCGCCGTTTTTTTTAGCTTCCTTGAAAATAAATTGCCATCAGAGAACCCACGAAGGCCTGTGCTTAGAGGGAATAGAGAGGAAAATAATAACGCGAAGTTCAGACCAAGTAATGTAGGAGTTGGAGATAAATTTAATAACGCGGAGTTCAGACCAAGGAATGAAGGACATAGACATAAATTCACTAACGCGAAGTTCAGACCAAGCAATGAAGGACATGGTAATAACGCGGAGTTGGGACCAAAAAATCAAGGACATGGAGATAAAATTAATAACGCGGAGTATAGACCAAGGAATGAAGGACATGGAGATAAATTTAATAACGCGGAGTTCACACCAACGAATGAAGGATATGGAGATAAATTAAATAACGTGGAGTTCAAACCAAGGACTGAAGGAGATAGAGATAAATTTAATAACGCGGAGTTCAGACCAAGGAATAGACTGCCAGGGAGGTTGTATGATTGCCTTATCTTATTTTATCTATTTACGCTGACATCAAAGAAATGGTATATACATATTAGTACCTAATATACATAATTACTTTTGTATATATTAGTACCTAATACAAAATTTCTTTGAATTAAATTTACAAAAAACTAACGTAGTGCCTAAACATAAATTCAAATTCACAACTTTCATAAAACTGTATACAGTTTTTTAGTTGTGAATACGAGTTTAAAATTATGATGTGTATTTCAATATAAAAGAGGAACAAAGTGAGAAAACTCCGCCGGACATTATAAACTGCCAAAAACTCGATTTATATGTGAGTACCCATGTATTTTGTTTAAAATTCGAGTGCATCTTACCTGATGGAAAGCGACGATGCAGTAGAAGATGATACACGCCAACTCAAAAAATGGGTATTCACTATCGCCTTGAAGTCCACCAAATTATATTCCCCTCCCTTGCTGTCCTCCAATTAGTCTTCTTGCGCATCAGACGATAGCATCCATGGTATCCTGGTATCCAGCTGAGCTGACCCATCCCAAATGATTTAACAGTAATCCATACACGATCGGACCTGTGCTTGATATAAGGTACGAAGCTGCCTAGGTGTAAAATATGACCTCACCTTAGAAATTACGCCCAGCTCCATTGCAGCAACTTCTGCCTGGGACTCAATGTATCGACCAAAATTGAGATCAGGTGTAATTCCACGCCAAGATTGAATCTCTGAATGAATTCATTCCGGAAAGTTGGAGTCAATGTGAAGGTACTCTTTTTAGCAGAAAAAAGACACACCTGCATCTAAGAGGCTTTGAACCTTACATGGTTGACACTGCCCGAAGCGATAGCCTCTCTCATATACATTGTCTCAGCGTTGTTAGCTCGTGCACTGGATAAGTATCTTTTCACAACTGTGCTAACGTCTGCTAATCCAATAATATCTGGTGAGAGCAGATATGTAGCAAGAATAGAGTAGTGTAAAGAACAGACCCCTGAAGTACCGCCACATCGATAACCAATAGGTCAGAGGAGTAGCCATCAATGACTACTCGAATTGACGGTTTTCTTAAGAAATCAGGTACCCAAGCTCACAGACAGCCCATTCCAAGGAATCTTCCTAATAAGGCTAGCGTGCCAGACCCTGTCAAAAACCTTTGAGATGTCAAGAGATACAGTGAGAGCATAATCGTGTTTCTCGAAAGCCTCACCCTATGTATGCGCTGCATAGAGTAGAAGATCTACAGTTGGTCGATGCCACTAAGGAGGTCATTGTCTTCCAATTGTAATGCCAGAATGCGGGAGTTCAATACACGTTCCGTAATGTTACAATTTATGGAGGTGATTGCTATGTGGTGGCAATTTGCGAAGTAAGCACGAATACCTTTTTGGGAACAAGCTGCACGTTATCGAGCTGTTTGGACTAGCAGTTTGGACTATCCTGCTTTAAAACAGAGGCGATATAGACATGTCAAACTAGGACAAAACTCAAGGGCGCAGTTCTTTATCATTATTTGTATAACTGGTGTTACTGTGCCTTTTTTTTATTTTACCTGTTTTTCACAATTGTATTGAAAAACGTCGTATGATACATGACCGTAAAAGGTAATTAGCAAACTCTTGTCAATGGTAAACTCTCAACTTTATCTCGGGTTTACAAATGCCACTCGTTTGCCATTTACCTGTTTACCACCGTTGTACCATAAATATTTCAATGTTCTGATTTTAAGGTCCCGTCCCCACAATATTTAAGCGGGAGCCTCGCTATACACCGTCTGCAGACATCTCCGTTCTTCTCTCTGTCACAGGAGTAACCGTCATCGAAAGCCAGTTGAAACTATCACAGAACATGTTATTTTAAGTGTCATATTACCAACATATAGACTTAAAAAAACCTTCTAGGTTCTTTTAATATGGATTTGGTAGCACTTGGTAGAACTACTGAATTATAAATATAATTATAATGAACTTTTATGCCTATGCCTTGTTGTTTACTAAACATTAAATTTATTAAGTGCAAAAAAAATATTAAATTTAAGTAACAAAATACCAAGACCTGGCGAAGGTCGCGGGAAGCCGCTGGGTGCGGGCAGTGCAGCACCGGTCGTTGTGGATATTTCCGAGGGAGGCCTCTGTCTAACAGTGGTCGTCTGTCGGCTGATGCGATAATGATGATGAATTAAATACCAATGGTTACATTGGCCTCTACCATGCACGATACACGAGACGCTATACGGTACCCTCAGTGTGTAAGTCCCTCTCGCACTAGTTAATTATTTCTACCTGGTGTCATTTTTTTTTTTTAATTACTAAAACCTTTTAATATGTTTTCAGTTCTTTGAGAGACGGTATGCTAAGAAGGAAAAAACTTGTAAGTTTTATCAAAAATTTTAAAATATACTATTGCATTTGATAGCAAAAAAAAATACATTTTTGTGTTTATACTCGCATAATTTGTTACAGCTACAGCAGTTTCAAAATAAACCGCACGGTAACAGAAAATCAATGAAGCACGCACCTCCCATCAACCCGCTGATGCCTTCTGTGAACGACTATATGGACGAAGCCGACATGATGGAATTCATGGCACCCACTGAGGGCCCACCACCGCCGCCGCCGGTCGATTTCAAATATATATCGCAACTCATTCACAAAATAAAACCGTATATATCCAATGAACAGGTCAAAAATAAGATGCCCGAGCCCCAACGCAGATTTGAAAGTCCGTACTACCAGCCGGAAGCCCCGGTGCCTTCGGAACCATTCCCGGCTGCGGCCAACGAGCTGGCACCAATGCCCACCCACCAGCCCGAGGGCGACGACCGCTTCTACGCCAACCTGGGCCAACAGATAGCGTCTCTTATCAGAAAAATAGATAACACAGCACCTCAACCGAACCCAAAAACCCAATCAACGCTTGGAGATAAAATTAACGGTGATAGTGGCTTTCCATCGCGATCCTACTGGGAAAGATCAGTACGATCTTTGTTTAGTCACTACTCTCCGAACTCTAACGATATACATTTCTTGAGAAACGAGGAAAACTTGCTAAATCTTGAAAACAAAGTGAAAGTAGTCGCGACAACGCAGCGTACGTGGGACCTGAATGAACTGGAAAACTATATATTCCTAGTGGATAAGATAAAGTCGCAGATACATAACATGAAAATGAAAACTATCCAAGACGCTCGAAACGCTAATTTGGCTAAAAAAACAACAGTAAAGATAATAGAACCACTCAAACCACTGAAGACTTCAGAAACAGAAAATCTAAATGTCAATTTGTTGCCGCGACAAACTGACATTTTACTCGGCGATGGGAAAGAAAGTACTCCCCTTCCGGAAAGAAGAAATATTCTAGAGACCGACATAACCACCACGATTAATGAAATAAAAAATAAGACAGTCAGCCCCCTCGAGGAATTTATAAACAAGCAAAATATTCACTATAACTTACGTGGCATACTGATGCAAAATTTCAAAAACATATTCCAAAAGTCTGAGAAACAAACATTGAAACACGCGACTCTCAATGGCACAAACATTAATTACAAATCAATACAAAAACCTATTTTTGATGGTACATCCTTGAGAAAGCCTATATGCATGGACGAGGTTCAAAGTGTACCACAAAATAAACCATTGAAACCTAGAACAAAACCGAAAGTGAAGCCGAGACGGAAACACAATGGAAGCAGCGAACGCCTTTCACCCAACGTGAAGGTTTTGACCAAAGTGAGCTCTGATGTTGAGCAACTGAACCCGATGCTGAGCAACTACAAACACACGCCGCTGCACCCGAGCCATCACAACAAGTATATCTTCGAGAATGACGCGCTCGCCTTCCAGCTTGCGCCCGCGCAGCAGGAACGCGCCTACTACCAGGTGCCACACCATCATAACTACTTCGATTAAATGGATGGGACTATAGTACACAGCAACCAAATTCATATTTACTGTGTAAATAATGTATAGATATTTTTAACAAATTATAATAAAAATGATTCACAAAAATATACATGTTATATTACATACAAAAAATGCCTTATCCTCTCAAGAATTTTACTTATCCTGTGACTATTCATGTAGTAACCAGAACTAGGCACGTAAACAAATGGCCGCCAAAACCTTAAGTCTGACCTACAGCACAAAGTATATAGTGGTATTATCTACTTTGTGCCTGCAGGCTGCAGTGAATACCAGAGGAGTACTGTCTCCAGATAAGTAATATTTACACTACCAAAAATTAAAAATATAAGAACTTACTCGCCAACGTCAAATTGTCTTACATGTAGATTTAAGTCTAACGATAAAAATATGTAAGAAGTAATATGTAATCTACATGTAAGACTGAATGAGAAACCATTCGTATGATACCTATGTTTTGACATAGGTACTATTATACTAATGGTTTCTCATCTACTATTTATATCTCTGATTTTCGTATTTTGAATCAATTATCACCAGTAAATTGTAAAGTCACGCTGTGCATACTTTCTCGCGTAGCGATCACCGTCTGGCATACAGAAATAACCATTAAAAATTATCTCCTTAGTTCGGCACTCTTGACAGAGTGATCGTGGTTGCGTAGATGTGGCACCTGGAATTGTAACTCAGGAGTCGATATTTTTGAGCGCTGTTCTGGAAATGTACCGCCACTTTTGCCGGTTGGAGGCATTCGTGCGTGCGCAATGGACCAAGGTTGTCTCAGTTACTTTTTTGATAAGGTCTTTCCAGCGCGTTGGCGATCGGACGCGTGCTCGTCTGCCCTCTAAATGGCCCTGGACCACCAGTCGCTCCATCGAGTTCTCCTTCCTTGAAATGTGACCGAAGAACTTCAGTATTTGTAGTTGCACAGTTGATAAAAGCCGGTTTTTGATGTGAAGTTCTTTCAGGATTGATACATTGGTGCGAAACGCGGTCCACGGTGTTTTTAGGAGACGTCTCCAGCACCACATTTTCGGAGCATCGATTTTGCGACGATCCTGTAGTTTCAGGGACCAAGGAAGACCAGGCATTTCATAAGTCTTACTTTCATCTTCCTCGTGATCCTCCTGTCCCTCCAAATCCTTCCCAGCTGTTCTACCTGGTTGACCTGGTTAAAGCACAACGTCCTGATTTCGTCCTCGCATCCTCCCATGTTAGATATAGTAGAACCGAGGCAGATATAGCTCTGCATGACCTCGCAGTTAGCTACGTTCTGCAAGTTATTTCCATGTTTTTCAGCCCGGTCCCATCCATTTCCTCTTAGGATTGTGCGAGGAGAGTCGTATCATCAGCGTATCTGAGATTATTAATCACTTTTCCCCCAGCTGATACACCCTTACCCTAATCCTCCAAAACATTGCGCATTATGTACTCTGTATAGGTGTTAAAGAGTAACGGTGACAAAATGCACCCCTGTCGTGCACCAGCCTCGGTCTTAAAATTCTCAGAAGTGACATCATCCACTCGTATTACTGCTGAACCATCCTCATAAAGTCGCCTTAAAAGAAAGATTACGTGAGGTGGTACTCCCATTTCCGCAAGCATTTTCCAAAGTTGTGACCATAACTGTGTCAAAAGCCTTGCGGAAGTCCACAAAGCATATGAAGAGGGCGAGATTAAACTCTCTGGTTTTTTAGATTATTTGTCGAAGTATGAATATTGGTTCGCGAGTAACTTCCCTACACGAACCCGGCCTACTCTGGAGCAATTTCCCTTGGGAGGAAAGCCAGCAGTTTTGTGTTGATTATATGAAGCAACACCTTACTTGCGTGTGATATAAGGAATATGAGTCTATAGTTGTTACTTTTCTTGGTAGACCCTTTTTTGTGCAGTAGAATAAATATGGACTGTGACTATTAAAAATTACGCAGGAGAAAAAATACAAATAATCTAGGTTTCTATGGGAGGTACCTTAATACGATCTTAATGGAATAATGAACTACTTAGTGTAGTAGGCCTTATTAGGTTCTAATGGTTTGCAATGTTTCATTAAAACCGTTAGAGCCATTTTTGAGAATATTTTTGAGCCATATTTATTCCACTGCACAAAAAAGGGTCTACCAAGAAATGTAACAAACAACAACTATGTTACATTTCTCGTGGACCCTTTTTTGTGCAGTAGAATAAATATGGACTGTGACCGTTCAAAATTACGCAGAAGAAAAAAATACAAATAATCTAGGTTTCTATTTGAGGTTCTTTATTACGATTTTAATGGAATAATGGACTACTCAGGAGCGTCGGTGGCGTAATGGCAAGTGCCGCTACCTCCTTTCCGGGAGGTCGTGGTTCGAATCCTGCCACGTACCAAGACCTTGGACTTGTACGAGAAGTACCTTATACTGTTTTGTTTTCTGGAATAATGAACATTACAGTATAAAGTAGGTAGTAGTGTAGCAAAAATAGAGTTTATAAAAATAAAATGAAACCTAGTTTGCCACAAAAATAAGAATTTAGTTTGTTTCAGCCTCCAGGTACGTACGTGGTTGCGGGAATAGAATTTGTACAAGATAAACTAACCTAACACAAAGAAATTAAAAATTAAAAATTCAATTTTTTTGATCAAAAAATATTAAAACAATCGTGCTCCAAGTTCTTGTGGTGTTGGCATTGGCAGCGTAAGGAATGTGGTGTTGGATATAAGGGTTTATACTGCCCTAAAATAAGCGTAACACGGGAACAACTGGTGGGCAGCACACGCTGCTTGACTGACCCCGAGGATTGAATGCAGGTTTTTCATGGGTTTTTCAAAGTAAGCCCAGATGAACTAGCATGGGCATGATGATCCTGCTGCAGCGGGTGGCCCACCAGGTTAGACCCTAAAAGAAGACGAAGATCAGACTTCCACCTCGGCAAAAGTACAAATTTACCACAAGGAAAACCAGAAAAAAAGACACATACCTCAAGATGGTAAAGATTTAAGAAGAAAGAAAGGGCACTTTTGGTGTGGACTAACACCGAACCGGTTTACATATAGAAAAAAATCACAATAAAATTTAGGAGAGATTTAAAACTTTCATCCCCTACTGCACCCCCTTAAATTTTTATTTTGGCGTCAAAGAAGCCTATGTTCTTCTCTGTGGTCAAATCTATATCTAAAAACAAAATTTATCAAAAATTCGTTTAGGCGTGAAAACGTAAAAGACAGACAGACAGAGTTATTTTCGCTTTTATATTATTAGTTAAGATAGTTAAGAGCTCATTTAAGATAGATTATTGTATCAGATTAGCGAGTATAGTTTAAACAGTGTGTATCGGATAAGGCTACCGATATATTAAGGGCATGTAATACACCATAATTTATCGATGAAAAGTCGACCACGCGGGCCCAGTGCGGGTTGGTCGACTTCACACACAACCTCCGAGTTTCTTCGCAGGCGTATGCAGGTTTCCTCACGATGTTTTCCTTCACCGTATAAGAGCATCGGATAAACGTACATATGAAATCGAAATTCGAGAACACATTGGTACGTGGCAGGATCGAACCACGACCTCCCGGACAGGAGGTAGCGGCCCTTGCCATTACGCCACCGACGATTAGAATATAGAATCAATTTAAAAGGAAAACTATCACAGTTAACAGTCTTTCTTAGTTTAGTAGTAATAGTCGAATAATCGCCCTAATTCAGGGTAGGCTCGAGCCCCTCGGTGGGGACGTATATGAGCTGAAATGATGATGAGTCGACTTAAGATGTGCAGTTGGATTTGTAAAAAGTTCATAGATTTTATATACAAAATATTCTACTTAATATGTACAACCTGCATACACAGTTTTGTTTGTTTAAAATATACATTTATTTCATTAAAAGACTGACTGGTAGTTGATACTTTTGAATGTAGGTTCTTGGTAAAAAAAATATATCACACATATGGGTATATATCAACACTAATTCCACATAAACAGATAAAACTGCGTTTATAATTTGTCAGCGACTGGTTTCGAACACGATCTTCAGGCAGACTCACTACACATATGAAGAATTTTCATCATTTTATCACATATATTGCTATATATCAACACTAATTCCACATAAAACAAATAAAACTGCTTTTGTAATTTGTCAGCGATCGGTTCCGAACACGATCTTCAGGCAGACTTACTACACGTATGAAGAAGATAGTATTCGAAACCGGTCGCTGACAAATTATAAAAGCAGTTTTATTTGTTTTATGTGGAATTATAAAATGTTGATATATAAAAAATATATGTAGTAAAAGGCTGACTCTTGGAACTGAGCAACTTTCCACAAGGAATCTGAACAATCGGGGCAACAATATTTTTTTTTATACAGGGTGTAACAATATTGGTGTAGGAGTCGATAAGTTCTAAGGCTTCTACTCATCAGACTGAAAAAATTTCCCCAGGAGTTCAATTCACAAAATAAATTTAAGTTCTTCATACAAATGGATCAACTAATAGACCAATCTTGGGCATTTTTGTATAGAGCGATTATTTTTTTTACTAGGTGAAAGTTGTTCAGTATGATGAGTCGAAAGGAGACGCAGGGGGAGGTTCCACCCCTTTGTTGTTGATATTCAGCCTATACGCACGAAGCGTTACGCTTCCTCATTTATTATGAGGACAGCGATGAGGTGGAACTTCTTGCCTGCGTCCGTGTTTCCCAACTCATGCAATTTGGGGATCTTCAAGGCGAGAGTGAATAGGCATTATTTGAGTTTGCGTGTACCATCCTCGACTACATCATCACTTACCATCAGGTGAGATATAGTCAAACGCACTCAAATTTTTAGTAAAAAAAATAATAAAAAAAGGCAAAGCTCCTACCCTACTCCAATTTCGTTGCATCCTGTTTTACAGACGGTCCTAAAAATAGTTTATAATCATTAAACTCACAAAATTGTTTTTGAAGTTCACATACTAATCGATTAGCTGATAAACCATCTTTGTTTGGAACGTTCAATCGAATTTTCTTTTGTGAATGGATTGTAAGTTCTAACTTAAATAGGGAAAATTTATGAATAGAAGCCACAGTTACAATATTGACTAACATTTTTTATCACTCGGTAGATTAATGAATTAAAGGTTGCCTGGAAGAAATTGCTACCTAGCAATAAGGCCGCCTTTCTTCTATATTGCACATATCTTTTTTTATGTTCTGAGTTCTGATGCAATGAAGAATATTATATTGTATTAATGAGCAACTTTGTATGGATAGCGCCGATTTTTTTTTCTCTAATATTTTATAGATTTAAACGATACCTATTCATTTAAAACAAAATATATCCACGCAAGCGACAATGCTTATTTTCTTATTCAGTAAGAACTCCTTGGTGCGAGTACGACTCACGCTTGGCCGTTTTTTATTAGGGTTCGGTAGTTAACAAGGAACCCTTATAGTTTCGCCATGTCCGTCCGTCTGTCTATCCGCGGCTTACCTCAGAGAGTCTTAGTGCTAGAAAACTGTAGTTTGACATAGGTAGACATATTATTTACGTCGACAAAGTAGTAAAATGATTGAAAGGAAGATTACCTCCCCTATACGTAATGTGGGGATAATTTTTTTTCATCTATCCCATGGCGTGGAGTGACGTTAACTAGTTCTTTCAAAACTTTAGCGTAAACTTTAAAGTGCATCTTTAAAGTGAAAAAAATTGTAAGTAGTTGGACATGTTATCAATTTAGAAGGAAAAATTATCATGGCCCAGAAGGCTTTCTTAGTTTAAGAATAATAGTCAAACAATTTAAGATGTGCAGCTGAATTTGTAAAAGTTAATAGATTAAAAAAACTATTTTTAAATATACACTAGCTGTCCCGGCGAACTTCGTACCGCCTTACATTACATTACACTGCCCTGCCCTACCCTACACTACACTACACTACCCTACCCTACACTACCCTACCCTACCCTACATACACTACACTACACTACCCTACCCTACACTACTCTACACTACCCTACACTACCCTACCCTACCCTACCCTATCCTATCTCTCAAGTTGGATCGAACTGCACATGGTGTGCGAATTTTATTATAATCGGTTAAGTGGTTTAGGAGTCCATTGAGGACAAACATTGTGACACGAGATTTATATATATTAAGATTTATTTATTAAAAAGACTACCTAAGAAACCCTACTTTCCGACACGAACTTGGCTACTTTTTAGGGTTCCGTACCCAAAGGGTAAAAACGGGACCCTATTACTAAGCCTCCGCTGTCCGCCCGTCCGTCTGTCACCAGGCTGTATTTCATGAACCGTGACAGCCAAAATTTATGCTTTTAGTTTGAAGTATAGAATGGTTCAACGTTTTTGAAAAATTATCCCTCAAGGCGGTACTATGGGAGTTGGTTATTTTTTATATTTTATCTGCAGTTTATCTCAACAAAAACATTCTGTAAAACGTGCCAAGTCTCGATTAAGATTACTTGACCATAAAAAGTAGTGATACGATATAAAGAGCCAAGTCTAGTTTTATCTTCGGCATCATCATGACTTACGAAGGGCTTACCTTAAAATAAATTTAATATTCCCTCTAATATGGTCTACAGGAGCTATGGCTGACTTTCGCGTTATACTTGTAACCGGGTGCTGTTCACCAAAAAAAACCGAAAGAGAGTTACTTGGCCCTCAAATATTTTTTTTGAGAGTAGTAAATCTGAGTAGATATATAGATGGTTTTATTTTCTTAAATGAATCTATAAGATTCACTTATTCTGACATACGTATCTAGATTTCCTATCCATATTTAATGTTTAACGGCCAAGTCACTTGTTTTCTTATATTCAATTAGACTTGGCTCTTTCTTGGATGTCACTACTTTTTATGGCCAAGTAATCTTATTCGAAAATTGGCACGTTGTTAAAGAATGTTTTTGTTGGGATCTTCTTTTCAGAGCACGCTTGGTCCCTAGCTGACAATAATCTAAAGCCCCCACTCCCGAAGACCCTGGAGACAACTTCCTTATACTATCCTGTCTAAACAGTACTCTATTACATCTAACTAAAGCTCACATTCCCCTAATTTAGACGAAATATTTAGGCCAGCCAATTGGATCGTGTTTCAAGGAAAACATCCTTTTAGTTGTAATTCGCATCTCACGTGACTAGAAATATTATGGCTGTTTTCGGAGTCTCGTTATCATTTAATTAACTAATCAACGTACTATTGAGGATTACTTTGATAACCTCTATTTGGGTCAATTTGAATTTTACACAACTTATCCAAATAATTGGATCGCTAAGCAAGTTAAAAAAGTCGACTTCTATCGTAACAACGTAGTATAATTTTACATTATTATTTTTTGTTTTTGTTAAATTTCTAAAAAAGCATTACACTGATTTTGATAAAACTTGTATGGGACCAACTCGGAAGCATACCCTATCAAATACAAAAAGAATCATGAAAATTTGTTCACAATCTGCGAAGGTATCGCGTAACAAATACCCAAAAAGAAAAACGTACAGTCGAATTGTAAACCTCTTCTTTTTTGGGAGTCGGTGAAAAACATCGAAAATAATCCATCCATTTTAATGATTGTTTTTTAGTTAATTGTTATGCCTCCTAGTTAGTTCTACATAAATTAGTTGGTTCTACATAAATCAAAACTAATCAAACCAAAAAAAAATTTAGCAAAATTTTACTAACAATCGCAACCGATTGAAAAAACGCACGCAATTTTTTTATTTAAAAAAATGTCGAATTATCAACGTGTTCAGCGTGGTCCATTAAAACGTCAATTTAAACTAGCACTATTCTTCTTAGTGTGTCGATGGCAGACACTACACTGTAGAAGCCCAGAATTTGGCCACGTTAACAGCATTATCAGCCGCTGTCATGAGGTCTTCCTGCGTGCAGATGTAGGGGCACGCAGGGCACGATGTTAAGTGTGTCATCAAACTAGAACTGTGGTTGTCCGTTTCCTAATTTCTGAGCTTATGACGTCATCAACTTACCAACTTTCAAAAAGTCATAAAATACCAGTGATTTTTTAAAAAAATAAACTAGCTTCTGAAAATACCTACTTTCATTTAAAAATATTTGAAAAACCTTTTATTTTTTTAAGCATACCTAATTGCGCATTTTCTTTTGACTCAATGAGCGAATCCGATGATTGAGCCTGACATATACTCGTATGTACATACCAGAAATTTGTAGTACATACTGATTTTCTTTCAATAAAACAATTATATTATGCCTGCAAAACTCAAAGGTAAGATCTACAACCAAGCAATAGACCAGCCTTGACTTACGGATCAGAATGCTAGCCTATGAGAAAAGTGGACGAACAAAAGCTGCACACCACCGAAATGAAGATGCTACGTTGGGCTGGAGGTGTTACAAGAAGAGACAGAGTGAGGAATTACCTTATACGAGGTTTTTTAGAGGTTATAATAAAAAAGATTAAATACATGACGATGAACAGAAAAAAGTAAATAATCAAATTTGTGAAAGGATTTTTGAATAGCAGGTTTCCTCACGATGTTTTCCTTCACCGTTCAAGCAATCGGTAAGTATATATATGTACGTATGTTTCGAAAAACTCATAGGCCGTCCGGATTTGAACCCGGGACCTCTGGTTAGGAGGAACGAGTCGTTACCTGTTGAGCCATCTACACTTTTTTGTGGCAGTGGCATTGAAACTTGACTGTGACATAAGGACAGACAGACGGACGCATGCACATGACGAAATATAATGGGATCTGTTTTTTTTTTGGCGCCGGTACCCTAAAAATGTGATTTAAAAATAATCCTTTTGTGCAACATGTGAAAGCATTTGGTAAACATCCGCAACCGAGTCAGTATATTACAGGAACTATTTACTTCGGGGATTTCATCGGCCCAAAGTTTAGTGTTTCGTTTATTTACGAGCGCAGACGTCGCTCAGGCTGGAAGGGTTCCTCGAGGGAAGTAATAAAAAAGATCGCACGCAATCATATTTTATCGGGAAAGCCATATTTTCTCTGCGGCTCGGAGGGAACTATTTACGTGCAATGCCTCAATCTCCCCGGCTACATGAAACGACTTGTTAACAATAACAAGCCTTCGGTGCTGTGGCATGCTCTGCTATCCTGCTAGACGAGATATTCCGTATTTTCAAAAATTGCGCAGTAATTTTTCCGTATATTTTTATTTCATAGGAAGTGTGCTACACTAGCTCGAGTGGACTGTGCTATGATTTTTTAAAAGCTTTTATTTAACTTGCAATTTTTATTTGTATGTATGTATGTATATATATTTAGTTCAAATCTTACGAAGACTTAAGAGCGACTTCCAGGGGTCTGATTGAGCTGAAATTTGGAATGAAGCCGTATTCCCGGTGACAATAGATCCTTTTGGTATTTGGGAGTTGATCTAAGTATGAACTTTGAAGGTGGAATCAAGGTCCCAAAATCGTCTTTTATTTTCAACTAGCTGTTTCCCGCGGCTTCACCCGCGTGGACCACGTTTCTATGACTTTTCGAGGGTGCGCAGTGCGCTAGCCGCAAGCGGCTCGCGAGCGTGGTAAAAAGTAGCCTATGTCTTAATCCAGGTCCTAATCTGTCTACCTACCAAATTTCAGCCAAATCCGTTCAGTAGTTTTTGCGGGAAAGCGTAACAGACAGACAGAGTTATTTTCGCCTTTATAATATTAAGTAGGGATTGAATCGTATGAAACCTCATAAAACACAGTCTTTTTTGAATTTGGAACCGTGTATTTCCTTACATTCATTTGAGCATTTAATGGTTTTCAAATAAAAGCTTGTACCAAAAAGCTTTTAATTATTTATGTTCTGATTTTTCTGCTTATGGAAGATGCAACTAAAATTACGTAACTTATTGCCACCTAATACCATTTAGAAACATTTATTACTTATTGATTAGGTAAACTCACTAAAAATATTAACAATACATTTACTAGATAAAATACATAACTATCTAACTAAATACCTGAACAGACATAAAATATATTTGTTATTTAAGCAAATATAATGATATTTCAGAAGACGCCAGTAATATATAAGCCATTGTTCAGAAGTCTGTAGGACACGTTTCGTAGATATTTTCCGCATAAACACAAACGTGTCAAAAAGGCTTTCCTAAAAATTTTCCTTGTAATAAAAATTGTGTGTATGTTTTTTTATATACAGGTTGACTGGTAAGTAGTGCGAATCCTTTTAAGGGGATAAACTACATCTAATTTTCAACAGAAAAAGTCATACTAACTGGGGATCGGAAATCAATGGTTGTCGAGTTAAAGCCTATTTCATTTTTAATTTTTGTATGAAAAACGCATTTGTTCAAATATTTTGTGATTTTACAAAAAAAAGTTATAATACAGTTGGCGTGAAAAATACGGTTCAAACTTTCTCATTTTATCAGCATTCCAAAAAAGTTAAATAGTTAAAAAATACAAATTGATTGCAACAAAAAAGAATAATTGTTGTCAAAAGGGTGCATCAAATTCCATACAAATTTTCAATAAACATTATTTTCATGTTTTTTTAAATTTCATAATTTATCATGTTTTTCGCATAACATCTCTGTCCCTCTAGTATCATGACTAACTTTAATTCACAAGGTCATCCAAAAAATTCGAACTTTGTTGTATAATTAGTATGGGATTTTAACAACACTCATTGTTTTTTGTTTCAATTAATTTTGTAATTTTTTACTTTGTTCGAAAGAGTGATAAAATGAGGTAGGTTTTACCGTATTTTGCATGCCAACTGTATTATTACTTTTAGTTAAAAAGTCACACAACATTTGAACAAAATAATTTTTTATACAAAATTAAAAAGTTAAATAGGCTTTAACTCGAAAACTTTTGATTTTCGACCCCCAGTTAGTATGACTTTTTCTGTTACAAATTAGATGTAGTTTATCCCCTTAAAAGGATTTGCACTACTTACCAGTCACCCTGTATATTTGTGTATTCCCTTGAGTCAAATGGCAGTACTGAATTTATTGAGGCGATCCTACACGTGCCTGCACCGTCCAACCGATAAGCCTCGCCGACCTTTCAGGTGAGTTATTCTGTATGGCCCGAAAATGTGGCAATCAACTGCTCATTTACGAAGCCTTTTGCTACCAAAATAAAATACGTATTTATTCACCTTGGAATACCCACAAACTGATGAAAAGTCGATTTGCTAATTCACATTCTTATTTGTTACTGATGCAAGAATAATTAGCAAAAATATTTATAAGAGACTAGCTTTTGCCCGCGGCTTCGCCCGCGTGGACATCGTTTTTGTGACCGACTTAGAGGGTGGACATGAATTTTCTCCAGATCCCTCGGGAACTATGTCAGGATATGCTTATTAGTAAATCGTGTCATTTCCCATCCCCTTCATTGTTCCGTTGCGATGTTACAGAAATTAACCAATAAAGAGTATATTTTCAGTTCCGTATTTGCTATTTGCTATTTTTACGGGATAAAAAGTAGCCTATGTCCTTCCTCGTGGCACAGGTTATCTGCATGCCAAATTTCATTAAGATTGGTCAAGGCGTTGAAGCGTGAAAAGGTAACAAACAAACACATTTTCACATTTATAATATTATTATAGTAAGGATTTGAGTTAGTGAATCAGCGCTGTGATCTTTGTGATGACAGCATATGCTGAGCTGCTACTTTTTCAGTGATAGGTACAAACTATTGTATTTTAATAAACTACGCAATATTATACTACTAAATCATTTATTCTATTGTAACTTTCTACCCAATAAGTTATTATTTTTAAATTTGTTTCTGTACCAAAATATATGCGTTGTAGAATAATGCTGTGAACACCGAGTAAGTGGGTCCGTGCTTGAAATTCAGACCCTTTATTCAGTTCCAGTTGCTGTAAAATTGTTGGTCGTACATCATTATAATGCTGTGTGTGTAATATCACCTAAACGCGACCCGACGACACACCTTAGAAATAACGCCGGTAATAATTCAATCAGACTAGGCTTACTGGGCTCTCGGTGTTTACCAAACACCGCCATCGCCTTGTCCTAGAGATGGCTGCGGCTGGGGAGCTGGAAACAAAAATAAACTCAATGGTAGTGGCACTTGTGGTGGCACAGAGTGTTGATTGATAATAGTTTGGCAGTGGTATAAAACGCGCAGGCTGGTTGTGGACAAAGTAATGAAGCGCACTTGTTTGCATGCAGAGTTAGGGTTACCAGGACTCTAAATCGAAAAACCGGATGCAAGTGTTAAAAAAATCCTGATTTCTGTAAAATAAATCCGGTCTATGACTGAAAATAAAACTCAGTAGATTATAACTACGTTCTATTAACCCGTATTATAATGTTATTTGTACTAATTATACTATTAGTACTTATATTTCTGTTCACTAGTAACAGCTTTGAAAAGAACTTTTTTGTAGGAATTTAACGGTAAAATTCTTCACTTGTCAAATGTTTGAATAGTATTGCTCTTATTGACTCAACAGACAATCTGTTCCATTCCTTCGTCCATTGTTAAGTCATAAGTGAGTAAACCCTTCCCACGTTAGCGTTATGTGGCTTTATTCTAAAAAAATACTGAAAAATCTTCAGTAATGCGGCAAATCGATTGCTGTCGTTGCACGCTTTAAAGAAACAGGGGCGGCGGCGCCTGTTATTTATTGAGATGATGAAGAATCCGGTCTCAAATGAAATCCGGTCTATACTCTTAAAATCCTATCTAGTCCGGAATTCTCCGGTCAGATAGTAACACTAGTTGCAGTTCTGTTTTGTTGGCGATTTGCAAAGGGTCGTGATGATTATTTATACCCAGCACAAAAACCAAGTACAAATATAATTCCAAGTTTATACAATCAAATTAAAGTTGAACTAAGCCTTTTAGTGGTTAGACTAAATAACAATATAAACCACACTATTTGCAAGCCCTAACAAATTCAAACTTTAAACTCAGCATGTACTTTTTCCAAAATAAATGTGTCCAAATCCAGGGCTGACCAGTCGATGCAGTGCTAAGTCTAGGCCATCTGTCTGGTCTGTGGGGAGCGCTAAAGGACTTGCGGAGAGTAAAAAGACTCACGGCCACCAACTCCCGCGCAAAAGATTTACCGCCGCGACACCCAATAATGCCCGCGCAAGTTCGGCAAGATTTAGCACCCGTGGAGGCCGAGCTTTATTCTCTCCTGATTTTTGTTTCCACCCTAATGTGGCGAAATTGCTAACTTTGTTATTAAAAATGTAAAAAAGCCACCGTAGAATTCAAAATCAGAATAATTTATTTGTAAGTAACTTGAGAAATAAATATACAGATCTTAAAAAGTACAATTCCAGTAAACGTATTCAGCCTTCGAAAACAAAAAAAAATTTAATAGTAATAAATTAAATGAGTTATACAATTTTGTTTCAGATTTTTTTATATTTTTTTTTTATTAAAAATTTGAGTGCGTTTGGCTGCACCTCACCTGATGGTAAGTGCCGATGCAGCCGAGGATGTAACACGCAAGCTCAAATAGTGCCTATTCACTCTCGTCTTGAAGATTCCTAAATTATACGAATTGGGGAATACAGACGCCGGAAGGGAATTCCACTCCTTGGCCGTTCGCATGATGAAGGAAGAAGCAAAACGCTTCGTGCGAAAAGGTGGAACATTGACGACAAAGGGGTGGAACCGCTCTCCGCGCCTGGTCGTCCGATGATGAAATGGAGAGGGGGGAATGAGGTCGTGAAGTTCCAGGGCACACTCTCCGAAATGAATCCTGTAGAACACTGATAGACAGGCGACTTTGCGGCGATGCTCGAGGCTTTGGAGCCTGTTTGATACAAGTTCCTCGTCGCTAATGAGTCTCTTAGCGCGTCGGTCGATAGAATCCAAGGCATCTAGCTGGTAACGAGACGATCCGTCCCATAAGTGAGAGCAGTACTCCATACATGACCGAACTTGAGCTTGGTATAATAAAATAGCAATTTTTTGTAGTACTATAAAAACAAAAATTCATTAGCCATTTTGTCTTCAATTCTGTCCCTTGTAATATTTTTAATCATAAGGTAAGTTATTATCATCATATCAGCTCATATATGTCCCCACCTAAGGGGGCTCGAGCCTACCCTGAATTAGGGCGATCGAGCTTTAGTCGACCACAAGGGCCCAGTGCGGGTTGGTCGACTTCACACACACCCTTCGAATTTCTTCGCAGGCGTGTGCATGTTTCCTCACGTTGTTTTCATTGGTACGTGGCAGCACTCGAACCTCGACCTCCCGGATAGGAGGCAGCGTCCTTAGCCATTACGCCACCGACGCCATCTGTATTATAATCATCATCATCATCATCACATCAGCTCATATACGTCCCCACCGAGGGGCTCGAGCCTACCCTGAATTAGGGCGATCGGGCCTTAGTCGACCACGCGGGCCCAGTGCGGGTTGGTCGACTTCACACACAACCTGTGAGTTTCTTCGCAGACGTGTGCAGGTTTCCTCACGATGTTTTCCTTCACCGTTAAAGCAATCGGTAAGTATATGTACGTGTATGTATATGTATGTATTATAATATCATAAGTTATTATAATATCATAACATAACATTTTTTATAAATATCTGCTTTAAAAAGAGGTTGACAAAGCATATTTCCATACTGCGGTTTTCATTTTCTTACTTTAATGTTGACAAGGTTTTCAAAAAATTTAACCTTAAGAATAAACAATTTATTCTGATATACATGCAAGTCAGGGGTAGGTTATTTAGTTATCTGAACAGTGGTTTGCAATTATCTAAAAACCAAGCGTTACAGATGGCACGAATACATTTCTATTGAAGCCTAAGGACTGAATTACCCCAAAGTATCAGTCCATAGTTAAGTACTGAGGAATTTTTATCTGACTTTTTATCTGGTTGTGTTATACCCCCTCCCCCCCCTGGCGTTGGTCTGTCTAGGTATCACTGTTCTTGAACCTTAATAAGTACATTTACCTTTCATTATAGTCCAAGAAAATTACTGTAAGTAGATATTTTAGGTCATTTATTTATTTTTTTTGAAGCGTCGGTGGCTCAACCGGTAACGACTCGGTCCATCTAACCAGAGGTACCGGGTTCAAATCTGGACGGCCAATGTACCAATGAGTTTTTCAAAAACTTACGTACATACTTACCGATTGCTTTAACGGTGAAGGAAAAACATCGTGAGGAAACCTACACACGCCTGCGAGGAAACTCGAAGGTTGTGTGTGAAGTCGACCAACCCGCACTGGGCCCGCGTGGTCGACTAAGGCCTAATCGCCCTGATTCAGGGTAGGCTCGAGCCCCTCGGTGGGGACGTATATGAGCTGTAATGATGATTTATTTTTATTTTTTTAATTCACAATTGGTGAGCCCTTGGCATTATTTCACCTTGGTAAGTGACGATGATGCCGAAGATGGAAGCGGGCTTACCAAGATTCCCCAACGCAATGGAGAACTGGCTATCTTATCTTCAAGCCGGAACACATCAATGCTGTTAACACTGGTGTTTGGCGTCAAGACTTAGGATAGAAAATGCCCTACCACCAACCAAACTGAGTCTTACAAGTTGACTCCAACGGGAATCGAACCCGCGACCTCCTGATGTGAAGTGAATGGAATCACCATTACGCCACGGAGGCGGTTACTGTAAATATTTACAGTTGTTCCTTCAAGTGCCCAGATGAACACAAAAAACCGGTCGCGTGCGAGTAGAGCTCGCGCACCAAGGGTTATGTATCATGTTGCGCGCTTAATAAAGTAAGGCGAATTGAAAGAAAACCTTTACTTTGTAATTAAAAAATAACCTCCCATACTCCCATACATCGATCGTCACGGCCGATTCTCAAACTACTCATGTAAATTTGCAATCGCAAAAAAAGGAGGTAACGATTTACGTATTTTTTCCGTAACTTGTTATATGAGTAACTTTTAATTTCATGATTCTTGGTCACCCGTAAGTACTCGGTGGGTTAAAATGTATTTAAGAGTATCCAAATATATGCAGCATTACTGCCCATATTTTTTAAAGCATTGAAGTCATGAAGAAACCATACTTTTTTAACGACTTCCAAAGATGGTTTATCTACGTATTTTATGTTTATTTCTCAACTTAACACAGCGGTTAACAGACAGACGGCCATACAGACAATGAAGTGCTCCTACATAGGTTTCTTTTGTAGGGTCCCGAACCTCAAAAGAAAAAAAGGAAGACTTATAGGATCATTTATTGTCTGTCTGTCTGTCTGTCAAGAGCCTTTTTTAGGATCTTGTGAAGGTATCATGTTGAAATTAATACCAAATACTTAAATTTAGAGTCTAATGAAGCTGTAAAAAAATCAAGCTTCAAAATTGAAGTTATATAAAGATACTTGCCATTTTACGGCCATTTGTGTCACATATTTTGTTTCTCACTAAATCAAAACCGTTAGGGTATTTCTCATTGACCTAGAATCATGAAATTGGGCAAGAAGCAGGGTCTCACAACGAGCAAGAAATGATATATATCCACTCGTCTGTCGCATTCCGCCAGGCGGCAAAATAAAACAAACACGTGTCTGTCGCTGGTCGTCAGGCGGAATGATTTACGGCGGTTCAAATTAGCGCCTAAACTAAATCAAAGGTTGCTTATGAACCAATAGAAAGCTAGGAAATGAATGGGAGTGAAGTTGTCTACCTCTGTGGCCAATCATTAGCCACACTTACAGTACAAAAATATTCAGAGAAACTTCACTCGAAATTCATATCTCGTACTTCAAATCGCGAGTGAATGTGCGCACAATTTACGTTGTTGTTTCTGTGTTTCTGAAAAAGATTTGTGGTGAAAACGATGCCAGGGTACGTAATCATTTGTTTTTTATTATTATATCAGCTCATATACGTCCCCACCGAGGGGCTCGAGCCTACCCTGAATCAGGACGATTAGGCCTTAGTCGACCACGCGGGTCCAGTGCGGGTTGGTCGACTTCACACACAACCTTCGAGTTTCTTCGCAGGCGTGTGCAGGTTTCCTCACGATGTTTTCCTTCACCGTTAAAGCAATCGGTAATTATATGTACGAAAGTTTTTAAAAAACTCATTGGTACATTGGCCGTCCAGATTTGAACCCGGTACCTCTGGTTAGATGGACCGAGTCGTTACCGGTTGAGCCACCGACGCTTTTTTGTTTGTTTTAATTACATACTAGCTGTCCCGGCGAACTACGTACCGCCTTACATTACATTACACTGCCCTACCCTACCCTACCCTACCCTACACTACACTACACTACACTACACTACACTACCCTACCCTACACTACACTACCCTACCCTACACTACCCTACCCTACACTACTCTACCCTACACTACACTACCCTACTTCTGTGTAAACTTGTCCTTCAAACTATGGCCTTTTTGTGACTGTTTTTTTGGCTTTTTTTTTGTTACTTAAATGGTCTAAATTACAAGTAAAGGATTATTGTTCTTTTATTTTTATGTTATAAGCACTCTAATTTAGATTAATATTTAATATGGAAATACACAATATTCCATTTAGATTCACAAAAAAAACCAATAAAAGTAAACAATAGCGCACCCAGACAGAACCCCTGACTGTCACTGTCCATCTGGCGGTTGCGACAGACAGGGAGGGTGGGAGTTATTATAGCTTGACAGTTGAGAGGAACAAACAACTGACTTATCTATAGACATAAATGCAAGTAGGGCTGATCACCAGCGGCATTGGTCACGAAAAATGTTTAATCGAATTTTCAATGTATTTTCTAAAGGTGAGATAACGTATTTTTTTTTGTTTTTAAACATGCAATTAAAGATTGGTAATATAAATAGCGTCGGTGGCTCAACCGATAACGACTCGGTCCATCTAACCAGTGGTACCGGGTTCAAATCTGGACGGCCAATGTACCAATGAGTTATTCAAAAACTTACGTACATACTTACCGATTGCTTTAACGGTGAAGGAAAACATCGTGAGGAAACCTGCACACGCCTGCGAAGAAACTCGAAGGTTGTGTGTGAAGTCGACCAACCCGCACTGGGCCCGCGTGGTCGACTAAGGTCTAATCGCCCTGATTCAGGGTTGGCTCGAGCCCCTCGGTGGGGACGTATATGAGCTGTGATGATGATGATGATGAATATAAATAGCATTGTTTCCAAAGATTTGGTAGTTCGTGTGAGCGAGACATTTGTATTGTTTGAGCAAGACGCAAATAGAAGCGACGCCATTTATCATTCCCACTCTAATCGTATTGTACGCGTAGAAGTTCCTTATTCATGTGTAGCTTGGTATAATTAGTTCAATAAAACAAATGAAATTTTACTTGTTTTTTGGAATATTTAGTTTACCAACTTCGGTACGAAATGAATCAGACAGGGTTATTGGAAATGTGACGTATTCCTTTTAAAGGTGTAAACTGAATCTAATGTGAAACAAAAAAGGTAAAATAACTAGGGGTCGCAAATCAACGGCTTTCAAGTAACAGCCAAATTAATTTTCAAATTTTGTATGAAGAACGGATTAATTTAATTCTTCGTACTTTAGTTGAAAAAAAATGTATGCAAAACACGTAAAAATACACACATCGATATGGTAAGATATCTGGTCAGATAAAGATATCTCATAGTATCTTGACAACCCTTTCGTTCAGTAACCTAACTGTAACCAATCTGAGTGACCGGGGGCAAGGTCGAATCTAGAGAGCGGCAGGGAGTGTCCATACTGTATAGTATTAATATGTATACTGTGGGTAATGGGTATGTATATCAGTTTTTGTTTTGCGATTACAAAGTTACTTTTATTATTTTCGCTCTATCGTAAAAACGGTAAAACATACATGCGTTTAATCTTGGTGCGATTATAGTGCTAATCCTGAAGTAAAACAACAAATAAAAATAGTCGTTCTCGCGCTAAAAATTCCGAACTTTTAACAAAGTCTGACGCTCGCGTTGATATGTTTTGTTTGTAATGAATAGGTATTATTGTGTATAGGATGTGAGTACGAAACCCTCGGTGCGCCAGCTCGACTCGCATTTGACCGGTTTTTTTTCTTTTAGGGGTACAGAACACTAAAAATGAACTGTTCAATAAGCTACTCTCAGCTCACCATAAAAGGTTGAGAATAATTATAATAAAATATGTTCCTTGTAGGTCTCGCGCATGGGCATCTGTTTCAAATTTGTAGTCGCTCCACCACTTATCAAGGCTCCGCAGCCCTGGTCCATGACAATGGCTACAGAAGGAGACTGGACTCTTTCAAGAGAAGCGGAGGACTGACTGACATATGCAATATACGTAACATAAGTTTAGGACTAATCTTAGCTTGGTAGTTATACAGCTATAAAGATGACTTTTATAACGACCAAATCTACAATAATTTTAATCTGAGTCAATTGAACCTTTGATGCACTAACTTTTGTCGACTGTTAAAAGTATGACGTATTTTTAAATATTGGTGTTTTATTAATCAAATATAATAGATATATACCTAGATGATGGGACTATTTGGGGGAAACCGAAAGAAGTGGAGCGTGACCTACGGTTGCTGATCCCGCGTTTTAAGGATATGGGGCTGAAGGTAAATACAGGCAATTGCAAATTCTTCCCCCTGCAGTCTTATTACCCACCAATGTTTTCAAATTTTTGAGGCACTAACTCCAGGACTTAAGGAGTTGGACGCCACTAGCTTTAGCCTTTTTGGTTCGCCTATTGTTTTTCAGCTATTCCTGAGGCTGTGGAAGCTAGAAGACGCCTCCTTTTTCTCGCTCAGGAGCGCCTAAGGAACCTTTCGGCTAACGAGGCCTTGATCCTATTGCGAATGTGAATTGCCGAGCCTAAAATAACTTATTTACTTAGGACGACCCCGACGTGGCTTTTTGCGCAGGAAATCTCCTCTTTCGATGGCTTGCTGAAACAGCCTTGCGAAAAAATCCTGAATGTGGCTCTTGACGACCTTCAGTAGACCCAGGCATCGCTTCCAGTAAGACATGGAGGTCTGCGCGTGAGGTGTGTTTAAGATGTGAGCCTGCCAGCTTTCTTGGCTTCGGCTCATGGTGTCACAGATCTAGTCACTGACATTCTATCATTTAATAGTGACGGCCATATGCTGTCGAGGCTTTGAACGCTTGGGGGGGCTCTCAATCCGAATGCAGTGGTTCCGGTCGATGATCCGCACAGTCAGAGAGCATGGAACGAATTCAGCTGCAAGCGCCACATAGAACATCTTATAAATGGTGCATCTGGGCCAGACTTGGCTAGGCTCAAGGCAGTTACGTCAAGGTCAGAATCAGGGGCGTGGTTACAGGCTTTACCTTCCCCCCGCCCACCTGGACCACAACTGGCTGCATGTGGCTGTGGCATACCGATTGCGCTGCGATGTGTGTGTACCTCATCTATGCATCTGCGGCTCAACAGTAGAAGCCAATGGCCACCACGCACTGAGTTGTATCAGGTGCTCAGGTAGGAGAACACACCACAACGCTCTCAATGACGCCGACGGCTTGACGCTGGTACCGAGGCAGAGGGGGAGGTGTTTGCAGTGGGATGCTACTTGTGTAGACACTTTGGCACCCTCCTATCTGCCCCGGACATTCCCTCTCGTATATCTACCAGATACGCTAAACAGCCAGGTTTATGATATAGCGACCACACTCACCGACAGCAAGGTCATATAGTGAGGGCCGCTATTCCTGCCAACACCATAAGGTGAAGGCAAGGACCAGTTACGGTAGGTCTATATCTGCCCCGGACAGTGAGAACCGTCGGTTCTGCCGCAGAAGCAGCAGCAAAGTTTACTTAAAAAGGCTCTTTACAGTCTTAAACAAGCCCCGCGCCAATGGAACAAAAAGGTATGTGTTACCATGACAGATCTATCACTTACTCAAGCATCTTATAAGACTCAAGCATCTTATACTGATAAGAGGTCAGGCAAAGCCATTTTAGTCGTAGCCATCTTCGTTGATGACTTCTTTTTAGTCAGCAATAATAATTCCCTAAATGAGAATTTTAAAGGTGAACTGAATAAACGTTTTATTGTTAAGAACCTTGGTCCTCTTAAGGACTGTCTCGGTATGCGAGTCGTACAAGGTAAAGATTCGATGACGCTCAATCAAACTAAATATATTAAGAAACTTATAGAGAAGTTTGCCATGCGTGTTCGCCATTGCTTTAGGTGTCACTACACCATTAGAACCTGGCCTGAAATTGAGACTTCCTGATAAGGAAGATAAAAGTTACGAAGCCCCATATCAGGAGCTTGTTGCCTCGCCCACACGATTTTTGTTGTATCTTTCCCAGTTCAATACACATAACGGGGGTTGGAGGGTGGGTCACTGCTGGAAGGCCACTAAACGATTCATAAGTTCATACGAGACCACTAATAAATAAGTTTTAAAGAATCTATCAAAAAATGACCAGGGTGTTGGCACAGTATAATAAAGAGTACTAGCGTAGTGTTGGTATTGTTATCTAGGACAGAAACGAGAAACAAATTTATAAAATCCGTCGGGGACTTCCATTCTCTGCTCTGAAGTAAATCGAATATACGCAATTTTATGATTTTGACTAATTTAGTATGTAAATTAATATAGTTTTTGATCAATATAAATGTCTATATGTACCTACAGAAATTTGGAAAATTTGGTAGCCCGAGACGGATTTTATTGAATTTTTGTAAATTTATCTTTTGTTATTTCCCTGGGACTTTAAATTTTTTTTTTTATCTTTTTTCAATTACTTTTTAACACCCGTCGTGGACTTTTTTATTTTTATTTTCATTCGATGGGTTATGCCGTCTGATTAATTCCAAATAAATTTTAACAAAATCGGTGAAATATTTTTTTTATTACCAAAATCCAAATCAAAATTGTGCTAAGTAGCTGCGATGGAAGTTGATTTTTTTAACGTGTTTAGCCTTTACAATTATTTAATTTAGCTGTTAAAAAATCCCTCATTGACCTTTCATTACTCTGTAGCATTTGAAAGTACCTACAAAGGTACCGAAAAATTTACTGTGCAACTTGCCACCGAGCCTCACAAAGGCTGATTTACTCAGTATGCAAGTTGACATAAGTGCATACGTGCCTAAATACCTTACCCTTTATCATTTGTATGCCGCATTGTATCGATCCCAACGACGGCAATAAAATCCATTGTGTTTCTTTTTGTTCTAGCCATACTCACGCTTTTCTCGTATTCTTTGCTTCCGGAAACGACGTTTACGGACCAAAATGTACTAGTTTCCAATAATAATTATCATTTAGCTAGGATCATTCGGTTACACTAGATGACGTTAGGCAGTATTACGTAAAACGTAGCTGTGTTTGTAGTTACGTCAGGAAGTGCACTAATGTTTGTGTTATGCTGGACGTTGGATGTACTTTTCCTTGATGTATCTGCGGGTTCTGCTTCTAATTATAGGGCTGCGTTATTCGGGCGTGCAGGGAAAGCATAATGGTGAGTCATAATATCCTTGTCCTTTGTAAGATCTAGCAGCTGTTTGCGGATGGACCATCAGAGCTTCATATAGGACCAACAGTTAGAGAGGCTTTGTTCAGCATTGTTTTGTTTAATCCACAATAATGTCTTGGCATCATGTTACCTAATGGTGAATGACGATGATTCCGAAAATGTAAGCGGGCCTACCAAGATTTCCCAATGCAATGGGGAACTTGCTATCTTATCTTTAAGCTGGAACGCCTAAATGCTGTTAACATGGATGTTTGGCGGCAAGACTTAGACAAGATGGTGGTAGCTAGCCAGACGGGCTCAGAAGATAAGTAGTCACAAAAGTAGTCTTACTAAGATAGACTCCCCGAGGAATCAAACCCACAAGCTGGAGCTAATCGATTAACCTTACGCTATAGTATATCGTTCGATGAGAATGAGATGATCATAATAATGATACCAACTGATAATGATACCTTATGATAACAACGTTCACGTCCTTTAACCCTGACGCAAAAGAGCGATATGTTATAACATAGTGTGTTTGTACACGTCATCGCAGTTCCTAAACGGATGGACCGACTTCAATGAGTTTTTTTTGTTCGAAAGCTAGATTTACCGATATCTTTATTAACCATATTTGATACAAATCCATTCAGCCATTCATAGAGACGCTCAACTGTCCGCCAGAACGATAGAAGATAGTGAAGTGGTGAAAATAATGAACACCCTGGACAAATTTTACATGCAATGAAAAAACTGGCCAAGTGCGAGTCAGAACCACACACAAAGGGTTCCGTACCATCATACTAGACGCCGCTAGTTCCTTCAGGTTTAAAAAAAACACGTTTTTTGTATGTAGACCCCCTTGTTTTTTCACTTTTTCGAATTTTTAGTATTTTTTGTTATAGCGGCAACAGAAATACATTATCTGTGAAAATTTCAACAGTATAGCTATCACGGTTCATGAAATATAGCCTGGTGACAGATGGACAGACAGACAGACAGACAGACGGACAGCGGAGTCTTAGTAATAGGGTCCTGTTTTTACCCTTTAAACAAAAATTTCGAAAAATAAAATGGCCGCCGAAAGTGAAGTTGCTCCTATTTGGCTGGCTGGTCGTGTGTTTTTATATTTTCATCAAAATGACAAATAGGGATGACGACAGCATCAGAAATAAATTATGAACTCTTGATCACTAAATTGCCCTTCTACTTAAACTTCTGAAAAGCTTACTCGTTTTGTTTTCTATCAGGTCTTCGATTTTTAATTTACAAAAATTACAAAATAAGTACATAAATGACGCTGCTAAACTATGACGTCACGTCTAGGTATTTCAAACATTTTTAGAACAAAATGTCGTTTTTGATAGATGATAAAAAGTAACTCAGATGACTAGCATTCGTCATCCCCATTGATATAATATATAAAATCACGTCAAGTCCCGTTTTCAATTTGTGACTATGAATAATCGTAAAAATTTAAAGTGTTGTATCATCATATCAGCCGATTTATTTATTTAACTTACCATTTCAAACTTGACATTATTGGTTCTCAAATTAGCGTGTCTACAAGAATCTGATAATGGATGTTGTGTATCGGTTGCAGAGTGCGGCGAGCACGGGCGCTTCGAGTACTGTGTGGACGGCGTGCCGGGCTGCGTGGTGGGCTGCCACTGCCACCCTGGCTACTATTTTGACACCGACACCAAGATATGCGAACCCAAGTAATATGAGAGACCAATCGTTACTTTAAATCAAAAAGTGTGTGTCTGTCTGTCTTTTTGTTACTATCTTAGTCTTGAAATACTGATCCGATTTCTCTCAAATCTGGCACGGAGGTTAAGTAAACGGCAGAGAAAAACATATACTTTTTATTCCGGAAAAAACATAGTTCCCGAAGGATCTGGAAAAACTGGATTTTGCAGGTGAACATCGTGTCAAAAGTCAAATTTCAAACATCAAATGTCGAATGTCAAAATTTAATCCATGCTAACGAGCCTCTTGCGGCTCCCGTACTGCGCACCCTCGAATACAGTTATAAAAACTATATCAAAGTGGGTGAGGCCTCGCACAAAGGCTAGTTTTGTATAAATGCCAGCTATATTAACATTAACCTGCCTATGCTAATCCTAACTTCCTTACGTTTCAGCAAAAAACTGGTGCAAGACTATAGAAGGCATTTCCTGCCAGAGCCCACGCGAGTCCAAATTCCAATCACTCCCGATTACGAGATAGAAGTGACCCCCACTCTAACAACGAAGAATCCCCTCGACAACCAGGTGGACCAGGCGCTCGCACAGGATACCGACGACATCGGCGACTGGCTCTACAATCAGTTCTTCAAAACCATTGAGAACCAGGTGCTGAGCGCCCACAATAATACAAACAGTACCAACATAGACGCCAACAATCAGACGAGACGCTCTGGCCCCACTCGGAAAAAGGCAAAGCGACGTAAGGTTAAAAAGATCAAGTTTAGCAAGATCAGCAGGAAGGATGACTTGCGGAGGAAATTGTTGCGCATTACAGAAGACGACAGTCTATTTGACTCCGACTCAAGGTCCACATCCAGTGAAGACTCAGGGAGCATGAGCGATTCCGACAGCAGTGGCACCTCACTAGAAACAGAAGATGAAAGCTGTGACAAAAATGACAAAGACAAAAACTACAACAAACACCCTAATGACAAAGAGCACGGCCACCGGAAAATACTAGTCGTTAACAAGAAACCAAAGCCACCGCTGCCGTCGTTCATATTTTTACCCAACCTCGAGACGCCATTCTACCCACCCATAGGGCTGCCACCGCCTCCTCTCATGCCCATGTTCCCAATGGTCCCAGTGCCGCCGATGCCTATGCCACCGTTCCCTATCACAAGTAAGTACACCTTTGCGTCCGTGGCGTGGAGGTAAATCCACTCGCTTCCGATCAGGATGTCGCGGGTTCGATTGCCGGGAGGTCTAATTTTGTAAGTAGAAAATAATAAAAACATATTGCACCCGTATGTTAATCATAAGTTCTAAAATAAAATAAAAATATTGCTTATATTGCAGTGGTGATTCCATCTACGGCAAGTACGACAAAGGCAACAGAAATCGGAAACACATCAGACAAGCCGCACGAAATCACTACGACCACCAAGGGAACCACTGAAGAGGAAGATGATAAACAGTAAATATACACGCCCAATTTTAACACGTTTTTATTTAAGTAATTTTCTTGTCCCATCAAATCAGCTCGTATACGTCCCCACCTTGAATCAGAAATCAGAAAACACATTAATACGTGGCAGGACTCGAACCACGACCTCCCGGACAGGAGGTAGGGGCCCTATCCGTTACACCACCGTTACGCACTTTCACATAATCAAATAACCCCTCGGTGAGGACGTACATGGGCTGATATGATAAAGCAAGCATCATCAATCATCATTCATAAACCAGCGATGTTAAAAATGCAAATATATTTAGCTTATACCTTCTAGTATGTCTGTCTGTACGCTTTTTGGAAGGCTCTATCTCTTTTAACCTTAATACGCGTAGGTAGCTGGCTGAATCTTTCACATAATTCGAAGGAATACCTAAATAAATATAAGCCCTACATTTTCTAAGCCCACCTGGCTAGCTACCATCATCTTATCTAAGTCTTGCCGCCAAACATCAATGTTGACAGCATTGATCTGTTCCGACATGAAGATAACATAGCCAGTTTCCCATTGTGTTGGGGGATTTTGACAAGCCCGCTTCCATCTTCGGCATCATCGTCGATTACCATCAGATGAGATGATATCAAGGGCTTGTCAATTGTAGATAAAAAATAATAATAATGATAATAAATAAGGATTTCATCATCATCATATCAGCCGAAGGACGTCCACTGCTATAGGCCTCCCCCAAAGATCTCCACGACGACCGGTTCTGCGCTGCCCGCATCCAGCGGCTTCCCGCGACCTTCACCAGGTCATCGGTCCACCGAGTAGGAGGCCTGCCTACACTTTGCTTTTTACTACACCCCCCAATGATCGACACAAATAAGGATTTACTAAAATGTAATAAAAAAAATTAATAATGAAAAATAAAGGGTGGTTCCGTACAAGGAACGTGTTTTTAGGGTTCCGTACCCAAAGGGTAAAAACGGGACCCTATTACTAAGACTTCGCTGTCCGTCCGTCTCTCTGTCCTTCTGTCACCAGGCTGTGTTTCATGAACCGTGATAGCTACACATTTGAAATTTTCAGAGATGTTGTATTTCTTTTGCCGCTATAACAACAAATACTAAAAATTTGAAAAAAATAAAAAAATAAAGGGAAACTCTATTCAAAAAACGTGTTATTTTTTAATAAACGGAACTGAGGAAACTAGCGCCATCTAGTGTGATGGTATGAAACCCTATGTATGCGGTTCTGACAATTGCCCTTTTTTTTGTTTTACTGTATCGTAAAACGTTAACGTTAACACATACAAGCGTGAAACTTGGTGTGATCATAGTACCCCAATCTTAAAAAATAAGAACCGGCCAAGTGTATGTCGTACTCGCGTTATTGAGACAGAAGTTACAATAAAAAAAACCGCTCAAGTGCGACTCGGGGTCAAAGATACACAGTTCCGCACCCGAAATTAAACTACCAACAGAATAAGAACTCTTAGTACAATACTTCGCTCTAGGTAAATAGACCCTAGACACTTCATACAACGGGCCAGAAATGACATTTCAAAAAAGAAATGACGGAACAAACAAAATGTCGGCGAAATCTTATACGTTCGAACACCAAACTGTAACCAATCTGTATCAGTCTGGGTGACGAGGGGGTGAGGTCGCAATCTATAGAGCGGTAGGGAGTGTCCATACTGTATGTTAAAGTACTAATATACATACTTTGATAGAGGTCTACTTATTCTGTACTTTGGAAATTTAATTTTTTATGTGGGAACGAAAAGACTACATTTCTCGTAGGTTTTCCTGTAATACATAAATTTAACCTCATACTCGTACATTGTGATTTTTCCAAGTTTTACAACAAACCCTTCATTTTAAACGTCACATGATAATATTTTGCAAAACATTTTTTTTTTCTTTTATGATGTACTAGCTGTTTCCCGCGGCTTCACCCGCGTGGACCACGTTTCTATGACTTTTCGAGGGTGCGCAGTGCGCGAGCCGCAAGCGGCTCGCGAGCGTGGTAAAAAGTAGCCTATGTCTTAATCCAGGTCCTAATCTGTCAACCTACCAAATTTCAGCCAAATCCGTTCAGTAGTTTTTGCGGGAAAGCGTAACAGACAGACAGAGTTACTTTCGCCTTTATAATATTAACTAGCTGTTTCCCGCGGTTTCACCCACGTGGACAACGTTTCTATGACTTTCCGAGGGTGCGCAGTGCGCGAGCCGCAAGCGGCTCGCGAGCGTGGTAAAAAGTAGCCTATGTCTGAATCCAGGTCCTAATCTGTCTACCTACCAAATTTCAGCCAAATCCGTTCAGTAGTTTTTGCGGGAAAGCGTAACAGACAGACAGAGTTACTTTCACATTTATAATATTACTAGCTGTTTCCCGCGGCTTCACCCGCGTGGACCACGTTTCTATGACTTTTCGAGGGTGCGCAGTGCGCGAGCCGCAAGCGGCTCGCGAGCGTGGTAAAAAGTAGCCTATGTCTTAATCCAGGTCCTAATCTGTCTACCTACCAAATTTCAGCCAAATCCGTTCAGTAGTTTTTGCGGGAAAGCGTAACAGACAGACAGAGTTACTTTCGCATTTATAAATTAAGTAGGGATAGTAGGGATAGGGATTAGTAGAGATAAAGTAGGGATGACTGATTTCTGGGGCTTGTCTGATTTTATTGGCATTAAAAAAATTTTAATACGCCGCCTGTTCTTTTTAGCCGACTTCAAAAAAGGAGGAGGTTTTATGTTCCACAGTATGTATGTTCATTTTTTTATGTATGTTCACCGATTCTGTCGATTGTTAACCGATATTCAAAATTCTTTTTTTATTCGAAAGAGCGTACTCCTGAGGTGTTGATGATGATGGAATCCCAGAGAGATCGAGGGCAACCCTGAAATTTTATAGGCACGTACTACGTGTTTCATGTATAATTTCTAAAGCTACTTAAGTTTTGGAGTCGGGTAGTCATCATCTCATGTTGATGAGCTAATGATGGAAGGTACAACTCTTTAACGGTTAGAAGTGGGATCGTAATTGTTTATATTTTTTTTCATTCACATCAGCTCATATACGTCCCCACCGAGGGGCTCGAGCCTACCCTGAATTGTTTATATATTATACGTAGATACGTAAGTACGTATAGACCGGTAGTTGTATTCTTTCAGGCTATTCAGGTAAGCTGATAATGGAAGGTTTGACTCCATAACTTTCATGCTGCTGAAATGATGATGAAAGCCACAGGACTCCGTATCGGTTAATGAAACACATGCATTATGATATGATGATTTCTATTTGTGTGTACGTGATTGCGTTTAATGTTGTAACATTCGAGTAGATAGCATTGTCCCTAAAAAAATAAACTATAGATTAAAGAAGCTTTAATCCGACTTCAAAAAAATCACTGAAAAGTATGAAAAAGTAATTTTATGAATACACGAAATTTACCAACAATAATGAAATCAAAGGTAGGTACGAATCAAATTAGGACCCTAACATTTTTTTGAGGTCGGTATAGCTGTATAGCTGTGCCTATCAAATGTTTTAGATTCGATTGCTTTTCTGGCACCGATGTCAAAAAAATGTTTCATATTGTGATTCATACCTACCTTTGATTTTATTTATTGTTAGTTAATTTCGTGTATTAGTTTATAAAAAATATTATTTCATACTTTTGAGTGAATTTCATTTTGAAGTCGGTGTTTCGTTTTTTTTTTACTATTGTTATATATACCTAATAAAAGTCGCCGTTAATTTGTTTAGCTCCCCGGAAAACAAAGACCCATCAGATGAACAACCACAGCGAACTGTGCCAGAAGGGGATAGAGATAAAAATAAAGCGGAGTCCAGATCAAGAAATAAAGGACATAACCCACCACGGCGGCCTGTGTCAGGAGGAGGTGGAGATAAAGGGAAGCCCAAACCAAGGAGTCATCCATCACTCCCAAGGAGGTTGTATGCTTGCCTTATTATAACTTATTTATGGTTACATCAAAGAAATGGTATATTTGTCGCAGCCATCTGATTAAATCCGCCATTTGATTGAAAGAGAGTGCACCGCTAGAGAGACTGTAACACCCAAAGTTTCGATCGAATCAATCTACAAACGTTAAGAATAGTGGCTGATTGTGCTTCTCGGTCTTCTATATAATCTACCGCAGCGTATGTATGTGGTCAAAGTCTTTTCGGAAACCGGCTTGTTTGGGAGGCTGGAAGTGGTCGAACCTGCGTGCGAGACGATTCGTAATGACTCTCGAAAACAACTTACAGACATGGCTCAGAAGGAAGATGGGTATGTAGTACTTCAGCAGGGTGCTGTCATCCTTATTTTAAGGGGAGCATAAAGTCTGTGCCATGTCGCAGGCGTTTGACTCTTGAGTATAACGGAATTAAAGAGCTTTTAGCACCGGTGTTCCACCTGCTTTTAAAATTTTAGCCGTAATACCGTCATCACTCGGTGCCTGATTGTTTTTGATCTGTTTGAGTATTTCTATTCTCGTAGTTGCTGACGTCCAGGATATCTTGAGTATAGTTTCAGGTTGGTCTGGCTCTTGGGACTTAAACCATAATACTGCAGATAGACAAGTGTTCGTGTATTATTGGCGGTAAAACTTCTCAACCTGTCCCAACAACTCAGGCTTAGACGATATTATTCTTCCATTTTCAGTAGTAAGCCTCATCAGTTGGCTCGGTCCACAGATCTTTCGCGAATACTTTTGAGCCTATCACCTCTTTAATACGATATTTATTAAACTGGCGCCAATCGCGAGTCAGGATCTTGGAGATATGTCTGTTTAATTGCCGGTACCGTATCGTTTTTATGACTGTCTTTGAGGGTGAGTGGTGCGCGAGCCGCAAGCTTCTTGCGAGCGTAGGCAGGAGTTTACTCCAGATGCCTCGGAAACTATATCTGGCTATTCTGATCAGCATTCTATGTCATCCGTTTCCGTCCGTTCCGTCCCCTCAACTATTTCTACGCAAAAAAAACACGCCAATCCATTGTTCCGTTGCGACGCGGACGTGCGCGAGCCTGGAAATGAGTTTTCCGTTGATCCTCGGGAACTGTCTCAGGCTATGCTAATGTAGGGATCCCATGATAATTTGCCTAAATTCAGGGATCACTGACTTAGATTTATGTTGCATATTTTATTATTAAGTGTAGTATTTATTATGTTATAATATGTTACTTAACACTGGTTAAAAAACTGTACAAGTTACAATATAATATGTAATAAACAAATAAACAAAACTTTAAGGAGCAAACAGACAGACGGATACAAACTAGAACTTTTTATATAGTTAAAAGTAGTACGTCACCGGCTCGCCGGCCGGACCGGTCTATCGTGTGGTGCCACCCGCGCACCCCTACCCGCGGAGCCCCAGCGCTTGCATTGCGCAGGCGCTCGGTAGCTGTGGGCAGTCCGATTATTTATCCGACGCGAGGCGCATGTCTGTTGGCTCCGTAACGACTCCCAAATTTAGTTACGTGTTCTTACTCAATCTTCCTTTGCTTTCTACCTTCCGCTTATCGCTTGGGCTGTGCTGCACCTTCTGGCTTCTACTCAAGGAAAGCTGGCTTAATTTACCCCGGCCTATCCCTCATTGGTGACCCTCTAGAACACAATGTCACAGTCCAAAGAACCGTCGAACAAAGAAGACGAGCCGTCGCATTTGGATCGTTTAGGAATTAAGGTGCCTCCGTTTTACCCGTCGAAACCGAAACTTTGGTTCTCGATGATTGAGAGCCAGTTTGCGTTAGCGGGAATTACGTCGGATTCAACAAAGTACCACCACACAATATCACACTTAGAGCCGCAGTACAGTGAGATCGTCGAGGACATCGTTGAAGGGCCAGCTACTGCGGACAAGTACGAGGTGCTGAAGTCGGAACTCATCAAAAGGCTTTCCGAGTCACGGGAGAAGCAGGTCCAGCAGCTTCTTCATCACGAAGAGTTGGGGGACCGCAAACCATCACAGTTCCTACGGCGGTTGAGGAGCTTGGCAGGATCTGGAGTGCCGGACGATCTGCTCAGGACCATCTGGGCCGGCCGTCTACCTACCGCCGTACAGCCTATTATTGCATCCCAACCAAAAATGCAGCTGGATGAGATCGCAGAGCTTGCCGACAAGGTCCTGGACGCAGTATCTCCAAACTCGCAGGTTGCAGCAGTATCCCCAGGTACCTCTAGTGAATCCAGTGAAATTGCTGCGTTAACTAGGCAAGTCCAAGCGCTGGCCACGAAACTCGACCGTATGTCGCGGTCAAAGTCAAGAACCGGGCATTCTTCAAAACGCCGAGATCGCTCATCATCGACGAGGTCTCATTCAAACTATAGGAAGTTTCCAATATGTTGGTACCACTACAAGCACGGGACCAAGGCTGAGAAGTGCGTGACACCCTGCGATTTCACGGGAAACGCGAAAGGCAGTCGGTGATGGCGGCCGACGACTGCCCTAGTACCGGTCGCTTGTTTGTAACGGACAGACGTACGAAATTACAATTTTTAGTTGATACGGGTAGTGACCTCTGTGTTTTCCCCCGCAAATATTTGAAAGAGTTTCGTGCAAAGACCAATTTTGAGCTGTGTGCGGCTAACGGGTCGGTCATTAATACTTATGGTTTCTATCACTTAGTGCTAAATCTAGGTTTGCGCCGCGACTTTGCTTGGCATTTTATTGTGGCTGACGTTACAAAGGCGATAATAGGCGTGGATTTCCTATCCCACTACAATATCGTAGTAGATGTTCGCAATCAACGTCTCATCGACGGTAACACCAAGCTCGCGACCGTGACTTCGCTCGCGTGCAGTAACGAGAGTATTTCTTCGGTGAAGGTAGTATCTGGTAACTCTGTGTATCACGACATACTAGCGGAATTCCCCGAAGTCACTCGACCACACGGCATACATCGCACGATACACCACAACACAGTACACCACATCCGCACTACACCTGGACCACCGGTTTCATGTACACCTCGCAGGCTTGCGCCTGATAAGTTGAAAATTGCGAAGTCAGAGTTCGAGGCGATGTTGCAGGATGGTACCTGCCGGCCTTCGGAATCAGCATGGGCTTCACCCCTCCACCTCGCCCCTAAGAAGGACAACGGGTGGCGTCCTTGTGGGGACTACCGCATGCTGAATGCCCGAACCATACCCGACAGGTACCCTATCAAGCACATCCACGACTTCGCCCACTGTCTGTCAGGCTGTACTATCTTTTCTACCATCGACCTGGTCAAGGCTTACAATCAGATCCCTGTACATCCTGATGACATCGCGAAGACTGCCATTACAACGCCGTTCGGTCTTTACGAATTCCCGTTCATGACGTTCGGACTTCGTAATGCCGGACAGACGTTTCAGCGCTTCGTCGATGAGATGCTGCGGGGCCTGGATTTCACTTATGCCTACTTGGACGATTTTCTGGTCTTTTCCAGAGACCAGAAAATGCACGAAGAACACCTGCGCCAACTTTTCGCCAGGCTGAAGCAGTACGGCATGGTCGTCAACACGGCCAAATGTGTATTTGGCGCCTCAGAGGTTACTTTTTTGGGCTACCTCATTTCCGGGAAAGGTACCACACCATTACCGGCGAAGGTCGAGGCCATCAAGACCTTTCCTGTGCCTAAGACGGTCAAAGAGCTGCGTAGATTCCTCGGCATGGTCAATTTTTATCGTAGGTTCATCACAGGCGCAGCCGAACAACAAGCACCATTGAATGCGCTCCTCACAGGGTCGGTAAAAGGTTCACATCCGGTCCGCATCGAGGGCCAGTCGCTCCAAGCCTTTGAAGCCACCAAAGAAAGCCTGTGTCAGGCTGCCTTGCTGGCTCATCCCAGTTGCGACGCTAGGTTGGCGCTTGTTACCGATGCATCTGACAAGGCCATTGGCGCGGTGTTGCAGCAGCAGTGTGATGGTGAGTCATGGGAGCCATTGGCGTTTTTCTCTCGTGGGCTGAGTTCTTCACAACAGAAGTACTCACCCTACGATCGGGAGCTACTTGCCATCTACGAGAGCATAAAATATTTCCGCCACATGCTCGAGGCCCGGGACTTCACTATCTACACCGACCACAAGCCGCTTACCTACGCCTTCCACAACCGCAAAGAAAACTGCTCGCCAAGGCAGTTCCGACACTTGGACCTGATCGCGCAGTTTACCACCGACATCCGCCATATATCGGGCAAGGACAACGTGGTAGCCGATACCCTCTCGCGAGTTGAGGAAATTACCCAGCCGATTGATCCGGAGCAGCTGGCAGCCGCTCAGCACTCCGATCCAGAGCTCAAACAACTCGCGGGAAGCACCACGTCACTGCGCCTCAAAAAGTTAAATGTCCCTGGCAGCAACACTGAACTGTTTTGCGACGTCAGTACGGACGTAGTAAGGCCATTTGTTCCTAAACCGCTACGCAGAAGGGTGTTCGAGAGCCTACATTGTCTCAGCCACCCTGGTGCGAACGCAACGGCCAAGTTGGTATCCGAGCGGTACGTGTGGCCTGAAGTTAGGAAGGACTGCAGGAACTGGGTACGCACGTGCTTAGCGTGCCAGCGTTCGAAGGTGACACGCCATACGTCTACACCCTTAGGCAACTTCGGTCTTCCCCCAGCCCGATTCAAATTTGTCCATATTGACCTGATAGGACCACTACCTCTGTCCCAGGGTTACAGGTATTGTCTTACCGCTGTCGACCGCTTTACGCGTTGGCCTGAGGCAATACCTTTACAAGACATTACTGCTGAGACTACTGCTAGGGCTCTTCTCAGTGGCTGGATATCCCGATTTGGTTGCCCCGCCGACATCGTGACAGATCGTGGCAGGCAATTTGAATCAGCATTATTTCGGAATCTTTCCCGCATAGCTGGTTTCAATCACCGCCGAACCACTGCATACCACCCGGCCTGTAATGGTCTCGTGGAAAGGTTCCATCGGCAGCTGAAGTCTGCCATAATCTGCCACGGTGACGGGAATTGGGTTGATTCCCTTCCTCTCGTGTTGTTGGGTATCCGAAGTGCGTTTAAGGAAGACCTTCAAACCACTTCAGCCGAATTAGTGTATGGAGAACCTTTGCGACTGCCAGGCGAGTTCTTTGACTCAGAAGCAGCTTGTACCCCAGACTTGACGGAGTTCACGTCAAGACTGCGGAGTATAGTGCAGGGTTTAAACCCTTCGCCTGCCTCTCGCCATCGCGGAGTACGACCAACTTTCGTTTTCAAGGAGTTAGCCACATGCACTCACGTGTTTCTGCGTGACTGTACTGTTGGTGGTACCTTGAAACCCGCTTACTCCGGACCATATGAGGTGCTTCAGCGTGACGAAAAAGTTTTCGCTATCCTAGTCAATGGTAAAAAAGTCACAGTATCGATAGACCGAGTTAAGCCCGCCTACATACTGCGTGACCCAGACACCACTTCATACACACCTTCCAAATATTCAGCACACTCACCCACTCACTCATCCCATACCACTAATACAACACAAAACCAACAAAATGATACACACAACACAAAAACACGTGTGACACAAACAGGGAACCAGAACTTACCAGATCACGAAGAAAATACTTTCAGGACTCGATCGGGACGCAGGGTTAGGTTTCCTGACTATTATCGCCCTTGACGGTCTCAAGGGGGGGCTGATGTAGGGATCCCATGATAATTTGCCTAAATTCAGGGATCACTGACTTAGATTTATGTTGCATATTTTATTATTAAGTGTAGTATTTATTATGTTATAATATGTTACTTAACACTGGTTAAAAAACTGTACAAGTTACAATATAATATGTAATAAACAAATAAACAAAACTTTAAGGAGCAAACAGACAGACGGATACAAACTAGAACTTTTTATATAGTTAAAAGTAGTACGTCACCGGCTCGCCGGCCGGACCGGTCTATCGTGTGGTGCCACCCGCGCACCCCTACCCGCGGAGCCCCAGCGCTTGCATTGCGCAGGCGCTCGGTAGCTGTGGGCAGTCCGATTATTTATCCGACGCGAGGCGCATGTCTGTTGGCTCCGTAACGACTCCCAAATTTAGTTACGTGTTCTTACTCAATCTTCCTTTGCTTTCTACCTTCCGCTTATCGCTTGGGCTGTGCTGCACCTTCTGGCTTCTACTCAAGGAAAGCTGGCTTAATTTACCCCGGCCTATCCCTCACTAACTAGTAGTCTATGTCATTTCCCACCCCCTCAACAGCTCTCTGAGCAAAAAATCATAACAAACCGTTGCTCCATTGAAAAAGTATTTTGCTAGTTCCCTCAGGAATTGCATTCGACCTATTTTCACGGAATAAAAAGTAGCCCATTTTCTTCCCTGTGACACAACCAAATTTCGGGAAAATTGGTTGCGATGTTGAAGAGTGAAAAAGTAACGAACAAACAAACACACTCTTATATTTATAATATTAGCAAGGATTTCATAACTATAACTTATTAATATGTTTTCAGTTCTTTAAAAGACCGTATGCTTAAAAGGAAACAACTTGTAAGTTTCATCGAATTGTTTAAATTATACTATTGCATTGAATAGCAAAAAAATGCAAAAAGATACATTTTTGTGTTCATTCTCGCATAAATTGTTACAGCTACTACAGTTTCAAAATAAACCGCACGGTACCAGAAAATCAATTAAGCACGCACCTCCTATCAACCCGCTGATGCCTTCTGTGAACGATTATATGGACGAAGCCGACATGATGGAATTCATGGCACTCACTGAGGGTCCACCAGCGCTGCCGCCGGTCGACTTCAAATATATATCGCAACTCATTCACAAAATAAAACCGCATGTATCTAATGAACCGGTCAAAAATAAGATGCCAGAGCCCCAACGCAGATATGAAAGTCCGTACTACCACCAGGAATTCATGGCACCCACTGAGGGTCCACCAACGCCGTCGCCGGTCGACTTCAAATATATATCGCAACTCATTCACAAAATCAAACCGCATGTGTCCAATGAACCTGTCAAAAATAAGATGCCCGAGCCCCAACGCAGATTTGAAAGACCGTACTACCACCAGGAATCCCCTGCGTCCTCAGAACCATTCCCACCCGTAGCCAACGAGCTGGCACCAAAGCCCCACCTGCCCGAGGGCGACGACAGCTACTACGCAAACCTGGGCCAGCAGATAGCGTCTCTTATCAGAAAAATAGACAACACAGCACCTCAATCGAACCCAAAAACTCAATCAACGCATGGAGGTAAAATCAACGGTGATAATAGCTTCGCATCGCGATCCTACTGGGAAAGATCAGTACGATCTTTGTTTAGTCACTACCCCCCGAACTCTAACGATATAAATTTCTTGAGAAACGAGGAAAACTTGCTGAATCTCGAAAATAAAGTAAATGTAGTCGCGACAACGCAGCGTACGTGGGACCTGAATGAACTGGAAAACGTTATATTTCTAGTGGATAAGATAAAGTCGCGAATACATAACATGAAAATGAAAACTATCCAAGACGCTCATAACACTAATTTGGCGAAACAAACAACAGTAAAGATAATAGAACCACTCGAGTCACTGAAGGTTTCAGAAGCAGAAAATTTAAATGTCAATTTGTTGCCGCGACAAAGCGACATTTTACTCAGCGATAGGAAAGAAAGTACACCTCTTCCGGAAAGAAGATATATTCCGGAGATCGACATAACCAGCACGATTAATGAAATAAAAAATAAGACAGTCAGCCCCCTCGAGGAGTTCATAAACAAGCAAAATATTCACTATAACTTACGTGGCATACTGATGCAAAATTTCAAGAATATATTCCAAAAGTCTGAGAAGCAAACATTAAAACACGCGACTCTCAATGGCACGAACATTAATTACAAATCAATACAAAAACCTCTTTTTGAGGGTACATCCTTGAGAAAGCTTATACGCATGGACCAGCTTCAAAATGTACCACAAAATAAACCATTGAAACCTAGAATAAAACCTAGAGTGAAGCCGAGACGGAAACACGACGGAAGCAGCGAACGGCTTTCACCCAACGTGAAGGTTTTGACGAAAGTGAGCTCTGACGTTGAGCAACTGAGCCCGATGCTGAGCAACTACAAACACGTGCCGCTGCACCCGAGCCATCACAACAAGTACATCTTTGAGAACGACGCGCTCGCCTTCCAGCTTGCGCCCGCGCAGCAGGAGCGCGCCTACTACCAGGTGCCGCACCATCATAACTACTTCGATTAACTGGGTGGGACTGTAGTACACTGCAACGAAATTCATATTTACTGTGTAAATAATGTATATTTTACCTTTTTTAACAAAATAAAATAAACACGTTTCACGAAAACATACATCTAGTATCTTATAAAAATGTTTTACAAAAAAATACCTACTATCTCTTCAAGAATTTAACTTATCCAGTGACGTTGCGTACGACGACGGGGCGTGACAGTCTTTTTGACCGCGAAGCAATAAAGGCCGCGTCTGCCTGTCGATGCCCGCGGCTTCCTTAGCCGCGTACACAAAGCACACGAGGGACAGAGGCGGTCAGTTCAGTACGTTCGTTCCACCAGTGTCCGCCGGGCGCCTGCGGAGCGGTCTTTTTGTCCTCTTTTTTGTTTGTGCTATTGTTTTTGGCGAAATCGACCTTCCCGCCCCCCCACGTCGTGTGCAAAGCGCATTAATGTACCAGAGGATTACTTTCTCCAGATAATATTTTTGCTATTAACGTAAAAACGCTCTTACATGTAGATTTAACTCTAACTATAATAATATTAATAGTAGCTTATTAGTATTCAATACATAACTACAATTCTAAAATGGTTTTTCATATACTGTTTATATCTCTCACTTTCGTATTTTAAAACATTGCGTTGGGGAATCTTGGTAAGCCCGTTTCCATCTTCGGCAACATCGTCACTTACCACCAGGTGAGATGTTGTCAAGGGTTTACCAACTGTGAATAAAAAAAAATTAAAAAAAACACCAATAAATTGTACAGCCACGCTGTATACATAATCATGAAATATAACGCTTACCTAGCAGCACAGAAAAGAAGTTTACCCGACTTGATTAAAAAAAATACTTATTGTCTTGGTTTGTATGGCAAGTACCTTATTATATTTTTTCTGGAATAAAAAATACTCAGTGTTATAAAGTTTAAGAAAAAAGGTGTAATTAAGTTTCAGAAATCACTTAGTTTCATTAAATTCATTGTAGCCATTTTTGAAAAAAAAGCTAAAAACCTGGAATGGATTTTTATGGAAAGTTCCTTATTCCGATTTTTCCTGCAATAAGTAATTAACTTCACAGTGCAGTAGGACGTAGATATGTGCATTGTTGTGCAAAGTTTCATTAAATTTGTTACACCCATTGTTGAGAAAAAAGTGATTTTTTTATTATGGTGGCAACCCTGAAGAATTAACTTTGGTTTTTTTAAACGGCTGGAGATATGAAAGTAATAATCAATAGTAGTATAGGTACTAAAGCACCGGACGAATATATCTCGAAGTCATCTGGTTAAATCTGCCATTCAATTGAACGGCTAGCCCGTTGATTCAATGGTAACATACAATTGAATGACTAAAGGACAACTGGCCAAGTCGCTGAATGCAACGTTTAACGACTTGGCTAAACGTCATTTAGATAAGTCGTAACTACGAAACTCCGAATGAAACCGATGATTTCTTCTTCTGCAAAGCATCCTACTATCCATCTTTAACTGTGTAATCAATCAAACCTTATGATGGTACCTAAGTTATCTAAGTGTGCCCTTAGTGTTGCCACAGATTACTAATTAGTTGTGTTGCCTAGATCGCCTAAGGTAGCCTAGATGACCTAACCTACCTACTGCTTAAAATACTAACGACATCTAGAATATCTAACTTTTTCCGGAGAACCTTAGCAAGGGAGCCAAAATAGAATTTAGAAAGAGGGAAATAATAGTTTCCTAAAGAAAACTGAGTGATGCATGCGTTAGGTAAAGTAAATAAAATATCTTGGGTTGAGCCAAAACTATTATGTCAGATTTTTATTAGACTCAAAATCGTGGGAAAAATCCGGTTTCTATAGGAAACCTGGGAAAGAACCCACATATTACATTAAGCTTATTATAAAGTTTGAATGTTTTTCTAAATGAGCCTATTATCTTTAAACTGATTTATTAGATAAATATATCATTTATTATTTCACATAAACTATACTTTCTTATTTTTAATTACAAGAACTTGTAATATGGAAGCCAGAAGTTGTTCCCTGGGTGGGCCAATGGTAGCACCAGAGTACATCAGGGAGCTTGATCCCAAGTGCATCGTCCAGTTCATCAGAACTATGGACCTTGAAGAAATTATTACAGGGGCAGTGATCACAATAGATCTTGTAGGTCGCGGTGATTCATGAGGACCCTCCCTTGGTCCTCTTCCCCTCATAACTAACTCCCGGCCTAGTCAAAAAGCCCTCCCCGCAGTGCCCCCTGCCCAAACTTGCTCATGACACTTGCTGCGTTCCCCGCTGAATTGCCAGCGAGATGCGTTGGGTCAGAAAGGAGCCCGATCTCGGATCCAGGTTCTTTTCCCTCATACGACGCCGTAAATCGTCTACAAAAGAATTGGCCTCAGAGCACCATGGCCCCGATGTCTCGAGAGCAATCGGAAGGAATTTATATTTAGGCACCAGACAGGCATATTTTGTGTGTTTATATATGGCTGCTGTCTCGGCTGTGTGCTTCTTAGGCGAGAGGGCGCGAATATGCTTACGCAGGTGACGTCCCAAGCTTATTTGATAAATATGAAATATTTACTATATTCGATTAGCTTATTATTTATTAATCACAATATTTTTTCAACACATAGGACATATTGCAAAGTTAAGCGCCTTTAGAATATACATACATTCAATATAGAATATACATACATTCAATATAGAATATACATACATTCAATTTTTAGGGTTCCGTACCCAAAACGGGATCCTATTACTAATACTTCGCTGTCCGTCCGTCTGTCCGTCTGTCACCAGGCTGTATTTCATGAACCCTGACAGCTATACAGTAGTCATTTTCACAGATGATGTATTTCTGTTGCCCCTATAACAACAAATACAAAAATTAGAAAAAGTAAAAAAATAAAGGGTCCCCATACAAAAAACGTGTTTTTTAAACGTGAAGACACTAGCGCCATCTAGTATGATGGTACGGAACCCTATGTGTGCGGTTCTGACTTGCAATTGGCCGATTTCTTATGTTCTTTTGTTTGAACACAAAGAATCAAATAAAATAAGGCAACATTAAAACCTGGAATAGGAACTTTGTACAGAATATTATGTCCGATGGACTCCTTGCCCTTCAAGTTTTCATCAAGGATATTTTTTTAACTTTAACCAGCGTGTTTTTAAGGAATACAATACAAATACAATAGACAGGAATTAATACAATAGAATGAATGTCCTCGGTATAATTATCTAGCTTTTATGGTTTTCTAAATACGTCTATTTCCTTACTCACTCACTGATGATCATCAAAAAGTCCTAGAAAGCTGAAATTTGGTACGTATGCTAGAAATTTCGGAATATTAAGAAATCGAAAACTTACCCCCTCCAACCCCTCGTATACGGGGTTATCCATATCTGTTCATAAAGAAATATATTTCGTCGTATTTTCGACTTCTCAATATCTTCACGTCCCAAATACCGCAGTGTCTTAGGACCAAGACCTTCGACCATGGTGTTTTGCCAGTGATGACATACGGAACTGAGACATGTTCGTTTACTTTGTGCCTCATAAGAAGGCTCAAAGGCACCTGAAGGGCAATGGAGCGTGCTATGCTCGGAGTTTCTCTGCGTGATCGAATCAGAAACGAGGATATCCGTAGGAGAACCAAAGTAACCGACATAGCTCTCAGAATTGCTAAACTTAAGTGGCAGTGGGCGGGGCACATAGCTCGTAGAACAGATGGCCGTTGTGGCGGGAAGCTGCTGTATGCGGGTAGCGTAGAACCGGTCGTTGTGGAAATCCTTAGGGGAGGCCTATGTCCAGCAGTGTACGATGATGATGACGTATTTTCTAACCGTCATAGCTTCGGTCCGGATGATGCTAGGAAGCTGAAATTTTCTGTTGACTCGAGTACAAATGTTCATACAAACATTATACCTCAAGCGGGATTTTCAGAAGTCATAGCTCAAACCACTAGGCTAAACAGCATAGTTGAATAAATTCAGCTAAAAACTAAATACTGTTCCTGATTTACCGCTTTTTACATGAAACAAACCAACAACGAAAACAGGCAACTATAGAGAGTGGGCTAGTAAAAAGGAATAGCTGAACTGCAAGAAATAGAGCCCAAAAAAGTAAAAAATCTAGTGCGCCTGCCAAAAATAAATAAAATCCCACTTAAAACATTTATACAATACAATACAATCGTATTTATTGCATTACACATAAAAAGAATATATTGACAATATAGAAGAAAGCCTATACAATAGGCGGCCTTATTGCTAGGTAGCAATTTCTTCCAGGCAACCTTTGTGTGAAGTCGATTGCCAATAGTCCTGTTAAAAGTTATGAGATCTTTAGTAGCGCTAAGCCCCTAGCTGAGCTCCGTTTTTTGCTGCGCATCAGTGCCTCATTGCCTGTCCCAAGTCCAAAGTATAGCTTAAGTTGCGAAATCACGAAACGAGCAAGCAATTCCTTTTTACTGAGATGTAGAGTCGAAGCTTTTAGTTAGAGCTTTTTGTTATCTATTGTTTTAAATGTGGTAACTTTAAGCTATATAGGGTCTTAACAAAGGTATGCACTTTTTTAACTTGAGCTTGTACTCATGAAACTAAACAACTTTCCCCAAGAAACCCATGGTCAATTCGCAATTATTACTTTTTAATTAAATTATCAAACTGCTCAGAATAACTCCCAGGTTTATGAACTTGACAGTCAAATGCCAAAGTTCAATGACCGCGCCGGCCCGCAGTGGTACCTATTCTGGCGTATTCCGCACAATTTAATATTTTTATTTAAAAAAACAAATGCGAATTGACCGTGGGTTTCTTCGATAAAGTTGTTCAGTTTTTTCAATTCAATTCAATGTATTTATTCAAAATAGGTGCAATTTACACTCTTTCTGATAGTCATAAAATAATAATAACATAGTTTCATTTGTGAAAAATCAAGAAATAAACAATCATTAGTTAATAATGTCAAAATGCAATCCTAGAAATAAACCAGATTATGTCATTAGAACATGAAAACAATATGACACGAAAAGTTATACATAAAAATCATTGATACCTTTGAAAAGAGTAGGCCAGTTTACACGGACAGCACCCGGTCACGAGTATAACGCGAGAGTCAGCCATCGAGTATAACGCGAGAGTCAGTTTCATGAGTACAAACTCCAGTTAAAAAAAGTGCATACCTTTGTGAAGACCCCGTATTCTTTGGATCTGGGACAGGTCCCGTGGGCTATCATGCGCAGCACGAATCGGAGCTTAGCTAGGGGCTTATCTCTACTAGAGAACTCATAACTTTTTAACAGTAAAAGCTATGAACTTGTGATTCTTGTCAACCAACTTTATGTGAAATTTTTGGTGGGATTTGAATATCTCTTGTCGTTTTTTTTTATTTTTATTTTTTTTATTAACAATTGGTAAGCCCTTGGCATCATCTCACCTGATGGTAAGTGACTTGTTTCCTTCAAATTTTGCCTAACTTTTGCCTTTAGATTTGCTACTATAGTAATTCACACTTCATTTTGCCAGTTGTATTTTTTTGTAAAAAATACATTGAAAAAGTGCAAAAGTGTGGTTATTTTCTTTACTCATTACACATAAAGAAAAAAAACAGAAACGTTTTTTTTCACTTGCTATATAAATCCTATGTCTTTTTTTTCTCAAAAGTGGCTTTAACAATTTTAATGAAACTTAATGGGTTTACTAGAATTTTACAAAGCCTACTAACCTAGTGGGAAGTTCATTATTCCATAAAAAAATCGTAATATGGTACCACTCAAACAAACCCACATTATTTTATATTATTTTATCAAGTCGTGGTTTTTTATGCTAATTTATATATGTCCAAGGACGAAGTATACGTGAGAAAGTATGCACAGCGTAGCTGTACAATATATTTATTTTATAGTTTTTGGACTCTATTAGTGTAAGACAACTAATTAATTTAAAAAAAAGCGTCGGTGGCTCTACCGGTAACGACTCGGTCCATCTAACCAGAGGTACCGGGTTCAAATCTGGACGGCCAATGTACCAATGAGTTTTTCAAAAACTTACGTACATACTTACCGATTGCTTTAACGGTGAAGGAAAACATCGTGAGGAAACCTACACACGCCTGCGAAGAAACTCGAAGGTTGTGTGTGAAGTCGACCAACCCGCACTGGGCCCGCGGGGTCGACTAAGGCCTAATCGCCCTGATTCGGGGTAGGCTCGAGCCCCTCGGTGGGGACGTATATGAGCTGTAATGATGATGATGAACTAATTAATCCTTAAAAAAAAAATTAAGTTCGCTGCCGCTCGCTCATCAGTCGCTCGAAAGCAATCGGGTGACTGGCAGGATACACTCGTAAATAACTTCTTGCACGGAGCTGTGTTGATTTTAAAATTATTTTTCAGATATATTGTTTATTAAGAGCGTCGGTGGCGTAACGGCTATCTAGGGCCTCTACCTCCTGTCTGGGAGGTAGTTGTTAGAACCCTGCTACGTTACAATGTTTTTTCGAATTTAACTTTCATAATATTATGTTGGTTAACCATACGCTCTTACGGTAAAGGAAAACTCATGAGGAAACCTGCGCACGCCTGCGAAGAAACACAAAGGTTGTGGGTGAAATCAATCAACCCGCACTGGGCCCGCGTGGTCGACTAAACTTTTTGGTAATTTAAGACAGGACAATAAACACCTAGAAAGCCTAGAATTTTGATTTTTTACTATTTAATCATTGATTTTCAATTCATGTAGCCTAGGACATAATTTGGATCAAGACGAATTCGGGGACATCTCGTTTGTTTAAATCATTTCAGTAATATAAACTGTGCATACCATCAAGTTCCACTGCTGGTTTTGTAGCCATAGGACATCATGAACTGGAAGCAAGCATGCCATGAATAGTATGCAATAGTTTTGCAACGTAGTTTCGCTAGGTAGGAATAAAGCTTAATCCTGTTGTATTCTTCACAGACAATTTAATTCCCATTTCATAACGTGGATGTACAGGCCGGCGGCGGCGGCGCCTGCATCGCCGTGCGGTGCGCCTACCGGCGGCAGTGTACTTGTATGGCTCGCCAGCTGAATATGGACCATCCGCCAGCGGAGAATTGAAGCGGAAGCGAACGCGATTGCAGCGCTCTTGCAGATTTCAGCTTCCATTTTATAATACATAATCCTTTTGGTAGCCATTTGGTAGTGCTACAACATATACCCAGTAAATCAGGCTGTGTGTTTTGTGTGCTAAAGTTACGGCTAAAGGTGGGTATGAATATAAACTTAAGATTAGCCGGCTAAACTTCACTCAGGGGGTGGGAACCTTGCTTCGCGAGGCTCTTCGACTGTGAAATCAATAAAAAACCTGACCGAACCTAATATCGCTCGCTTCGCTCGCTCACCACCCAAAAACAAAATAAATAAATTAATAAACATTACCCAGCTAGTGTTGGGTAGACCCTGTTGTGTACGGTTAAACGCCGAATACCAACTAATAATCGGACTTTACCCAAACAACTTTAGCCGGCTAATCTTAAGTAGTATGTTCACACCCACCTTTAGCCGTGACATATACACCTGTAGGAAAGTATATTAAAAGGGAACTGTGACTGACTGGCTGACTGATCTACACTGATCTGCACAGCTCAAGCCACTGGAGGGATTGGGCCAAAATTTGGCATACATATAGCAATTGTGACGCAGGCATCCGCTATGAAATCATTTAAATGTTTCTTTGTTTTTACCTCTTCACGCTTCTACACGTCTACCAATCTTGACGAAATTTGGCATGCATAGCCTGTGTTTTGGAGAAGGATATAATCTACGTTTTATCCTGTGAAAATAGCATAATTTGATACAGTTCCTGAGGGAAATGAAAATAAGAGGCTTTTTTGGTTTATTTCTTTAACATCGCAATGAAGCAACAGATTATTATGACTTTTTGCACAGAGATGGTTAAAGGGGTGGGAAATTACATAAAATACTAATTTGTATAGCCCAATATAGTTTCCGAGGGATCTGGAGAAAAGTCATTGCCATGCTCGTGCACGTCGCAACAGAGCAAGGCTATGTCGTGGTTTTTTGCACAGACGTGGTTGGGGGGATGAGAAGTGACATAGACTACTAATTAGCATACCTAACCCGATATAGTTATCGCGGGATCTGGGGAATACTCATTTTCACGCTCGCGCACGTCGGCGTCGCAACGGATTGACATGATATTTGAGGAAGTGGGAAGTGACATAGACCGCTAATCTAGATATCCCGATATAGTTCCCGAGGGATCTGGAGAAAAGTGATTTTCACGCTTTGTGATATTTTGCACAGAGACAATTGAGGGGCTGGGAAGTAAAGTAGCATAGCCCGACATAGTTCTCGAAGTACCTCAGTACATGAAATACACTCGCACGTCAGCTTCGCAACAAAACAACGGATTGACGTAATTTTTGCATAGAAATAGTTGAGGGGGTGGGAAGTGATACATACTGCTTAGTTAGTATATAGATCCCGAGAGATCTTTTTTTTTATTAAAAATTTGAGGGCCTTTGACTGCAACACACCTGATGGTAAGTGATGATGTAGTCGAGGATGGTACACGCAGACTCAAATAATCCCCAAGTTATAGGAATCGGGAAACACTGACGCAGGCAAGAAGTTCCACTCCTGCGCTGTACGCATAATAAATGAAGAAGCGTAACGATTCGTGCGAAAAGGTGAAACATCAACAACAAAGGGGTGCAACCCCTCCCTGCATCTCGTTGACCGACGGTGGAATGGAGCCGGGGGAATGAGGTCGTGAAGTTCTTGCGCACACTCTCCGAAATCTGAAGAAAACTAATTTTCACGCTTTGCGATATTTTGCATATTATAGATAATTGCGGGAAGGGCGGTGGGAAGTTGCATAGCCTGACATAATTCCCAAAGCATCTGTGTCCATGAAATATATTTGAAAATAATAATAGTGGGGATATTGTACTTTACGTAACGTCATATTTTCTATCTCAGAAAGTCAAAAAAAGCTTAACGCAGGAAAAGAAGAACATTGTATCTCAAGGATGGCTAAATACATTAAGATAAAACTTTCACTGTTAGGGTGTATTCAATATGTTAACGCCTGATTATAGTTACGAAAATTATATTTTTCTGATCCTGGAAAATTTGGGGGGTTCCCGAAGGATAGGCGAGTCGAAATTTAAATGTTGTTTGTAACGTAGGTACCAAGGTAGGTACTTATAGAGTGTGCAAAAAAATTGGTCTAGGACCCGATAACTGGGGGTTCTACTCAGCATACTGAACAAAAAATCCATAGTCAATTTTCAAAAAAAAATTGAAGCCTCCATACAAAAATGCTTAAAATTGGTCAAATATCCCAGGTATCTTGGAAAGTCGATGTTTTCTGGGCATACTAAAACTGTGAACGGTTTTTTAACCAAGAAAACCATCACCCGATGTCGCTGGCATAAAAACGATATCCAAACGGGCGAAGCCGCGGGCAAAAGCTAGTAGTTTATAAAATAAATAAAGAATAACTTGGTTTATCTACATATCCTAATATTATAAACAGGTAAAGTTTGTACTCGTATGTTTGAATGTAGGAGGTAATCTTCGAAACTACTCATTCGATTCAAAAAAATATTTCACCAATAATTAGAATGGAATTTCAGTATGAACATAGGCTTTAAAAACCCCACTCACTCTCGATATCCATGGGGGCCAAGTCGAGGGCAACAGCTAGTTTTTTATAACTAAGTGGATGCTAGTGAGTAAATACTTCCAATGTAGAGACGTCGGTTCATTATTTCTAAAGACATCGATGTGTATGTGTGTTTTCGTTATTTACGTTTAGGGATATATATTACGTTATTTTCTAAACATCCATAACGTCCCCAGTACTTGAACACCTTCTGTGAGGTAAGAAGTCCGGATTGATGGGGGTTACAGGGCTACGATGGCGGACCCCACTGTCAGAAGTTTAACTTGTCAGTCAGCATCTGAAATATTACGGATTTTCTATTAATCTTTCCAATAGTAAATGTTGTTTGTAACGAAGGTACCAAGGTAGGTACATAAACAGGGTGCAAAAAAATTGGTGTAGGTCCCGTTAACCAGAGGGTTCTACTCAACTTTTCCCAAAAAATACATAGTCAATTCTCAAAAAAATTTGGAGCCTCCATACAAAAATGCTCAAAATTGGTCGATCAGGTGATCCATTTGTAATGTAATGAAATGAAATAAAATAGTTTATTTGTGGAAACACAGTATTAAGGATCTTAGTTATAAATTATAATTAAATGGAACAGTTGTTTCGCCAATAAATGGCATACAAAATACTTATGTTTTAAAGTTATAAAATGACAAATATTTCTAAATTAGTACCTTCTCATAAAATTATTGATTAAAAAAATTATTTTAGTCATAAAAACACGACGACGACAAAAAAAAATTGTTTTGCGATTTCTGCAAAGTCATAGAACAAATGTTGTTCAGTGTGATGAGTAGAAGCCCCAGTTAACGGTACTTACACCAATTTTGTTACACCTGTATATTTACTTAACTCTCCCTTTTACCAACTTCTTACGTTGAACTCAATTCCAAAATCTTATTGGGAATATAGTTTTATCATTTTGTCCAAATAAAAGTTTGTTCGATTTTCATTCGCTCCGGCTCGCCTTGCCATGCGATGGTGCGATGGTTCAACGGTGGTTCTCATTCTTATTCTGGGGCTGATCTGACTGACAATTTCCGGCTGCTTTATTTGATTCTGTCAAACAACGGAACTGAAAGTATGTTCGTGTCGTGGCGAATGCGAATAGTTTTATAGGTTTACATAAAGTTTCGTGACAAGAAGTAAAACTTGAGAGGCTGAAATATGAAAAAAATATCCTACTAATATTATAAATCCTTGGGGGAGGCCTATGTCCAGCAGTGGACGTCCTTCAGCTGAAATGATGATGATGATGATCATCATAAATGTGAAAGTTTGTATGTATGGATGTTTGTTACTCTTTTACGCAAAAACTACTAGACGTATCTGAATGAAATTTGGTAGGTGGACAGATTAGGACCTGGATTAACATACAGGCTACTTTTTTCCACGCTCACGAGCCGGTTGCGGCTCGCGCACTGCGCACCCTCGGAGACAGTCATAGAAACGGAAGGAGCGGCATCAACTAGTCAAGATTCAAGATTCAAGATATTTATTCAAAATATGTGCAAATTACACTCTTTCTGATAGTCAAAAAATAGTGATAACATAATTTCATTTGTAAAAAATCAAGAAATAAACAATCATTAGTTAATAACATCAAAATACAATCCGTGATATAAAAAAAACAAATAATGTCATTAGAACATGAAAAAAAAATGACAAGAGAAGTTATACATTGAAATTATTGAATGTCATGAACGCCTTTGACAAGTGTAGGCCAGTTCACACGGACAGCACCCGGTCACGAGTATAACACGAGAGTCAGCCATCGCCCCTCTCAACCATATTAGAGGGAAAGGAACGACCCGGCTGGCTCCCGATGCGCCACCATCCGCACAAACATTTAAGAAATAAAAACATTATGGTGTAGATAATGTCGATAGTAATCAAAAATTAAGTGATAAACGTTCTTAATTTCAATTTATTTAATAAAATACTTAGCAGGCTAACAGTTGAACCAAATCGCCTGCAATTTAAAATAACACAAGAAAAGTCTTAACTAATTTTCATCATCATCATTACAGCTCATATACGTCCCCAACGAGGGGCTCGAGCCTACCCTGAATCAGGGCGATTAGGCCTTAGTCGACCACGCGGGCCCAGTGCGGGTTGGTCGACTTCACACACAACCTTCGAGTTTCTTCGCAGGCGTGTGCAGGTTTCCTCACGATGTTTTCCTTCACCGTAAAAGCAATCGGTAAGTATGTACGTAAGTTTTTGAAAAACTCATTGGTACATTGGCCGTCCAGATTTGAACCCGGTACCTCTGGTTAGATGGACCGAGTCGTTACCGGTTGAGCCACCGACTAATTTTAAATGTTAGTTATTACTAAAAATTAAAATCTAAGTAAGTTTCGGTCATTTTACACACACAGATTTACATAGATACCACTTACGAGTGAGTAGGTACAATCACATACGATCTCGTGTATGTATGGAAAGTAGCAATATAGTCATAATACAGTACAATAAGTATGACGAATGCTAGTCATCTGAGTTACTTTTTATCATCTGTCCAAAACGACATTTTGTTCTACAAATGTTTGAAATACCTTGGCGTGACGTCATGGTTTAGCAGCGTCATTTATGTACTCATTTAGTGATTTTGGTGAATTAAAAATTGAAGACTTGATGGAAAACAAAACGAGTAAGGTTTTCCGAAGTTTAAGTAGGAGGGCAATTTAGTGATCAAGAGTTTATAATTTATTTCTAATGCTGTCGTCCTGTCAAATTGAAAATGGGGCTTGACGTGATTTTATATAATTGATGTTGTTTTTACCTCAACGTTTTGACTATGCTTCGATAGCCTTGGTCGCGAGTAGACTGACGCCGCGGTGCCATCGCCGCCGGCGCATCACAGCAACACCTCCATCTACCCTCACTTCATTTTGTGAAGGGTTAGGGTCACCACACCAAAGAGAATATTAGTCACTACGTTTACACCACAACGCGGCTTCAGTCTTCTCGCGACCACGGCTATCGAAGCATAGTCGAAACTTTAAGGTAAAAACAACATCAATTATATAAAAACACGTCAAGCCCCGTTTTCAATTTGTCAGTTATAACACTTTAAACTTTCAGAATAATCGTTAAAGGTTAAAGTGTTATAATGCTATCGTCATCACTATTAAAACAGTAACAATTTAATTAAAAGAATTCGTATGGTTCGATTTGCACAAAACGCATTAGATTGAAGAGGCAAAACCTTGCGGACCCTTCTCTGCCGAGTGGGTGCCACCGCCCACGCCGCCGTCAAGGACCCTTCACCAACGCGACCCAAACCTTTTATCCTGCCTCGACCGCAATCGAAACTCCACCTTTTGGACAAAATTATATGTTTTAATTGTTTTTTTAATTCCTTTGCTTATTCAGCTACTCACCTACAAGGTTCAATTTGCACAAGAAAGAGACGAGAGACAATGGAATCAAGTAAAAGTCAAAAATCGCGATCACAGAAACAAGGATCGAGATTGTTTTTCTTGCCCTTTGTTTTGTAGTTCCAATCGAGGTCGCCGTGTAGTGGGTAGCGAGTATATTGGCACGTCTGGATTGGCCCGAAAATAGGGATGAAATTTATTTGGCTGGAAGTCGGGAACATTTCCAATTTTCATATTTCGAGCGGGGTGGGCGCGCCGGCAGCGGTGGGGCGACGGGCGACGTATCTAGTAAATCGCTCCCTGATATTTTTATGAATCCAAATTGATTTACAGCACTTGATATCATAAAATGTTGTAACAATTTCAGCGAAGCCAATATAAATGTGTCCGAATAAAATGATCTTATTTATATTATTATAGCTCTGTGGCTTGTATCAAACGTGTACCTGTGTTGCGAGTTTTTTTTTAATAGCATCAAAAAGTGTCTACTTAAAAAAGTTTCAAAAAGTTTAGCAAGTTAAAGATGCTCGTAAAGGGGGTATGCAGTACCTATATAAAAGTGGTGGTCTCTTCGCCTATCTGAATGATACGCTTAACAGGTTCACTCCCGACCACGCAGCGTTGCGTGGGAAGTGGTTCAAACGAGAAGCCGAACTCGCACCGGAGCGTGTCACTTGCTTAGTAACTTCCATAGTTCAGTACGAGGCCAGCACAGGGCGCAAAACCAGGTATGAAGGCCGGCATTGCGCTTGAATTTTCGTGTTTTTTTTAAATAGTTTTGGGTTTTATTTAGTATGTATCATATTCAAACTTGATTTAAACAAAAATAAAAACCGATATTGTCTGTAAAGTCAGTTTACGGACGATAACTTTACGTGATAACGTGTCACAAGCCGAACACTTGTGTGCTATAGACCACACGACTAAATTTCTGAAATTTCTTTAGCTCCATCTTTAAGGAGACGTAAACTCGACTGCATTGTAACACCTCTTGTAAGATTCTGGAAGCCTTACTTTCAATCTATTGACACACTTGTTTGACGGTTCGTCCGTCCGTCCAAGTCCAAGTACAACTCTCGCTTGCATGCTCGGCTCAGGCGTAACGCGACAATGACGTCATACTGGCGTAACGCGACAAAGGGCGTAACGCGACAATGACGTCAAACTTGTTCATGAAGGCAACCCGTGTCATCAATTTATAAGACGTTATCACGTCAAAATTCGGCATACGCCATCGCCCCGGTCGGGCAACCCGGCAGTGAACATGTTAAGTCTCCGCAGTCGACGCCGTAATGAGGTGATTTGGACACAGGAGAGAACCAGTCGGCACAGCGGGTGGAGCGAGTGAGTGGAGTAGGTAATCGAATGGGCCCGCTGAATGCTGGCTCAGCACTAGGGCCCGGGAGTCTAGGGCTGCCAACTTTATGACTTTACTAGCGAAACGAACTATAAAAATAAGAAAATATTTTTAGAGCTTTACTAATTTAGATTTGTTTAAAAGGCATCCATTTACAACTTAATTCCTAATCTATCATAATCTAAATCACAAGTTGGTTTACGTCAGGAACAAGTTCTTTATAAGTGCATAAGTAGGTACATTAGCGCACATTTTATACGACTTACTAATGCACCTGTGCAGTTGAAATAATTTTAAATACGTTTGAAATTCACTAACCAATTAATTACCTCTATTGTTGACCACCATCACACGCGGCGAAAATCTGTGACGCTATTGGTTGATTTTTTTAAATCCAAAATTGATAAGCCCTTGGCATCATCTCATCTGGTGGAAAGTGACGATGATGCCGAAGATGGAAGCGGGCTTACTAAGATTCCCCAACGCAATGGAGAAGTGGCTATCTTATCTTCAAGCCGGAACACATCAATGCTATTAACACTGATGTTTGGCGGTAAGACTTAGATAAGATGGTGGGGTTATGAAAATTTCCTACCACCAACCAAACCAAGTCTAATAGTTGACCCCATCGGGAATCGAACCCGCAACCTCCTGGTGTGAAGCGAATGGACTAACGATTACGCCACGCAAGCTGGTAAATACTTACATACTAGCAAAACACGTAACACTTTCGGTGCCAACCGCGCCAACGGCGTATAGTTTATTATGTAGCGAGCACGTAGCAACGTTTTTCCTCCTGGTAGCAAAAAACTCATAGTTCAACGTTCACAACGTCCAACACAAAAGAGAAAAAATCTTTCATCCAACATCAAGGAAGTTAATAATGTATACCAGATGACGACTCTGTCGACCCTGAACCTCGATCGGCGCAGGGAATTTCCCCGAGGCGTGTTTAGAAGGCGCCGTCAGCGCTTATACGGCGTTGAACTCATCGCCACGCAAATTATCCAATACATAGAATGTAAAGCAGAATGCCTTCAGACAAAGCCTAGGGGACCCTAGACGACCATGCGGCTAGAAATCCGTTTACGTGAAAGATCATGCTGCATGATGGACCCTCATGCTTGCTTTCAGCCTGAAGAGTACAGCAAAGAGGTCTTCTGTATTGTATAACGGCTGCACGTGTTTTGATGAAGTTTGGTCGGGTAGAAAGATCAATCATAAAACATACTGATTTTTATCCTGAAAAAATGTTTGATTTCTATTGGATAGCTATTATTGCATATAAATTGTATCTGTCTGTCTGTTGCTCTCCCATTCTTGAACTATTTAACCGGGGTTTGAACATTTTTGTATGGAGATTGGCATATACGGGGGTCCGCCATTTTGTTTTTTTTTTTCAAAATGACGTCGCACAATAAGACCTATATATTTGGATAGGGGACTTACAGACAAACAAAAAATGTCATATAACATCATGGCCTAAGTGACACCTTACGGAGATAATTGAATATAAATGTCCCAAAATAATTTTTAATATGTTTAACTTTAAGCCGCCTCAAGTGGACTAGTGTCCACTCGCTTTATATCAGGGGGTCACGGTTCGATTCCCGGTGGGGTTTCACTTTATAAGACTCTGTTTGATTGGTGGTAAATAATTATAACCCACATTTTCTAAGCCCACCTGGCTAACGACCACCATCTTATTGAAACCTTGCCGCCAAAGATCAGTGTTTAGAGCATCGATGTGTTGCGGCATGGAGATAAGATAGCCAGTTCCCCATTGCATTGGGAAATCTTAAGAAGCCCGCTTTCATCTTCGGTATCTTTACTTAACACCCATTCTGTCGTATATATTTAGATAGGGACTTACATCCGTTTAATTGTTAATGCCTGCAGGTATCTGAAGTGTCATTAGATTCGTCTTGATCCCCAGATTGGCACAGGATACATTCTAACCGCACTCGTGTATTTTTGCTGGTTAACTTGGTTTGTTTATTTTATGATAAGTCAACGTGTTATGAAGCGTTCGTGGTTAACTTGTATAGGTTAAATGACTACAAGACACGATCATAACCCAGATGGGTTTGACTGATACCTTATTTCGACCGTTCTTCAAAAATAACGTAAAGCTTTTGGTACCGGTTGTTATGACTAGATGGCAGTCGGTTAGGGGGCTTTATGGCGAATTTAAAACTTTATACTTTTTTTTAAAAGCTAGTTATTTTCATACAACACGGGTCCATTTATCGTTTTTCAAGGTTTATAGCAGCTTACATCATAAAAATGTGTATGTATATATAAGTATGTATGTAGAAACGTTTTGCCAAATATATCCAACTAGCTTTTTTCACGGCTTCGCCGTACAACCATTTTTTTGTTTTTATGTAGCCTATAATTTGGTCAGTAATCTCTTCTTTCGATTGGTACAAACCCCATCGGAATCGGTGCAGCCGTTCTCTATTTATAAAAGGGCAAACATTCAGTTTTTTAGTTTTATATAGTAGATTATCTCCGTAAGGTATCACTTTAGGCCATAATGTTATAATACATTTTTTGTTCTTCTATAGGTCCTCTATCCAAAAACACAGGTTACATCGTGCGACGCTATTTTGAAAAAAAAACAAAATGGCGGATACTCCGTATGGCAATAACTTTCAAACCCCATAATATTGTGCAATGTTGATGATTGGACAATATGATTGATGAGCTCCCGGTACAATTAAATCTTCAATAATACCCCTATATGATCAATAATATTGTGCAATCAACAACATTGCGCAATATAATTGTAGGTGTGTGGGTAGCCTTACAGTTTTCCGAAATCTTATTCGCTGTTTCTTAGCTTCAATTAGACTAAATTTATTTAATAGTAAAGTCTTAATTGAGTTGAACCCAGTAATCTGCATATACTCGTATCTTCTATATATATAATAAATTCTCGTGTAACAGTGTTATGGCCATAGTCCTCGGAAACGGCTGGACCGATTTCCATGAAATTATCTGATTATATTCGGTAGGTCTGAGAATGGGGATTGAAAATTTTTCACCGTGATCTAAGCGAATAAAATCAAATGCCGTGTATTAATTTCGCAAAAACTCAAAAAGTCCTTGACCGATTACGATGAAACTTTAGTTAATTGTTGTGTGCGCACCAGGGAAAGTTTATAACAAAAAATCATCGCGAGCCACTTGCTATAAGGTTTATAAAAATAATGTTCGTTCGTTCGTCTTCTACACCTGCATAGAGGCATAGGCCGATTACGATGAAACAGTTGTTGTAGGTAGTACGCCTGGGAAAGTTTTTGACCAAAAAAGAGGAAAATTTTGTATAAAGCGGGTGGAGTCGCACGGCGGAAAGCGTGCATCAAATAAAATCATATCACATCAGCTCATGTAAACGTCCCCACCGAGGGGCTCGAGCCTACCATGAGTTAGGGCGATCGGGCCTTAGTCGACCACGCGGGCCCAGTGGGGGTTGGTCAACTTCACACACAACCTTCGAGTTTCGTTTCGTGGGTAGGTTTCCTCACGATGTTTTTCTTCACCGTTAGAGCGTCCAATAAACGTACATATGAGATCGAAATTCGGAAACACATTGGTACGTGGCAGGACTTGAAACACGACTTCCCGGATAGAATAATAAAATACTTATGTTATAATTTGAAGAAGTTCTAGTCTAAATAGCGAACGGTTTCAGCTTGAAAAATTAAGGTAGTCTCAAAATGAAAATTTCATTAATTATTAAGATCACCACCCGAAATGAACGAGAGGAAAATTAAAGATTGTAGTATTTTTTTTATTAACAATGGGTAAACCCTTGACAACATCTCACCTGATGGTAAGTGACGATGTTGCCGAAGATGGAAGCGGGCTAATCTAGATACCCCAACGCAATGGGGAACTGGCTACCTTATCTTCATGGCGAAACACATCAATGATATCAACATTGATATTTGGCGACAAGACTTTATGGTGGTAGCTAGCCTACCACCAACCAAACCAAGTCTTACTATTGACCCCGCCGGGAATCGAACCGACGACCTCCTTTGTAAAGCCAAAAAACTGTGCCTCTGGGCTACGGAGGCGGATTTAAGGGCGCGTTCCTCGAATTTTGTCTCTTTGCGGGTCTATTTTAAACATTAAAATCGTAATAAAAAAATATATAAGTAAGCCGTCTAGCGTGGCGATAACGGCAAAACCCCCCTATGAATACCACACCCAGAAAACGGCCCCTAGTCCCCGGCGGCCCTGCTATTCCTATCTCTGGTAGCAGTCATTGTAACGGCGGGGCAGGGGGTGCGAAGAATCCCCGGCAGATGCCAGCCTACCAAACCCAACGACCTTTGGCCCTGGCAACTTACAACACGCGTACACTGCGGACTGACGAGAAGCGTACAGAACTCGAAGAAGTATTGAGCAGGTTACGGTGGGATATCGTAGGTTTATGTGAATTCCGAAGAGAGGGAGAGGACACCGTGATCCTTAAATCCGGAAACCTGCTCTATTTCCGGGAGGGGGACCAACAGTCCCAGGGTGGTGTCGGGTTTCTCGTCCACAAGTCCCTGATTAACAATGTGGTCCAGATCGTGAGCGTTTCGACAAGGGTAGCATACCTTATACTCAGAATCACCAAACGGTATTCGATGAAGGTTATACAGGTATACGCGCCGACTACGGAACACTCCGACGACGAGATAGAGACTATGTACATATCTATAGCCTTACATAGCACCAGGACCCATTATACCGTTGTTATGGGGGACTTTAACGCAAAACTGGGCAAACGAAGCGATGGTGAGCTGAGAGTATGGCAATTTGGATACGGAGTAAGAAATGCACGTGGCCAGATGCTGGCCTACTTTATGGAGAAGAAGAACCTTTTTTTATGATGAACTTCTTCTTCAAAAAGTCAAAACAGCGGAAGTGGACATGGTTGCATCCCAATGGCGTAATGAAGAACGAGATAGGCTTCATCTTGTCGACAAGAAGACAAATATTCAATGATGTCTCTGTGATCAATTCAGTCAAAACAGGAAGCGATCATCGGATGGTAAGAGGCATATTGAATCTAAAGACCAAGCTAGAAAGATGTCGACTGATGAAGATGTTTTTAATCTTCTGGACGATGTTTTTAAGCTTCTGGACTAGGGTGGACTCGGCATCAATATCAACGGCGAGTACATAACCCACCTCCGATTCGCTGTCGATATCGTGGTCGTGGCTGAGACTATGGAAGATCTAAGCACAATGCTCGATGGCCTCAGTAAAGTCTCTCTCGCGCCACACCGCGCACTAGAAAGTTTTATTTAAAAAAAAATACCTGCTCGTAAATATACTCCTACCTGTGACTTCTACACTTCTACCGTGTTATAATGTTAGAACCCCCCCACCCCACCTTCTACACACGGATACACATTATTTTATAGACAGACATTTGTATAATTACTTTGTCACAATGCCTTGTAATATATTATTGACTAGCTTTTGCCCGCGGCTTTGCCCGCGTGGACATCGTTTTTGTGACTGACTTAGATGGTGCGCGGTGGACATGAATTTTCTCCAGATCCCCAGAACTATGTCAGGATATGCTTATTAGTAAATCGTGTCATTTCCCACCCCCTCAACCATCTGAAACAATCACAGAATCCATTGTTCCGTTGCGACTTGCGATGTTAATTAACCAAAAAAAAAAATTATTTTCAGTTCCCTCGGGAATTGCATCGGGCTATGCTGTTTTCACGGGATAAAAGTAGCCTATGTCCTGCCGTGACACAGGCTACCTGCATGCCAAATTTCATTAAGATTGGTCAAGGCGTTGAAGCATGAAAAGGTAACAAAGAAACACATTTATACATTTATATTATTAGTAAGGATAGTTCGATACTTACATAGTTGTAATTTTTTAAGGAAGAATTTCTTAAATAGATAAATAAAAAATTCAAATCAAAAATTATCTACTTCATCTACTGCTATTGCTTGGTTACAAGTTTACATAATTTTTTTTATTATAATTTATTATATATTTTTATATTATAATATTTATTGTTAATCAATTTCATTAACACACGTCACACTTCAATGATTTTGTTCACCTACTGGTATTTTTATACTGTGGCGGCCGGTTCGGGGCAGTCGAGGTGACGCCGTTCGCGTGCAAACGCATCGGAATCAGAAATATTTACGTCGCGCAGCACAAATTTGGCGGGGGCTGAGGTAGCGTTGCAAATGCGTAATGGTCCAAGGCACGTGCCCTTAATAACAAATTATGTACCGGTATCGTAATTTAAACAGTTGTAACTCGTTGTATATGCCTTTCAAACGACTTCAAAAAGGAGGAGGTTCTCAATTCGACTGCATGTTTTATTTGTATGATTGTTACGCGATATCTTCGTAGATTGTGAACCAATTTTCGTGATTCTCTTTTCTTCGATAGATAGGATATACTGCCACGTTGGTTCCATACAAATTTTATCAAAATCTGTTTAGTGCATTAAACAAAAAAAAACAAATTTGTCCTTGGTTGTTGCGATTGAATTCGGTCTTTGAACGTTATTAATTAATAAATTCTTATTATTTAATTACGCTGTAAGCTTACGAGAAATGGCACTGAAACTGATTCGGCCCCACACCCTTGACATGGATGAGGGTAAATACACGAAATCCCAAATTAAAGTACGAGGAACTATATTCATTGGTAGGTTAGTGTTTATTTGTCTTGTCCTAAGGTTTTTACCTAGGAAGAAGAATTTAAAAACAGAATCCGTAAAATACTAAAAATAGGTAACCTACCTAACAATCAGAACCTAAATTATTTCAATACCGAAGTTTTTTTTTATTAATTACAGATTAGTATAATTATAAAATGATGATATGTAAATATTGAATGTGCTAAGAAGAGAGTGAATAGGCACTATACGAGCTTGCGTGATGTATCCTCTGTAGCACAGAAAACCCACCTCCACGAGAAGTGAAATACCCTTGCGCAGCGGTCAAGCTTTTATTTATTTATTTATTTAAAAAAAGAGTACATAGGTAATCATTGGAACCACATAACTGATTGATCAGTTTGTCTATGGGATTGACAGTCTCACAATTATATATTACAATCACCGATAAGACGTAACTGTGGTAATAGGTACATAGACAAGAGCCAAACTCCCTTACAGGCTGTTTATAAAAAAAATTGTAACAGATTTTTAAATTTACTTTTTTTATGCTCGACTGCTCGAGTCTATTAGCCACGGGCAAACTGTTCATGAGATATGGTAAACGTTTTCTCGGTGTTCTGTCGCCGTAGTAGTTAGAAACTGTAGGTACAACGAATTTACTCTCGGCTATTGTCTCGTACCATGGTTATGCTTAAATAGTGACTTGTGCTCCTGTCTGACATGGTGATTTGCACATTTCTATGCCCCATAACACGTTAACTGCGGCAATAGGCCTAAAACAATTCGTCAGTATTGCGTTTGTAGTGCGCGTAAGAAAAATAGAGTCTTTATTATTTCTTTATAAGGCGTTGTTTAATTCTATCAAACGTATGAAATAAATCTTATATGTTCTATTTAACCCGAGTATTATTTTTTTTGGCGGAAGGTCGTGGTTCGAATCCTGCCACGTACCAATGTGATTTCGAATTTAGATTTCATATGTATTATCCGACGTTCTTACGGTGAAGGAAAACATCGTGAGAAACCTGCACACGCCTGCGGAGAAACTCGCAGGTTGTGTGTGAAGTCGACCAACCCGCACTGGGCCCGCGTGGTCGACTTAGCCCCGATTTCCCTAATTCACGGTAGGCTTGAGCCCCTCGGTGGGGACTTATATGAGCTAATATGATGATTTTCTTAAGCCTAGTGCCGCACTGAAAAACCTAACCACTCCGGGAGTGCTTACAGAAGTGTTTTTCTTTACAGTTTTATAAGTTTTGACCCTCCGAGTGTTCCTGGCAAACGACTAGGTTGACAAAGTTTTGACCGTGCGAGTGTTCCTGGTACGGTGGCAGTTACATTCCAGTGTCGCGAGTTCAATGGTTTTACTTCAAAAATAAAATTTTAAAATAGTGTGGAACAAGGTCTTACCACAGATTACTAAATAGTTACTTCGTAAGTCTTACGCACCTCGTACCCGCACCCCGCGCTAGCAGCAAGCGGCCAGTGTTGTGAAGATCGATCGTCGTGAGAGGGCACCGCGTCAAGATTGTCCAAAACGTCAAAAATATCTCGCAAGAAATTAAATCTAAGCTGTGATGGATGACGAATATACGCCTCACCAGGCCTGTCGCACTCTGCGCTGTAGGTATATGAAAATGTTAAAATGTATCTACTCCGCGCCAAGCCGCGCGGCCCCTTGCAAGGTGCAAATTCAGTAGTCAGAAGTGATAAGAGTTACGCGATAGAAAGAGAGGCAACTTGTAGGTGAATATAACTGTAGATAATTAGCGCTGTGCGACCTGAATTTGCACTTTATTGTGCCGCAGCAAGAGTCGCCATTCATTCAAATGATTTTGCGGAGTTAACCTTCTTTTACGTTGTCCCTGCCTTTTCTTTACGTGTAAAGAGCAAAGAAAATATCAACACTTTTTCATTTTTTCAATGGTTTTTCGTTTCAATCAAAAACAACAATGAAAGTATGAAAAATAATGACATTACTCACTTTGTATTTACATAACAAATATTGTAGTTTAATTTTTTGTATATATACTCCAAAATATTAGTCAAAAATAGAGTTGAAAATAACGGTGTAGATCTATCTTTGGGATTTTTTTATATGGAGCCAAAACTGCTCAATCGTATTTCTAATAGCTTAAGACTTTAAGGAACATCATCAACAATAAGGGTATTTTTTTTTCAACCGTAGGTTTTCTATCGTTTAGGAGTAATTGACGTCAAAAATAACGAAAATCTGTAAAATTACAGCCTTAGAGGAAACCCTTCTTTAGCAGTGGTTGTCTTTCGGCTAATAATATGATAATAATTATTACAACCTAGTAACTTCGTAATACTAGTGGGTGCCCGCGATTTCCCGTTTTTTTGCCGTTCCCGTGGGAATTTCCTAAAATCCTTTCTTAGCGGATGCCCACGTCCTAATTGCTATCTGTATTCCAAATTTCAGAGAAATCCGTTCAGTGGTTTTGGCTGTGCGTTGATGTACAAGTCAGTCGCCTTTTCCTTTCATATACAGGGTGACTTTTAATTACTTCTTGATAACAAAAGATATGCATTTACTCGTGATTACAAACAACTTTCCCATAGCAACTATATGTCAAATCACACAAAAAATTTTGGTCTTCGATACATAATAAGTTATGAAATCGACAAAAATGCATAAAGGGCCAATTTTTTTTTCATATTTGACATATAGTTTCTTTGGGAAAGTTGTTTGTAAACACGAGTAAATTCATACCCTTTGCTATCAAGAACTAATTAAAAGTCACCCTAAATACAGACTAGTTTTGTTTGTTGATATTGTCAAAAGTGGCCACTTTTTAGAGTTTAGGTTCTATTATTTGGTAATCATCGTTTTATGTCTTGGTGTTTTCTTGGATTTTTTTTTGCATAATATGTAAATGAGATGTCATAAGACCGGTGCTACTTTATGGAAGCGAGTGTTGGGCGCTGAAAGCCACCGACGAATAGCGAATGCACGTGGCTGAAATGAGGATGTTACGATGGATGGTAGGGGTAACCAGAATGGACAAGATCAGGAATGAATATATAAGAGGTAGTCTCAAAGTAGCACCGGTAACAGAGAAGATTCAAAGCCACCGACTGACTTGGTTTGGCCACGTTTGCAGAAGAGAAAAGGAGCATGTGACACGTAGAGTGATGGATATGAGGGTGGAAGAATACAGAAGCAGAGGAAGACCGAAGAAACGATGGTTGGATGGAGTGAAGAAAAATATGGAGGAGTTTGGAGTGTCGCAGGAGTTGACCAGTATGAGGCCGGAATGGCGACAAAAAACATTTAAAGCCGACCCCAAATAGTTGGGATTAATAAGGCTCGGAAGATGATGATGATGAATATGTAAATGATTTTTTTATACATTACATAGACAGGGTGTATATATTCAAACCATCGACTCTAAAAAAAAGAAGAATAAGGGTTTAAACAATAACCCATACTTAAATAGGCCAACTACTATATATATATACTTTGTCTACAGCATGTACATAATTCCTTGAATTCAGTGCGCCACAGGGTGTACAAAGCCCCTACAGTCAGATTCCCCTACTGGCCGTTATGACACCTCATACTTATATTCTGTATCTATAATTGTATATTTTGTTGTACATTAAAGAGTTCACAAACAAACAAACAATAACCCGAGTTTGTGACCCGTAGGGCCACAACAGTATAGATACTTTGAGAGTCCTAATCCTTAATTCATGAGATAATTTACTTAAAATCTTTTATTTATTATTACACCTTAACAATAAACACGACAAAAGCAAGCGCAAGAAGGACGACTATCACAAATAATTCGTTGGCAATACTTCCGTGCCCGGACATCCGCGACGTCTGCGGCGGACACTCCATTGCGTCGCTTGTTGACACCAAATATTCTCGCTCCCACTTTATAATAGAATTTGGCTCTTGCTTGATTGAAGTCATAGGAATACTTGAATGAATTGTTTGATTTACATTCAACCGCCTCCGTGGCGTAATGGTTAGTCCATTCGCTTCACACCAGGAGGTCGCGCTGGGGTCATCTTGTAAGACTCGGTGTGGTTGGTGGTAGGGCATTTTCTAAACCCGCCTGGCTAGCTACCACCATCTTATCTAAGTCTTGTCGCCAAACATCAGTGTTAACAATATTGATGTGTTCCGGCTTGAAGATAAGATAGCCAGTTCTCCATTGTGTTGGGAAATCTTGGTATGGTCCTCGCAGAATCAAATGCAACTAAACGTAAACAAACCTTATAATCTGTGATTATGGATAAACTTCCGATTCTTTCGAAGTGATATTCACATTTACACAATGTCCACAATATGCACTTTCACTTTTGTGCACCACACAGTATCTGCAGCGAGTAATATGTTGGTATTTTTATGAAAAACATGAACACAAAACAAAATGCTATTCATTTCGGACAACTGAACAGATGCTTGACAGCTTCGCCATTCTAGAATCTATGGTTTAGTCAGAGGTTGCAAACATTTTGCAATATTGACGAATGAATGAGTGAATTTTAGTTATTTGAATATAACTTGGAGTGCCGTACTTAATAGGTTAACAAGCGTATGCGCAGACTTGTGACGTGTTACCAAATGTAATTTAAAAAAATGAAGATCTTTGTCAGTTAGAGCGAACTTTTTTGTGGTCAAAACCTTAATATGAAGAACGTCGACTTTATCACCATGATTTAGTACTTTAATTGGTTTAAGTCCTTTGTACTGGAATACAAAGAACATTGGTCAAATTGCATAGTAACGTGAATCTGACTTCTAGTTTCAAATTAATTATAATCATTTGTGGTGATTTATTTATTTTTTAGTGTATTAAACATTACCGGATAAAAGTATTTTCTCGAAAATTCACAATAAAAAGTTACTATCAAAAATACGAATTTTTTTCCTGGAATTCCCGGGAGTCAAAAAATTACCTAATAATATTATCAATAGGTCATCTTTGGTCCAACTACCAAATACCAATATTAATTCGATCCCAGAAGCACCAAGCTATCAAAAATACTCCCGGGCATCCGGCATTTCATTAACCTTAAAAGAGGTAAATGAAAATGGTCCTAATATTCACCCCACGCGATTAAAACATTAGAAAATTAGGGCGCGTGAACCGTAGTGTTAAGAAACAGGTTTCCATCAATGACATTGGCCGTTCCATTTTATGCAAAAGCAATATAATAAACTGTTCTTGTTAGTAGTTAGGGGCGGGCTGATTTCCGCAACCAGGCGACCACTGCGCCCATTTTGCGTGAGTCCTTGTTAGTAATTATGTATTATAAAGTGTTTAAAATTGTAATGAAACAGAAGAACATATTTGTCCACGTCTGCGAGTGTTTTTACTACTGTTATTAGTGTTCATTTAATATACTATATAAAATATTTTCTAAAGTAATCATTAACTACGACGACCCTATTACGAACTGATGAAATGAAACGTAGCTAAGGCCGTGCCATAGGGTGGCCATATAAGTTTATCTTTACTTGAGCGAGGTTATTAAAAAAAACTTTTTCATATTAAATACCTTTTTATATATGTTTTAAGATAAGACGAAGACTGCTTCAGGTCCGTTGGCAAAATTTAAGATGAAGCCGTAATAAATTTTTTTTTGTAGCAACACTGCTTCTATCCGAATTATCCCTAGTCTAGTTCAATCATTCGTCGCTTGTTTGTCTTACGTGTATTGTGATCTTCCTGCCTTACTGATTTTTTGACTTAGCTAACCCTTTGACTCTGATTTGCAAGTGATTTGGTTTGTGATACTAATATTTAACCTTACAAAAACTAGCGTGTACTTGGACATGGAATTCGTATCTGATTTGGATTTCGTTCGTTTTTGGACAGTCTTCAATTAAAACGTTTATTTAAAAAGTCGATTACTTAATTCACTTGATACATTCTTGGCTATTTTTGGACTTTTAACGAAAACTTGATCTATAAATGAACAACTTTTCTCAAATATTTTTTTTTACGAAATCACCATAGGTTTTTTGGGGTATGTGGTTCAGAAGTAGAAGCCACTGTGAAATTTTGTCGGGGGAGGGCGTTAAGAAGTAGCCCTGTATAGACAAAAATATATAAGAATGGATGAATCCAAAATTTTGTACCAAATGTTTAGTACATCTGAAAACTCTACTTTAGTCTATGATACTATCAAGCCGCCATGTTTGTTTACTTTTAGTTTCATTTAATTGTGTAGTGATATTAAGCCCGCTTCCATCTTCGGCATCATCGTCACTTACCATCAGGTAAGATGATGCCAAGGGCTTACCAATTGTGAATATAAAAAAATATATAACAAAAAATCTACCTACGTACCATAGAACACACTCTCCTCTGAACTGTACAAACAAAAGCAGTGGTATCAAAAATACAACTCGAAAACAAGAAATGATTTTAGGAAATAATAACTAAATAATAATAACTCGTGTATTTTAATTGACAAAACTTAATAACAAGCGATGTTTCTTGATAAAATTTAACAATAAGATTCAGTTTGGAATAGGATACACAGCGAGGCTGAAAACTGAAACTTAAATTAACTAAAACTAAGACATAAAATTTTCTCTGCGTGATCGAATCGGAAACGAGGAGATCCGTAGGAGAACCAAAGTAACCGACATAGCTCTCAGAATAGCTAAACTTAAGTGGCAGTGGGCGGGGCACATTGCTCGTAGAACAGATGGCCGTTAGGGCAGTAAAGTTCTCGAGTGGCGACCACGCACCGGAAAACGTAGTGTAGGCAGGCCGCCCACTCGGTGGACCGATGACCTGGTGAAGGTCGCGGGAAGCCGCTGGATGCGGGCAGCGCAGAACCGGTCGTCGTGGAAATCCTTGGGAGAGGCCTTTGTCCAGCAGTGGACGTCCTTCGGCTGATACGATGAAGACCAAAAATGCCAGTAACATTTATTTAAATTTATTGTAATTTTTAATTGAATCAAAATAACATTGAAAAAGTGCAATAGTGTGGTTATTTTCTTTACTCTTTAGACGTAAAGAAAAAAACAGAGACAACTGTTCCAGTCAATACCTCGCTTTAACTGGTGCTTCTACTCATCATACTGTACAATCCTAGTTATGGGTACTGCACCATTTTTTTACACCCTGTATAATAGGAGTAAAATATAGGGTCTTAACGTATGCACTTTTTTTAACTGGAACTTGTGCTCATGAAACTGAACAACTTTCCTCAAGCAACCTATAGTCAGTTCGCAAAAAAATGTTTGGACTTCACAAGCATACTTTGTATGGAAGTCCAAGAAAGTTTTTGCGAATTGTCCATGAGTTTCTTCAGAAGTTGTTCAGTTTCATGAGTACAAGCTCCAGTTAAAAATAAGTGCATACCTTTGTTAGGACCCTGTATAACTAAACGGACTTGATAGTACAATAATGTGTCTAAGTTGCACTGACCTCTAATTGGTTGGGTCGATCACGCGGGTTAACTGACCCGAAGCACGGTCATCACCTGGATGGGTTTGACTGTTAGTGGCATATTCTCGACGGTTTTCCCTGCTTCGCAAGGTAGGTAGGTACGCTAAGCTGTTGGTGCCGGTTGCTGTTACTAGATGGCAGTCGTTAGGCTGTGCCTTAGAGGCGACTTGAAGAACTTCCGACAGTGGTGTTCGCCACTAGCCCTACAACCTTCATCAACCCGTACTTGGGCCCCGTGTGTGGAGTATGGCCTCACCTTCCCCAGTTTCGAGAAGACCCGTAATCCCCGCAGTGGGGACGTGCACGAGTTGTTAGCAAAAATACCTACACGGACTTGATAATACAGAAACTTGTATTTTTTTCTGTGAAAAAGAAGGCAGTTGTCAGAGGCAAAGTGGCTGCGGCTGATAAGATAATCAGAACCCCCGAGGCAGCGCGGCGGCGAGGCGCAAACGAGCTTCGCAACACCACAGAGTGAGGTCCCGGGACGTAAAAATACTGATAGCTTTGTCTATGTGTACCCGTTGATGAGCTGAGGAAATTTTACTGGAAGTGGAATTGCAAACGAAGGGGATGTGGTATCGAATACGACATAAAAAGGTCCCGCCGTGGTCCCGCCGCATAAATTAGGTCTTTCTTTACATTCTCGTATGAAATTGTCGATTGTATAAAAAAGTTTAAAGATGAAAATTAATATTAAGAACAATAGTTATTAAAACAAAATTTATTCTCAAAATAGCATTAGACTATTAGAAAATAAATGGTGGTAAACATATGCCTATTGTTTACTCGTAGATATTTTGACAGAACAGTGGCTTTAACCCCGAGTATGAAGTCGAGTTTTTTTCACCTGAAAAAATCGCCTTTATAGGGGCATAAAATACACGTTTTTAATTTTAAAACTCTAGAATTATCGCAGCAGTTTCTTCGTTACTAATGTCATATTTGGGAATACCCCGCATAAGGTTTCGTCACTTTCAGGAAAATTCAAGAAACTAAGTAGTTTAAAAAATTGCCTCATCTGACCACTAAGAAAACGCCTTTATTCCATTCAATGGTACATAGCTCAGGGGATTGGAACATGAAAAACATTCTTTTAGTTACATATAAAAGACCACAAGTAGTGTCACACATAATAAGGTCAATAACTTTTTTATTTTCAACAAAAATTGGCATTGAACTTCAAAAACTGAATCGGCAATTTCATAGGTAAAGACCTATTATTAGTTTTCATAGTTACGTATTTGTGCAAAGACAAATTCTAAAAATCAGAATAAGACAGAAGGTGTAATAGCAAGCTATAAAAAAAATAAGTGAGAGCTTCATCTGTGTCGTATCGTATGGCACAATTAACCGTGCTATCCAAGGGATAGGCTGCGGTTGCCTGGTGTTGCACTTAGTATCACCCACGGTCACGTGTAGGGCATTTAGATTTACACCTACGGACGTGTGCAACGCGACCTTCGTACACATCTGGAATCAAATCTGCAGGTTTCCTCACGATGTATGTATAGGTTTCGAAAAACTCATTGGTACATTGGCCGTCCGGATTTGAACCCGGGACCTCGGTTAGGAGAACCGAGTCGTTACCGGTTGAGCCACCGACGCTTTGTCGCTTTGAGAGCTTCATAGGAAGCCTTTACCATCTGGCGTAGTCGGGAATACACTAAACAAAAATAAACATTACTCTTGCCTACTAGAAATAAAAAGAGGTGTATTATAAATAACTTGCGTTTGTATGGGAGGTTCCAGAATAGGGTATCCAGAATTTTCAAAATCGTTACAGCAAAATTTGAGAAAACGTAACAAACAACCTGGATTTGTAGGGGATTTTTCCCGGAATATTAAAATAAAGAAAACGGTTCGGTAACAAAAACCTCAATAACTTCCAAACCATTATAACTAGCTTTTTGAAATAAATACTGGATTAAAGACAATTTTATTGTGCTTAAATCATAATAAAAAAAGGTCATAAAAGTTCAAGATTATAAAGTTTATTTTGAATAAAAGTAGGTTAAGTACAAATGACCATTTTTCACTAGATTTCGATTTTATTTTCGAATTCGATTTAGTGTCAAATATGCAATTTTAAAACCTGATTTGTGGCTGATATCATGATGATGATGATGATGATGATGCAATTTTCACATTTCAGTATTTTGTATTACCTCCACGAGCTGTTAAAACAGCTGTTACATGGTTTGGCATTCTTTCCACTAGATTTCTGAGCCGATGCTGAAGAATATTCTCCCATTGCTTTATCAGTGCTTATTTCAGTTCACGAAGCGTGATTAGAGGGGAATTTCGCTGGCGTACACGTCGTCCCAGTTCATCCTAAGCATGCTCGATGGGGTTCGAGTCTGGGCTACGTGCTGGCCACTCCATGCGTGTGATAGCGACATCATCAAGGTAGTCAAACACTATACGAGCTGTATGGGGACGAGCATTATCTTGCATAAGGATGACATGTTTTAACTGAATTTGATCAGAATAATGAATTTCTGCTAAAGAAATGCCAGAATTATATGACAGAACAGAAACAAAAGAAAAACATATGGTTCCAAATTTGATGTACAAATTTTGAAAATCGTCTTTATTTTTTATTTATTGTTTTTAATACAGTCACCAAGAAGAAATAAAAAGGTTTTCCCTCGTATTTATTCGTAGTGAAATAAACCTTAATTGAGTTTCAACTGTGAAAGTTATTTCCTTTGTATACACCTAATATCTTACCTCGATACTAAATTTCAAATTTCTTAGTCACCTGGAAGTGGTCTATAGCTTAAATGAGTGAGTCATTCAGTCAGTGATGAAAATTGTGATTTTTGGACATATCTCAAGAATGGTAAAAAATATGGAACTTGGGATTGCAGAAATAGTTCGCGTAATAATATAAGTTTATAAGTCATTACCCACGGCCGGTACCGCCTGTCACTTTACGAACTTGGCTGACACACTACTTTACGTACATTACGCACGCTTACTAAGCAATTTAATTATTCTTTGCGTTCAGTTATATAAATTATGTAAGAAAAGCTAATTCCTTCGTAGAACCCACAAGGGACCGCCACACTCGATTTTGTGCAAACGAAAGTTGCGCAGAGAATACGAAGCGACAAGATAAAACGTCGAATCGGAAAAAACTGCTTATTTTATTACAGTGGCGCGCTGTAAGGCGGATAGGATAGGCCTCAGGCGGGTCGGGCCTAGGGTTACCATCTATGTAAGGTAAATGCCTGTCTAAGATGTAAAAAATGCCTACACTAATAAAACTGTAAGTCTTAAATAATATACAACAGATAGTTTTAACTATCGGATCTAAAAGGATATTAGCTTATCTCGTTATCTGGCACGCAGCGCAGCGCCAAAGTATATTTATTAGTACTAACATACAGTATGGACAGTGGACACTCTTTGCCGCTCTCTAGATTGCGACCTCACCCCCTCGTCACCCAGATTGCTACAGATTGTTTACCGTTTGATTATCGAACGTATAGGATTTCGCCGCCATTTTGTTTGTTCCGTCATTCGTTTTTTGAAATGTCATTTCTGACCCGTTGTATGAAGTGTACAAGGTGATCTTTAGTCAGTTTCATCATCCTGTGTGATTGGAGCACGTATGCGAGATTTTAGATTTCACTGAGACCCGCGAAATTCAATAATGCCTGCATCAGCCTAGCGCCGGCCGCACGCATGTTTATACCACAAAATGCCTGTCAAATGCGGCAAATGCCTGTCAGATGGTAACCCTAGTCGGGCCTCAATTAGAGTGGCGATCCACGGAGATCCACCTCGCATCCGACAATAATTCACAATATGCAACGTTCCCACGGTTACCTTCGAATGTTTTCACGAATACTCGTTCAGGATTTATCGTTCTCTCAAAGTTTAGTTACGTAAGTGATTTCGTTTTGTAGAAAAAAAAACCGGTTAAGTGCGAGTATGTACTATCACATCTCTACACGAGTTAAACAATAGTTATTCAAAAAGTTACATTATAAATTTAAAAAACGGCCGACAAAAAACCTCCAAAAGTAAAAAATTTTATGTATTCTAGTAGTTAGTATTAGTGAACTAAATTGTTGAAAAATTAGTAGTAAATAGTTAAAGTTTAGTAAAAAAAAAACCGGTAGCATTCTATTTTTTACTTTATTTACTTAACGGTCCCCCTTCGCGACGACTCTTGGATCAAAACATTATTAAAGGGCCTTTTAAACCTTAAAGGGCCTATACTCGTACTTATCATCATCATCGTCATATCAGCCGAAGGACGTCCACTGCTGGACATAGGCCTCCCCCAAGGATTTCCACGACGACCGGTTCTGCGCTACCCGCATCCAGCGGTCCCAGCGGTCCAGGTCATCTGTCCACCGCGTGGAAGGCCTACTTACGCTACGTTTTTCGGTTCGCGGTCGCCACTCGAGAACTTTACAATCCCAACGGCCATCCTTTCTACGAGCTATGTGCCCCGCACACTGCCACTTAAGTTTAGCAATTCTGAGAGCTATGTCGGTTACTATTCCATAATTTTTTAACTTAATAACTTTATATCACAAGTAGACAAAATACAATCGAAACTCATTCACACAAATACTTTCCGGGACGAAACTCGAAATGTTGACACGAAACTTTCCTTTTTCGAGTCGATCAGATCCGTGGAAGTTGCTCGCCTCCCTTGTTTGAAGCTGTACTTAAATGCATGTTCTAACTGTAAACTTCAAATCAATTGAAACTGTGGCTGTTTCTTAGTCCCCTTAGTGAGCTAGAAAAAGAGCTGTAGATATTACCTCTTTTGTAGTCCATCTTACACGTACTCATTGAGACCATTCTAATTAGCTATAGCTGCTTGCTGCAGCATCAGCTCCAGGTTAACATGCAGTCTTGGAAATACCACCAAAATATTACTACACCAAATTTCAAATCAATCGGACCTACGAAACGACTTACGACCCTTTTGTCTTGTAGGAAACGAGCTGATGATCTTCTAAGGCCTGATCACATTTTCATAAATTAAAGCTAAGAACGATCTCGATCACGTCAGATTTTAAACAAAAAAACCGGATCGGTCTATTCGTTTGGGAGCTACGACAGCACAGACAGACACAGATACACGCGTTAAACTTATGGCACCTCTTTTTTTGCGTCGGGGGTCAAAAATACATCAGGGACAGATTTGTTTTATTCAATTAAGGCTCCTTAGCGCAAGTTGTTGATATTTTTAAAGCTTTTATTTAAGATAAGATTAGATAAGATAAGATAAGATAAGATAAGATAAGATAAGATAAGATAAGATAAGATAAGATAAGATAAGATAAGATAAGATAAGATAAGATAAGATAAGATAAGATAAGATAAGATAAGATAAGATAAGATAAGATAAGATAAGATAAGATAAGATAAGATAAGATAAGATAAGATAAGATAAGATAAGATAAGATAAGATAAGATAAGATAAGATAAGATAAGATAAGATAAGATAAGATAAGATAAGATAAGATAAGATAAGATAAGATAAGATAAGATAAGATAAGATAAGATAAGATAAGATAAGATAAGATAAGATAAGATAAGATAAGATAAGATAAGATAAGATAAGATAAGATAAGATAAGATAAGATAAGATAAGATAAGATAAGATAAGATAAGATAAGATAAGATAAGATAAGATAAGATAAGATAAGATAAGATAAGATAAGATAAGATAAGATAAGATAAGATAAGATAAGATAAGATAAGATAAGATAAGATAAGATAAGATAAGATAAGATAAGATAAGATAAGATAAGATAAGATAAGATAAGATACGATAAGATACGATAAGATAAGATAAGATAAGATAAGATACGATAAGATACGATAAGATAAGATACGATAAGATACGATAAGATAAGATAAGATAAGATAAGATAAATCTTTATTCAGAAAAAAGTTACAAAAACTTACAATGTTTGTATGTTTGAATGTTAGTTAGTTAGTTTAGGTAAGTCAAATCTTGCAAACGATCCGATTGAGTTGAAATTTGGTATGAAGCCGTATTCCCGGTGACAATAGATCCTTTTTGTATTTTGAAGTTGATCTGATGATAAACTTTGGAGTAGAATCAAGGTTCCAGGATCGCCTTTTATTTTCAACAGAATCGTAACAAATACTGGGTTCGCCTTTTTAAATTTGGAACCGTGTATTTATGTTCACATTTGGCACACTGAGCGTTTTGCTTTTTGAGCAAAAAAGCTCTTTTCAAATAAAAGCACTAAAAATACACTAATTTCTGAAAATTATTAGTACTTTTGGAGGTTAACAATTGATTTTCATATTGATATTTTCATGAATAGCACGCGGTATCAAAAATACATGGGGAGTGAAATCGAGTGTTAACTTCGTTAACTCACGTTTCATATTCAAGTTTCATGTCAATAAACTGCGAGGCTGGAGGTAATATTTTTTTTTTATAGATATGATGAGTAAAGTACTGTCGCGCGTCCGACGAACTGACATGCACACTTTTTTTGTTTTACTTTAAGTTTCGTGCTATAACCACACGAAGTTTCACGCGTATGTATTATGGTTTTTACAATAAATTCATGCTTGTGTTTGTTTTGGTTTTTACAATAAATAAAAAACAAATTATTTTTTAAACACTTTTCGTTTTATATTTTTTTATTATTTGTTATTTAATCCGCCATCAGAAGACATATTCTGTAAAAATGTCAACCGGCTACAAAAAGATACAGCCCTTTAAAGGTCGGGCAGACAGACAGACCAACGGACAAATGGATGGCGGCGTAGGCTTCCAGGAAAATAAATTTGACTGCAAGTTTTCTATACAATCGAACTACACCCTTTTCCCCTTATTTACTAAGTCTCTATCTTCAAGAGTGTATTTGTGTGTCAAGACGCAGACACGTGCCATACACTACAACACCGTCACGTATAGGTAGGCAGGCAGCACAGGTAAGGCCAGTCACGCCGCGCCGCCGGCCCGCATGGAGCTCCCTAGGGACACGGGCCGAAGGAGCCGCCCGTATTTTGTATCATTAAACTATTTGCTGTCTCAGCCTATTTCTTAGGGAACAACATTTTATCCCTTTCAAGATTGGTGAAAGGCCCATGTTGACTCATGTTTAGAGGTCGAAGAAAATACTTTTGTGAAGTCTTATAGGAAAAAGAAAATATCGCATTATTTTTAAATTTTATTAGCAGCTGAGCTTTTAAATCTTTACTTACACTGTACTCCTCCTTCACAGCTATATTCCTCCAGCGAACTTAATCTCGGGTTAATATTTTCCTAGGAGGTAACTTTGTTTAATTTTCCTCAAGCTCAGGGGATGAAACTTGTTTTTAGCGAAATTAGTGACATGAAACACCTGTTGTAGTTACGTAATATGAATGTATAAGTTAATCCAGTACCACGTTGCAGCTGCTGAGATGTCACAGATGTAAAAAAGCCTTTACTGAAATTGGTACACAATGCGGATTCTGATTAAAACTTTCAAAAAATATTACTGTGTACGAGTAAATATGGCCTCTACCTATCATATTTTGTCTTATTTTTGTAGTAAGCAGGGGTATCTAGCAGGTGAGTTGAGAAGCGTACTTTCCTACCACCCATTTGAACTACCTCAGACCCTTTCGAAAACTAATTCACTTCCAGTTGCCCTATACGGGTAATGTTGGTCTTGTCTTGAACAAAGTTAGACACACGAGCCTGAATATGCAGACGGCAGATGTTAGCCTCCCATAAATTACTCTTGCGTATTTACCCGCAACCCTGATCCTCAGGAAGCCGTTATTTATAACTATTAATTTATGACAGTTTTTCAGACGCCTAGCATGTATGTGTGTGATTCAGGCTGGATGGTAGAAACATAAAAAAACTAATAAGCAGAAAATCCGTAAAAGTTTCTTTAACGAGTACAACCACGAGTATTTTAAGTTTTTCAAACTCACAAGCCAGCACAGTTAATGTTTTCCTGTGAGCTCAAAAATAAATTATTGCCTTAATTTTTTTGCAACGGCAGTAACCGCGGACCGGTGCACCGATGTTTTAGCTTCCAGCTGGAAAGCCTGCAACGCCCGAAACGCCCACCGCTTAACGAGAACTACCTGGTGGCGGGAAATTTGAATTTTTGTACCGTTACCTGCGCCTATAAATCAAGTGCGAAGTCGCCCTAAGCTCTACGAGATCGCCTCCGCGAACACTTTAAAATTTAAATTACAACTGCGAACATTCATAACGTAATGTATGGTTCACTTTGACTTCTTCTAACTTATCGTCAAAATCATTATTAAATATTGTAAGGATACTACTTTACTCACCTGTTCATTATGTTAGACTTATCATCATATTAGCTCATATACGTCCAGCAAAAATTAGGTGACACGTAGGTAGCAAAATAACACAAGTCTACAAAAGTAGAAGTTTCAAAAACTAAATCAAAATAATATGAAACCTATAGAATGGTTTTTGAGTTATTCAAGTTTTACGGTCATGGTCGGGGGTGTTAATTTTTTAAATTTTGTAGTAATTAAATTGGCGTAGGGGGCGCAGTGACGAACTGGCAACAACAATTAACAACAGGTTTCATTTATTTTAGATTTTCTTTGGGACTTCGCCAAATATTTAGTGTATGTATCTATCTGTTTATCCACGCATTTCCCAGAAACTAGAAAACGAAATGTAATAATTGTTTTTTTATTTGATTAAGTAAATTTTAACTTAGAGAACAGTGAAAGTTTTATCAAATCGGTTTAGGTTTTTCCAAGATAAAGTGTGTACCACTGGAAAAAAACACGTTGTCGGTTTAACGTCGCAATTTTTTAATCGATGTCGGTTATTTTTTAAAGTTTTTAAATTAGTGAATTTTGATCAAATTTATATGGGACCACGAAATAAGAACTTGAAGAATGTCGTGGCTACTAATATCAGATAGTATAATAATAGATAGCCTATCAATGAAAATATATATTTACCGTCACTTGCCATCAGGTGAGATGATGCCAAGGGCTTACCAATTGTGAATAAAAATAAAAATAAAGTCCTTAAAATCGGTTCACATTCGCGAGGAAATCTCATAAAATACAAACATAAAAAGAAGAAAAAAATCATACAGTCGAATAGAGAAACTCCTCTTTTTTGAAGTATGTTGAAAATCAGTATTCCGTATACAGCGGATACGGATATGCACAAAGAAAGCGTAGCCACAATATATTATATATTAGTAAGTACTAGGCGTAGCGATGTAACAAAGTACCAACTAGTGCCATCTTGCGTGGAATGGAAGAACTTCCTAACCAGACGACGAATGAACTAGCTTACATACGACTCACAATCAAACTTTAGTGAAGGTAGATGAACTCAACAAGAGTGCTGACAACATTTGCTAGAGGGCTCTCAACGAAATAAATTAAAAATGGAACAAGTGCGTGTCGGAATACGTGCAAAGTAGGATTCCGTAGTCATTTAAAAACATAAACCTATTTAAAAAAGAGTTATTGTACAGATGACACAGAACACTATGTATAGAAAATCTAAGTATTTGTGGCCGTATCTGTCTGTACATGAAATATTTTTGGAAAACAATAACCGTGGTGGACATTACTATCGATATAGAGGCCAACACAACAAGTTTTATCTGTCTGTCTGTCCGTCTGTCACCAGGCTGTATTTCATGAACCGTGATAGCTAGACAGTTGACATTTTCACAGATGTTGTATTTCTGTTGCCGCTATAACAACAAATACTAAAAATTAGAAAAAGTTAAAGTCTCCATACAAAAATATATTTTTTAAACGTAGAGAAACTAGCGCCATCTAGTATGATGCTAAGGAACCCTTTGTGCGCTGTTCTGACTCGGACTTTACCAGTTTTTTAAAAAGTTAACAAAAGTTAGTAATAGGGTCCCGTTTTTACCCTTTGGGTACGGAACCCTAAAAATATATTAACGATTTTAATGAAATGTAAATGGGACCAACCTGCAAGCATACTCTTTATTCTTCTTTGCTCCATCCCATCTTTAGGTGGGGTCAGCTCTCCTAATTTTGTGGCGCCAAGTCTTGGGTTGTCAGATCGGGTAAGTTGCTCCTGGTAATAAGCTTGGTCAACTGGTCCACCAGGTCGACGGGGGGCGTCCCCGGCCTTTTTTGTTCTCCGGGAGGCATAGAGCACTCTTGACTGCGTGGTCCAGTTCTCTTCGCAATACGTGGGTGGTCGCACCACCTCGGGTGGCTTTCTGTTAGTTTCTCGGGTATAGACTACGTTGAAGCTGCCACGGTTGTAATCATTCCGAACTTTATCAATCAAATATGCTTTATTGTACAATAACAAATCTATACATGAGGTGTAACAAAGCTAGCTGAAACTATTTTAACTGGTGCTTCTACCTATGAAACTGAACAACTTTTGCCTTTGAACCCATAGTCAAATCGCAAAAAAAATTTGCTCTCCCATACTAACTTGATCAGCTGATCAGACAACTTAGTATGGGACGTTAAAATTTTTTTTTGAGAATTGACTATGGGTTCCATGGGGAAAGTTGTTCAGTTTCATGGGTAGAAGCACCAGTTAAAATAGTTTCAGCTAGTTTTGTTACACCTTATATAGAGTATAGTACAGAATACACAGGAAACTCTTAAAGTGTACAATGTAGGCGGCCTTATTGCTTAAAGCAATTTCTTCCAGGCAACCCAGAGAATGGATACAATTAAACAAAAGTAAGGGCTGTGCAAAGCAAACTATACAACAAAGATGAAAAAAGCACAATTAACTATATTTACAATCTAAATCACCCGACTGCCCTATCTTGTGGCAATTGGTACGGCTGCATGTAAAGTAATTTTATTATTTTTAATTTGTGTAACCTTACTAACCCTAATTTTATTTTATTTATAATATTTTCTTGTACTAACACTCTATGGATTACGTTGTCCGAAATAAATGTTTTGATTGATTGATTGATTGATAATACAACATGTAATAAAAATAGTATACAAAATATAAATAAATAATAATATAAACTATGTATAGGGGAAGTACGGACAAAATGACATAGACGGACAAAATGACATAGTGGGCTTATTTGAAAATTGGCGCGGTTTGGAACAGCAAAAACCAGCCAATCGCAGTCTTTGTGTCGCCATTATCAACCTAGAAAAATACTAGACCAATCCGGGCGCACGTCGTTTCAGCACAACTTCATGTTTGTTTTCACCAACCTCAAGTTTGTTTTGTGTTGTGACAACTTATAGGTTTTTGGTAAGTTTTTCTTTAAATCTTCGCTGTTTGTTGATTTTATTTGCATAAGTATATGACAACCTATGAGGGAATGATATTTAGTTTCGATTCTTTTATACATTTTAGAAAATACGAAGTTAAAAGTATTCAATCTCATTGGTGGACAAAATGACATACCCAGGATATGGACAAAATGACATAGGTATGTAATTTTGTCCGTAGTCTTTTTTTGTTAATATATAAAGTACTTAGGTAATTTGAACGGGTGATATAACATCTATGACTATCCCCATAGATGTTACGTAGGCGCATACGTAGCAGGGCAAGGAAAACGCAAACCGAGGAAGCGCCAAGTCAATCTATTGTTGACCTCTACTCCGAATATGGAAGATGTTAAAGCAAAGATAGAGATGAAGAAACCCTCGCGTGAAAGAAAAAGGAAAGCATCCAAGGTTCTCTTTGATAGCGTTAATTAAAAAATAAAACATTAATTCTCAGGTAGAGGATGATGAGGACGATTGCGCTTGCATTTATTGCAATGATTTGTACTCCCGATCAAAACCCGGAGAAGGTTGGCTTAGATGTATGCAGTGCTTCCGTTGGGTGCATGCTGCCTGTGCTGATCTACCGAAGAAAAAAAAGAAATTTGTGTGTGAACTATGCATTTAATTGCACTTTATTTAGTATGTCATTTTGTCCATATAGGGTATGTCATTTTGTCCATGAGTATGGACAAAATGAATTTTCTGTGATCTCATTTTAAAAGAAGATATTTTTTTTTCTATAAGAGTTAAGTGTTACTGCTCTAGTTTATTTTGTAGCTGATACATCAAAGAAGTTACTGATACGTAAATTTTGTCCCTGAAGGTTTTAAATAAATGTTTATAGTGAAAAAACGGGAGGGTATGTCATTTTGTCCGTACTTCCCCTACTTACATTAAATTATTGTTACCTACTCGTCCCGACCATCTTACTCGAAAATTTCATTTCCGCGAATCGAATAAAAAAAAAACATGATAATCGGTTCGCAATCTGCGAAGATATCTCGTAACAAACAAAGAAAAAACCGGCCAAGTGCGACTCGGTGTCACACAAACAGGGCTCCGCACTAAAACTTTACAACCAACAGAACAAGACCTCTCAGTACATACTTTGCTCTTAGTGAATTTGGGTCTACTTATTCTGGATATAGAAATTTCACTTTCCTGTGGAACGGAAGGACTTTAGATTATCTCATAGATTTTCCTGTAATCTATGCATTCAACCTCATATACTGTGATTTTTTCAAAGATTTTATTTATTTATTTATTTATTCAGTCATAATTGGTTTACAGATTTCTCCAAATCACCAACCTGTCATTCAAAGTTACATAAAACAAAATTAAATTTCATACAAAATCAAAATTAAAAATACAATCATACAATAAATAAAATTAAAAAAAAGTCAAATGGATGTGTCATAAAATAGTCATAATTTGGTTCCAGTAGTTTCGGAGATAAGGGGGGAAGGTCAATTTTAGCCAATTTTATGAAATGACTTTAAAACTATTTATGTTAAAACATTTTAAAAAATATTTGAGATTCTCATAACAAGCCCTTTCATTTGATATGCCACACAAAATATTTTAAAAAACTTTTTTTTAATTTTATAATATACCCCCCAAAAAGAACCCCTATATTTAAAATTTATTTATTAACGTTACAAATCCGTCTTTGGGTCACCAACTTACATATGTGTACTAAATTTCAACTCAATCGGTCTAGTAGTTTCTAAGCAAATTGGCTGTGACAGACGGACGGTTGTTACGTATGATGGTGTACGTAAAAAAAAATCACTCCCACTTTGTATGCAGAAGAGGTAACCCATTTTTAAGGTTCCGTAGCCAAATGGCAAAAAACGGAACCCTTAGGGATTCGTCATGTCTGTCTGTTTGTCCGTCCGTATGTCACAGCCACTTTTTTCCGAAACTATAAGAACTATGCTGTTGAAACTTGGTAAGTAGATGTATTCTGTGAACCGCATTAAGGTTTGCACACAAAAATAGAAAAAAAAAACAATAAATTTTGGGGGTTTCCCATATACTTAGAACTGAAACTCTTTTTTTTTATCAAACCCATACGTGCGGGGTATCTATGGATTAGAGGTCCACGCCGCGCCGGCGTGCCGCCGCCGAGCTACCTCAGCGCGCCGCCGTCGCCGCCGGGTCGTTCAAAATTTCGCGCCGACCTCGAAATAAATAAAATAAATATTCTGGGACAAATCACACATGGTTTAACCTATTTATTCAAACCGACCAAAACAAACAATGCGCTGTTGCCATTCCGTGCGCTAGCGACTGGTCGCTGCATGCATCACTACCGTTTTTTATCAGACTGCGAGAAACTTTGTAAAAAATGCTGACATAGAATTGCCTGAACCAGGTCCTTCTTCGCAATCGCAAGAAAATCTCCTCCAAAAGTTGGCAAAAAAGCATTCCAGAAGATTTTTTGACGATAATGAAGAAGTTTCACAGGAGTGCTGGAAATACCTAGCCACTGCTAGTCCATCCGATATGGAAAACTTAGATAATGATGTTCTGAGGTATTGGGAGGCAAAAAAAAAATGGTCCTTGGCTTGCAGGGTTGGCGCGGTCACTTTTAAGCATTCCAGCTACAAGTACACCCAGTGAAAGGGTGTTTTCTGTAGCTGGGATGGTTATGACTGGTAAGCGATCGCGATTAAATCCGGCAAAGGTGAACAAAATAATTTTTATTCACGATAATTACAGCCACTGTAGCTGTACTGTAAAAAACTTTTAGTCAGTGATTGGAGATAAGAAATAAATGTTAATTCCTAGCATAGTTATGTTTTTTTAATTATTCCTCCTAAAAAACAATCCTCACGCTGGCGACGCCGCGCCGCGCCGGGTTTAAAACCCAGCGCGCCGCCGCTGGGTTTTTTGGCTGCGGCGTGGATCTCTACTATGGATGGATAGGTCTTCAAAAATGATATCGAGGTTTCTAATATAATTTTTTTTTTCTAAACTGAATAGTTTGCGCGAGAGACACTTCCAAAGTGGTAAAATGTGTCCCCCCCCCCTGTAACTTCTAAAATAAGAGAATGATACAACTAAAAAAAATATATGATGTACATTTACCATGCAAACTTCCACCGAAAATTGGTTTGAACGAGAGTAAGTAGTTTTTTTTAATATGTCATAAATCGTAAACCGCAATTTACCTTTCATTCAATCAACTCAAATATAAAAAAATTAAAAAAACATTTAATTTCATAAACATAAACCTTATGCATAAACCGTGAACCATTATTTTCTTATAATAAATCTGTAGTAGGTGCCTAAGTAAATAATAATTATAATTCGCGCGGGGCGTGTCTTGATCGGTAGCAGGCCCCCGACTGCGCTTACCCGAGCGGGCAGACGTTGAAACTCTGAGTTGCTGGTGGAGAATTGACTGTGAGGTATGTTGATATTTTATCAATTATAAATTTAAGTATGTCCTTCAATCTGTCACACTCGTTTGTTTGTAACGTTTCGTACCCAAATGTGTTTAGGCACGGAACCCTCAGCGCGCGAGTCGAGCTCGCACTTGGGCGGTTTTTTTTAAAGATTTTATTCCATGCGTTTAAAGGCGTCAAATATTTGTATGACTATTCCTTTGGGGTTTAGTCTTTGAGTAAAACGGTTGTGACATACCGATGGAGAGACAGACATGGCGAAACCATAAGGATTCCTTGTTTAACTACGATAAGGAAAATACGGTATAATTTTTATACTAGTAATTTGAGTAACTTCTTCTTCTTCTTCTAAGTCGTAACCCCAGGGGTTGGGGATCGTGACCATCATAAAGTCGAGTCCGTAGATGTAGATTGTGGCCGAGTTAGGTACTTCCATTTTTCCCTGTTTGAGGCGGTGTGGATAGCATCGTGCAGGTGGAGTTGCAATTGTTTTGTTTGGTCACACCATCTGGCGGGTGCTCGGCCCCTTTGTCTTTTGAGTAACTTCTTATCAGCTATCAAAAACGAAAGTTTGTTCTGCAATTATTCACGTTACTGACATAGTGACGTCATAAGTAAGTGCCATAGTCTAACGAACTAATTTGCTGTTTTAAATAAATATAAAATTAAAATTTGTTTAATATTTCAAATGAGCAAGTGCTATTTCAAATGAGCAAGTGCTTTTGCTATTCTAGAACAAATGCTGTTTATTGAAAAGTGTTTTTTTAATTTATTTTTATACAGTAAAATGCCTAATGTGAAAATTTAAGAAAGCAATTTTAGGAAGACAGAAGCACTTTTGCAGAAAAACTTTGTATATTCCATCGATCTCCAGTTCCACTTTACAACAGAGCATACCTACATACCTACTGATCAAGTTTCTCTGCAAACTTCTTTGCGGGATTCAGAAGAGATAATTAATTATCTTTGGAAACCTAAACTGGTGCTCGTACATTGTCAGTTGCCTGAAAATAATGATTGCATAATTAAAAAATCGACTTCCATCGCAACAACTTAGTACAATTTTGCATTATTATTTTTGTTCTTTTTTTTAGTTGATATTTGTGATTTTAAGTTCTTGGTTCTAAATCACACATCGTCATCATCATCATATCACCGCATATACGTTCCCACCGAGGGGCTCGAGCCTACCCTGAATTAGGGCGGTCGGGCTATAGTCGATCACGCGAGCCCATGCGGGTTAGCCAACTTTCATCATTACAGCTCATATACGTCCCCACCGAGGGGCTCGAGCCTACCCTGAATCAGGGCGATTAGGCCTTAGTCAACCACGCGGGCCCAGTGCGGGTTGGTCGACTTCACACACAACCTTCGAGTTTCTTCGCAGGCGTGTTGCAGGTTTCCTCACGATGTTTTCCTTCACCGTTAAAGCAATCGGTAAGTATATGTACGTAAGTTTTTGAAAAACTCATTGGTACATTGGCCGTCCAGATTTGAACCCGGTACCTCTGGTTAGATGGACCGAGTCGTTACCGGTTGAGCCACCGACGCTTTTGTAAAAATTTGTGTAAATAAATAGTCTGCTTGAAGATGGTGTTCGAAACCGGTCGCTGACAAATTATAAATGCAGTTTTATTTGTTTTATGTGGAACTAACTGTTACCCGCGACTTCACCAGCGTGGACAACGTTTCTATGACTTTTCGAAGGTGCGCAGTGCGCAAACCGCGAGCGGCTCGCGAGCGTGGTAAAAAGTAGCATATGTGTTAATCCAGGTCTTAATCTGTCACCTACCAAATTTCAGCCAGATCTGTTCAAAAGTTTTTGTGTAAAAGAGTACAAACATAGATCCATACATTCTTACAAACTTTCGCGTTTACAATAAGATATATTATACCAAAATGTATATTTTTTATTTTCTAAAAAATTACTGCACCGATTTTGAACAATATATATGGGACTCCTTCTTTTTCTTCATTTCAAGTCGACGGCAAACTCAGATACTGCCATCCCGAAACCCAGCCACGCGAATTGCCTTGTCAGAGGCCTGCATCAAGTCCTCCCGCAGCCTGGGACTAACCTGGCAGCGTACTCTATTTAATAAAAAAAGAATCATGAAAATCGGTTTAACAAACATACAAAATCCTAACCACTCCGGGAGTGCCGACAGAAGTGAAAACTTTTTACAGTTTTATAAACTTTGACCCTCCGAGTGTTCCTGGCGAACGAGTAGGTTGACAAAATTTTGACCCTGCGAGTGTTCATGGTACGGTGTCGGTTGCGTTACGTTACAGTGTTGCGAGTTCAATGGTTTTTCCCGTCTCAAAAATGCCCAACGCGCCCAGAGAAGTTTTCACTTCAAAAAAAACATACAGTCGAATTGAGAATCTCCTATTTTTTGGAAGTCGATTGATGGTTTACATAAACCGTCGTTAGTTTTTTCCCGTTTACTATACCTACCTGATCTATTTTCTCAGGTGTATCGCTTCCTTAATTAGGAGGATAACCGGTAGTCTAAATATAAATCGTGTCTTTTATCTCGAGCGGGCCGGAGAGGAGACGGGTCGGACAGGCCAGATTGCATTGCAGGGCTGTCATTCTTCGTACTTCATCCTCGTCGTCCGTCGTCTACTGGGCTATTTGTGGTGTCGGCGGTAGGTTTCGTCATATCCAATTTTCTTCTTTATTGCTACATTTACATACACGTTTTTTGAAAAGCTTCATTTAACTTGCAATGTTTGTATTGTATGTATTCAGGGTGTAAAAAAATTGGTGTAGGTCCCGTTAACTGGGGCTTCTACTCATCATACTGTAAAACTGTTGTTCTACAACTTTGATGAAAACGTAAAAAAAATGTTTTTCTCTTCATACAAATCGATCAGCTGATCGACCGATTTTGTGCATTTTAGGTTCAAATTTTTTTTTAGAATTGACTGAGGGTTCTATGGAAAAAGATGTTCAGTATGACGACTAGAAGTTAACGGACCTAATCTTGCGATCGATTTTATAAAGACTTCTGGGGGTTCGATTGAGCTGAAATTTGGAATGAAGCCGTATTCCCGGTGACAATATATGTTTTTGGTATTTTGAAGTTGATCTGATGATGAAATTAGGAGGTGGAATCAAGGTCCAAGAATCGTCTTTTATCTAATATATAAAAATGAATCGCAAAATGTGTTGGTAAGCGCATAACTCGAGAACTGCTGGACCGATCTGGCTAATTCTTATTTTGTCGAGTTCGTTATTGTCAGGAGAAGGTTCTTATGTAGGGTAGGGTAGGGTAGTGTAATGTAAGGCGGTACGTAGTTCGCCGGGACAGCTAGTTTTAAATAAAATCGTAGGAAACACTATGCTCGCCTTTTTTTAAAGTTTGTAAACGTGTATTTATATTTACATTTGGCACCGTGAGCATTTGTCTTTTGAGCACAAAAACTCTTTTCAGATAAAAGATTGTACCTAAAAGTTTTTTGGTTTTTCTTCAACTTATTTTCCTATCAATGAGGTACCAACACAGACTGGGTGTTCTATGGGTACCAATAATAATTGGTACGTCGTAAATTACAATCTAGCCCAAATGCTATATAAGTAAATTTAATTTAAGCTAAACTGCTGATGCTTAATAATAGATATTAAAAGTGTGTCCTATGGCACTGTTCTTATTGTGTATAGTTACATAAGGAGGAGACACTCGGTTCTAGTGTTCTTCATTATAGGTGCGCACTACGCAAAACTGAAACTTCACATAACTAACTCAAAAGGTTTTGTCCGTTGCAGCAGTCTACTCGCAGGTCCGTGTTGTCGATGAGCTGGATAGCCTCAACATTTAGATGGTGATGAAATCTGTGCTCTTTATTAGTTAAGATGGAATCTGCAGGCATACCTAAACCAAAGTATATAATATATTAGTACTAACATACAGTATGGACACTCCATGCCGCTCTCTAGATTGCGACCTCACCCCCTCATCACCCAGATTGGTTACAGTTTGGTTGTCGAACGTATAGGATTTCGTCGCCATTTTGTTTGTTCCGTCATTCCTTTTTTGAAATGTCATTTCTGGCCCGTTGTATGAAGTGTCCAGGGTGTGCCTAAACCCTACTTGTCCAACAACAATTCTTACCAAAATAAGTCTTCTTATTTGCTCGAATTTTTATGTAAAAGAAACAGGTCGGACTCGCGCAAATGTGGGTTCCGTAGTATTTACAAAGAAAATGCTATATTTTAAAAAACAAAATCATACTTGCAGTTGTTATTAGAACATTTTGTGTTGAAAATCTATGAAATTTTTACAAATCCAACTGCACATCTTAAGTTTGTCGACTATTACTTCTAAACTAAGAAAGCCTACTTAACCGTGACAGTTTTCCTTTTAAACTATTTATAGTCCTACTATTAAAATTTTCTTCAGATGTCCTTTCTTCACTCTAAGCATAATGTTTCGCAAACCAATTCCTGAATCCAAAAATGATTTTTCCAAACCATCAGTTGTTTTATAAGATAATTGAAAACGCTAAACATGTTAAAAAACCGACTTCCATCGGAACAAATTAGTACATTTTTGCATTATTATTTTTGGTTTTTGTTAATTTTCTAAAAAAAGTACTACACCGATTTTGATAAAATGTAAATGGGACTACACGGGAAGCACTAGTTTTCTAATAAAAAAGGAATCATAAAAATTGGTTCACCCAGCCCAAAGTTATGAGGTAACAAACATTAAAAAAAAAATACGGACGAATTGAGAACCTCCTCCATTTTGGAAGACGCTTGAAAATTCCCATCAAACGATACCCCACACGATAAGATACATCGAGGAAAAAAATCAACCCCTCTTTGCATGTAGGGGAAGGAGGTACTATTAAAAATATTTTGACATTTTATTGTATTACTTTTTGGGCGTGATTAATATATTATATGAATGCCAAATTAGAGCTTTCTTTAACTACAGAGAGACAGACAGACGGACAGACATGGCGAAACTATAAGGGTTCCCTGTTGACTACGGAGCCCATAAGAGTTCCTTGTTGACAAGGGACCTAAAAAAATGCGTAAAAGAAAGCTCAGTAAAGATCGTGCCTTCGGCCTTCATTCCAACAACGTTGCGCAACTACCTAAGTTAAAATACAATAAATCCAATCAAATAATAAACTTCAACCGTTCTCAATTAAGGAGTAGAAGTTAGGCAAGTTAAACTGTTATTTAATTCGATGTGTGGTTGACCAACTCCCGACGACCTATATAAATAAAAAAACAATTGCCGCATGTATGAGTGATCATCACTTAAGAACGGCTCGACCGATTTGGCTGATTTTTTAGGGTTCCGTACAATCAGAGTGACCAACACTACTAAAAAAAATTAAAAAAAAATAATAAAAAGGGAAAAAAGTAAGTGTGAGGTTTTATGAAACCACGGTAAAAGTGAAACTTTACAGAGGACGAAACGATCATGACTGCTCTCGCTACGGTACAGAGGACGAAACGATCATACCGACATGCAATACACAGACGAAAAAATTTGAAACGATGTAATAAAAGTTTCACTTTAAAACGTGAACTGTATCGGACTATGCTATATTTTCACGGTATAAAAAGTAGCCTATGTCCTTCTCCAGAATACTGGCTACATGCAAGCCAAATTTCGTTAAAATTGGTTGTTAAAGCGTGAAGAGGTACTAATTTTATTTAACACTAGCTTTTGCCCGCGGCTTCGCCCACGTAGACATAGCTTTTATGACTCTTTTTGAGGGTGAGTGGTGCGCGAGCCGCAATCAGCTCGCAAGCGTGGACATGAGTTTTCTCCAGGTACCTCAGGAACTGTATCGGGCTATTCGGATTAACAGTCTTTGTCACTTCCCCCCCCCCCCCCCCCCAAACAAATTCTATACAAAAAATAACTTTAATCCGTTGCTCCGTTGCGACGCCACTGACGTGGTTAGGTTAACCAGTTGTCCCCCGATCCCTCGGGAACCATGTCAGGATATACTTATGAGTAAATTATATTTTCCACCTCATCTCTGTGCTAAAAATCACAGCAATCCATTTTTTCGTTACGATTTTAAATAAATTTGCGAACAAAGAGTATTGTTTTAGTTTCCTCAGGAACTGCATCGGGCTATGATAATTTCCACAGATAAAAGGTTGACTATTTAATTCCCAGTGATACAGGCTACCTGCATGGCAAATTTCATCAAGATTGGTAGAGGTGTTGAAGTGTGAATAAGTAACAAACACATTTTCACATTTATAATATTAAGTAAGGATTTCTAAATCTTAAATAAAATATAGAGCGTCGGTGGCAAAACGGTTAGGGCCACTACCTCCTGTCCGGAAGGCCGTGGTTCGAATCTGCCACTCACCAATATCTATACGAATATCTATTTCATACTGGAATGTACGTTTATCCGACGCTCTTACGGTGAGAAAAACATCGTGAGGAAACCTGCACACGCCTGCGAAGAAATTCGAAGCTTATGTGTGAAGTCAATCAACCCGCAATGGGCCCACGTGATCGTCTAAGGCTAGATCGCCCTAACTCAGGGCAGGTCGAGCCCCTTGGTGGGGACGTATATAAACTGATATGATGAAATAACACATTACCTATATTATCAAAAAACTAATTCAAATCGTTATAGGTATCAATCTAGTAATAAAATTTCCTAACAATATTAGTATGGGTCAAATCCTCGAGTCGTACGTATAAGACGCACTTCTCGTTGCCGCGCTGGATAGCAATAGACAACCTTAGCAGCAGGTAGAACCTCACGTCACATCTCTCTCGAAGGCGAAGGCCAATCTCCTTTGTGAAGGCAAGCCCTCTGAGGGTTCAGCAGCCGGTTGTCTCACAGACCAGCGGCACAAATTAGTAATTTGCCTCCAAGACAGAGTACTTATTATGCATCTTTCTCGCCGCAAATTGAGCAGCAGTACCGTACGGCTGAGGAGTGAGGCAGAAAAAGTGGCTTCCCAAAGCAGACACGTTCCTCTCTGCCATAGCACCTGTTTAAAACCTCCGGCCTTTTGCCATCAGATCGACTAAAGCCCAGCCGGCGGCTGCATCAAAGATGGAATATTCCATCTGGCCGAGACCAGTGCCCTCCGAGTGAGGTCATTAAGGAATTAGTGACGTGGGAATCTTCACAAACACAACTTAGTGAGTGATGGACAGTTGCCTCCACCGTGGATCCGCAAATACATTGATGAGGTTCACATATATTGATATTGCAGGCGGAGAGCAACTGCCACACCCACATAGTCGCCGTCAGAAGAGTTCCCATATCTGTGCCTCCTGTTAAAAGATGCTAAACTCGATTTATGTGTTTTTATTTTTTTACATGATTGGAATCTGTAAAAAAATACCTCTCTGTTCGTCTATGAAACACATCGCTACGTACCAATGTTCCAGAGTTTAAAGTAGCGTATGCTGAAAAATACATAAAAGAAATCCACTCGAAAGTATGAAAAAATATTTTAATGTTTTAATACAACTTAAGCGCGTTTTATTATCCCTGCAGCGCCATCTATTGAAATTCTGCTACTATGATTATAATGTTTGGTATGTGTAGCTAATAAATAGAAAAAAGTACTCTATTGCTATTATTGTAAGTATCGATAGATAATTTCCCACGGGACCTCTTTAGTTTTCCGGGATAAAGGATGCCCGACTATACAATGATGGTCAAAACACCCCATCTCAATGTAAAGGTTTCATATTGTTACGTTGAGCCAATCTAAAGATACAATTTTTTGCATTCCTGTAGGAACCCTAATTTTTTTGGGATTCACAATGTCCCAGTTTTAGTTCGCGATAAGGGTATCAACGTGTAAAATTTGATTGTAATAGGTTAAGCCACATTTGCGTGGTGAGCCATTCTATAAATGAATACTTTTGATTTTCCCACGGGAACTCTTGAATTTTCTGGGATAAAAAGTATCCTATATGTTAACCCGGGCTATAAGGAACCACCATACAAAATTTCATCAAAATCGGCCCGGTAGTTTTTGCGTGATGCGCGAACATACAGACAGACAGACAGACAGACAAAAATTCCAAAAGTTGTTGTTTTGGCCTCTGTATCGATAGTAATGTCCACCACAGTTATTATTTCCCAAAAATATTTCATGTACAGACACGGCCCCGTTACAGTTTTATTATATTAATAATAGATAGAAAATAGAATAGATAAAATTTGTTTATCATTGCCGCGTACAGCACACATTTTGCGCAATTGGCAACAATAATGAGACAGATGAGATACCAGTTACTTCGTGCATTATCGCGGCTGCCCCATCAGCATCATGAGCGCGTTACTCATTTTTTATTGTTACAGCCCAATTCTTCTGCTAATGAATAGCATTCCTAGCAGAAAACCTGAAATGAATATAAGACAAAGTAAAATTAATTATGAAGCTATCGGTAAAACATTAAGTTTGATATCATGGGACCACCTTTACTCAATAGAGGATGTAAATCTTGCAGCAATCACTCTTAGTTGCACACTGCAGTCAATTATTAAGGACAATACAATTCACAAAACCTTTACTAGAAAAACTCGACCGATTAAACCGTGGATTACAGTGAGCATGGTAAAGGCGCTAAAGAAAAAAGATAAACTACACAAAATGGCAAGAAAAGCACCGTCTGACATTGAACTGCAACGTAAATACACAGTATATAGGAATACTTGTTATAGGATAATCAAAAACCTTAAAAAACAATACTACCAACTGAAGTTCCGAGAATCTCATGGAAATTCTAAGGAGACATGGAATATCATAAAAGAGATATGCAACATGACTAAAATTAAAACGACTACTGACCACCTGTTAAAGATAAAAGAGACGCCCAAGGAAGCATTAAATGAAGTAAATAGCTACTTTACCACGATAGGCAGTAATCTAGCTGATAAAATGCTCAAAAAGATGAACCAATCCGATTCAGACCTGGCCATTAGAACTACTAATTCTAAAAATCCTGTTCAGTCAATGCTTCTCCACCCCACCGACCCCTTAGAAATAAACAAGATAATAAGTAAATTGAAAAGTCACAGTGCCCCAGGTTATGATCAGATTCCCACAAATATTTTTAAAACATATAGCAACTACCTTATTGAACCTCTAGCTCATGTATTTAATCTTAGTTTGGAAAAAGGAGTTTTCCCTTACATCTTCAAAACTGCTATTGTGACCCCCATTTTCAAGGCTGGTGAAAAAAATGAAGCTTCAAACTATAGACCCATTTCAGTTTTGAGTATTTTATCAAAAATATTGGAAAAAATTGTTAACAAGCGTCTAATGAACTACCTAGAAAAGAATAACTTAATTTCGGACAACCAATATGGATTCCGGAATAAGCGTTCCACTGATGAAGCGGTTCTAAAACTTACAACTATTATTACTACACATTTAGACAAAGGGGACAAGACTATAGGTGTCTTTTTGGACCTTCAGAAGGCGTTTGACACCGTTTCTCTTCCTATCTTGCTAAAGCGACTTGAAAACTTGAGCATCAGAGGCACAGCGCACAAATGGTTTCAAGACTACTTGCTTAATAGGAACCAAAAAGTTCGATTAGGGCAACATTTAAGTGAAAGCGCTACATGTACCTACGGTGTTCCCCAAGGGAGTGCGCTGGGACCTTCATTGTTCCTCGTATATATTAACGAGCTTTGTAATAGTACGCCAGATAACGCAGATCTTCTGATGTTTGCAGATGACACAGTATTAATATTCTATGGAAAAACGTGGACAGAAGTCCAAAGTATAACCGAAAACGGGCTAAGGAAAATTACTGCGTGGCTTGAGGACAATTTGTTGTCTCTCAACGTAGGTAAAACAAACTATATTTGCTTTTCCATAAACGGTTCATCATCACCTGATCCCAATTATTCAATTAAAATACATACAAACCCATGTAACAGACCTTTTTATGCGAATAACTGTATCTGTTTACTTCTTAATAGGGTTTATACAGTAAAATATCTGGTAGTATATATAGACGAAAATCTTCGATGGGACAGTCATATTTCCACTACTACTTCACGCACCAGAAAACTAATTTATGTTTTTAAACAATTAAGAGAAGTTGCCACGAAGTTGCTGAAACGGAACTGCTTATCCAAATTTATAAATCATTATGTCAGAGTGTTCTCGCATACTGCATCTGTTCCTGGGGGGCTGCTTCTAAGACACATCTAATGAGACTAGAACGAGCTCAAAGAGCTGTGATTAAAATCATACTCTCTCTACCCCAGCGTTCGCCTACAACTGAAATCTATATAAAATCTCATTTACTTACAGTTCGAAAGCTCTTTATCTTGCAGTCACTGCGTAGATATCACTGTTCAATACTACCCTCCCTGGATATTTTTGACAAACAGTCTACAAGAAGACCGACCAAACTTCCAGTTAGTATAGTCAGAACTACTTTCGCACAAAAGAGACACGAATACTTAACCCCTAGAATATATAACAGTTTTGAGAACTTTAGTGACCTAATACAACTAACTGACTACAAATTCAAAAAAAACATTTTCAGTTGGCTTCAGAAGTTTGACTATCAGTCCACCGAAGATTTTCTTAAATCTATCATCTACTATGGTGTACACACAACTCGCGCGCAGACAAGCACACAAACCACCACACACAGAAACACACACGCACACACGCACACGCACACACACACACACACACAATCATCACACTTGCTTAAATTATAATAAATAAGGATACTTAGATTTAAAATATGTAAATAAGTATAGGTACTTACCTTATTGTAGTTCAATAAAAAGGGAAGGAACTAGTTTCCAAGACACAGTCTAACGACTAGTTTGGAAATTAGGGCTTAATTAAATGTGTTTATAACTTGTAAGTGCCAAAATAAACATTTTCATTTCATTTCATTTCATCATAGTTTAAGTTGGCAATTATCTGTTTAATTTAAACTCTGGGGTAATCTGTTATTTGCTTCACTTTTTTAGTACTTTTACCACACTGTATCGTAACACACTGTTTGATTATCTATGATAAATAAAAATACGAGTGTGCTTTAGACCACACGACTGAAGTAAAACTTCTTTAGCTCCATCTAGGTATATGTATGAAAGTAAATACCTACTTAGTCTTCATAAAATAATTAAATCTTTTTGTCATATTGGAGGTATAGACAGTTTATGAAAAGAGTTTTTTTATCCTCTGAAAATGATCAATACTTTTTTTCGACCAATTTTGAGAATTTTAGTAAGGATGGTCTAATTATTTTTTTTGAGAATTGACTATGGGTTCCTTGGGGAAAGTTGTTCAGTATGATGAGTAGAACCCCCAGTTAACGGGTCCTACACCAATGTTTTACACCCTGTATATTATCGAAATAATTTGTTTTGTATGAAAATTTATAAAATATCCCTAGACAATGTGTGTGATCAAAACAGTAATCGTACATTAAAGTAGCTACGGAAAAAAATATCAGTTTCATCATTAGGGTTTGTGTGGAACAAAATTAATGTAACTGATAACGACAAGTTAAAAAAGCCGACCAGGTATGAGTAGGACTCGCGCACGAAGGGTTCCGTACCATCGTACAATATTATTGTATAATTTTTAATTTTATTGAATTTACGGTTAATGAAATACAACCCACTGACAGACAGACTGACGGACGGACAGCGGAGGCTTAGTGATAGGGTCCCGTTGGCACCCATTGGGTATGAAATCCTACAAACGGCTTCAAGCACAACAAATAAGTACAATTTTGCAATGGTTTCTATTTTTATAAATTTTCTAAAATAATGCTAAACCGATTTTGATACAATTTATATGAGACCACCCTGCAGACATAAAATATCAAATAAAAAAAATCGTTACTTCACTAGGACTTACATTAATTTTGCCTACTGCACTGAGTAGGTAGTTAATTATTCTAAGAAAAATCCGAGTAAGGTATCTCCCATACAAACCCAAATTATGTGTAAATTTTTCATCTAGTCTAATATCATCATATCAACTCATATACGTCAAGCCTACCCTGAAATAGGGCGATCGGGCCTAGTCTAATACCATCATCATATCAGCCGAAGGACGTCCACTGCAGGACGACCGGTTCTGCGCTGCCCGTATCCAGCGGCTTCCCGCGACCTTCACCAGGTCATCGGTCTAACTAATATACGTGATTTTTTTTTCGTTACTAAGTAAGTGTGTTGTTTGTTGTTTGTTGTTGTTTTGTGTATGCTCGACTACGACACACAGCTTCGCGAGAAAGTACACTGCGTGGCTATGCAGACTACGCAACTTTTAAAATGACCTGTGTTCTATAAGTAGCAGCATGCAGTAATAGAACTTGTATTCCCCTATGGCAATAGCAGATAGATAATTTAAATGAAGTCGGCTGAGGTTAATGCATCTATTAACTAATGGAAACTATTCTGTCTGTTTGGATCGATTCTGTAAGTAATTCATTATATTCATCATCATCATTTCAGCTCATATACGTTCCCACCGAGGGGCTCGAGCCTACCCTGAATTAGGACGATCGGGCCTTAGTCGACCACGCGGGCCCAGTGCGGGTTATTCGCCTTGACACACAACCTGCGAGTTTCTCTGCAGACGTGTGCAGGTTTCCTCACGATGTTATCCTTCACCGTAAGAGCGTCGAATAAACGTACATATTATGAAATCTAAATTCGAAATCACATTGGTACGTGGCAGGATTCGAACCACGAACTAGCCGTTACGCCACCGAAGCTCTAATATTCGAATTCATTATATTACAGTTATGTAAATGCTAGCTTTTGCCCGCGGCTTCGCCCGCGTGAACATCGTTTTTATGACTGTCTTTGAGGATGATTGGTGCGACTCGCTAGCGTGAACATGTGTTTTCCCCAGATCCCTCGGGAACTATCTCAGGATATGCTAATTAGTTAATCATGTCATTTCCCACCCCCTCAACCATCTCTGTGCAAAAAATCACAACACTCCATAGTTCCGTTGCGATGTTGAAAAAATTAACCAAAAAATTTGAATTTTTACAGATCCCTCTGGAACTGTATCCTATGCTATTTTAACGGGATAAATAGTAGCCTATGTCTTTTCCAGTGACACAGGCTACCTGCATCCGAAATTTCATCAAGATTAGTCGAGGTAAAGTGTGAAAAGATAACAAACAAACACATTTTCACATTTATAATACCTATTAGCAAAGTACTCGTATATACGAGTACATTAGTACTAACATACAGTGTGGACACTCCCTGCCGCTCTCTAGATTGCGACCTCACCCCCTCGTCACCCAGATTGATACAGGTTGGTTACAGTTTGGTTGTCGAACGTATAGGATTTCGCCGCCATTTTGTTTGTTCCATCATTCCTTTTTTGAGATGTCATTTCTGGCCCGTTGTATGAGGTGTCCAGGGTGTGCTATTATTAGAGATAGTAAGTAAAATGGAGATGATACCAGTAGGTATCATCAGGTGTGAGTGTGTAGGTTCACAAACAGATAAGTATCCCCTATCGACCATCCAAAACAAGTAAACTCTTTATCAATTAGTACTTTCAAGATACCAATTATTTCAAAAGAATGTTACTTTAATCTTACTACACCGATCAGACATTAGTCATTTAGTCTCGGACGGGTTATCTACAACCTCAAAGTCGTAGTTTCAAAAAATTCAACTGATTAGCCCTTGGCATCATCTCACCTGATACTAGGTGACAATTATGCTGTAAATGGAAGCGCGCTTACCAAGATTTCCGAACGCAATGGGGCACTGGCTATTTTATCTTCAAGCCGGAACACATCAATGCTTTTAATATTGATGTCTGGCGGCAAGACCTAGATAAGGTGGTGATCGCTTTATTCTGTATTCTGAGCCAGGCGGGGCTGGAAAATGCTTTACAAAGTTAGAATCCACCGGGAATCTAACCCACGACCTCCTGGTGTGAAGCGAATGTACTGACTATTACGCCACGGAAATCTGTTGGGATTTGTGGCCCTAATATTCATTACTTACTAGCTGTTTCCCGCGGCTTCACCGGCGTGGACAACGTTTCTTTGACTTTTCGAGGGTGCGAAGTGCGCGAGCCGCAAGCGGCTCGCGAACGTGAACTAAAGTAGCCTATGTGTTAATCCAGGTCCTAATCTGTCTACCTACCAAATTTCAGCCAGATCCGTTATGTAGTTTTTGCGTGAAGAAGTAACAAACATACACACTCACAAACTTGCGCCTTTATAATACATAAGTGTGATTATCTCAACGATAGAGGCCTACAAATATTAACGTGAGCTAGGCCTGGACTATATTAAAACCTATTGTCTTAACAAATAGTATTCAGTTAGTCCAGTTAGAGCTGTAAGCTTTGAAAGTGGGTCACGTTGCCCAGCAGCGGCACAATGAGCGCGCCTGCGCAGTGCAGAGCCTCACACCCCGACTTCCGTCGGAAACGTGACTGAGAGAACTACGGGATAGTGAATTACACGGGGAATTACATAACGACTATGTAAGAAAATGTATTTATTTAAAGCATTAGAAAAAAAAAATTTTTTATTCAGTTCTGACTCCTTAGCACAAGTACGATTCACACTTAACCAGTTTTATGTTTTGTTTTTTTTACTTGAAGATTATTATTAAAATGATACCAAGTTTCACGCTGGTATGTATTACCGATTTTACGATAGAGAAAAACTTTTAAAAACACGGTTCATGTATTTGTTACTCCCTCAATTTTGTACTATTTCCATTTTTTATTATTTATTAGTAAATTTCCTATAATGTCACGTATTCTGTAAAAGTTTCAGTTGGCTACCTATTACGGTTCAAAATACGCGAGGACCTTCTAGTTGCTACTCAAAGTGCTCTTCGTAAGCGTCTGAGAAAATAGAAACCAAATTAACATGATTACCATCGACACGATAGAAGAAGTAGAAGAACATCGAAGAGACAGACAGACGGACAGATAGACAGACCGCGAAGGCTTAGTAAAAGATGGTAATGCGTGTCGCTAATACTTGCTACGATACCCTAGAAAACAATCCGGGAAACATAAATCATGAAAGTAATCGAGTTTTCCGAAAAAACACCGACTTACAAGTAGCTTATACTAAAAGCTTTTTTAATTGTTTTCTAGTTTTGTAAGTAGGATTCCTCGGCTTCAAATCAGATCTACTGGCAGATAAAACGCCCAAAATTATTATTTTTTAATTATTTTTCCATTATTTTACGGTGAAGGAAAACATCGTGAGGAAACCTGCACACGCCTGCGGAGAAACTCGCAGGTTGTGTGTGAAGTCAAACAACCCGCACTGGGCCCGCGTGGTCGACTAAGGCCCGATCGCCCTAATTCAGGGTAGGCTCGAGCCCCTCAGTGGGGACGTATATGAGCTGATATGATGATTTTCCCAAGTCAGCACAACAAAGCACATGCAATTGTAAAAAAAAACATAATTTCAGGGGTAACTAGGTTAATTTTTTAGGCATTTATCTATGGTTTAACGTAGAACAGCCTTCCTGTTTAAAATCATCAACGTATATCGTCGCCGCAATTTCCAAGAATACCTAATTAGCCGACTGAATGGTGCATGTGACTCTTTGTTGATATCATTGAGAGAGGCCGGAGGCATGCGCAGGGCGGGCGGCTGGAAGGGCGGCAGGGCGGGCGCCTCCGCCGCAGTGAGCCTCCATCCCCGCCCTGGGCGCTCGTCACTCGCCGCGTCATTCACTGCGTCTGTTTTGACGCATCCTTCACTCTACACATATCAGTGCGGTTCCGAAGAATCGTTACCAAATAAAATAAGTAAGTTAGACCTACTTAGTAGATTAGCGTAATTCTGTAGTGTTTTTTTTAATATGCAGATGACACATTCAATGTTTACATAATCGTTCATCCACTAGGTGGATCCAAAAAGATCACTATGTGTATAAATTGCCAAATTCATTCTGTCTGTCGAACTGATTTAATTAATAATTTAGTCGTTACTTTTACCACAACATATTTTCACTTTTATACCTGAGTCAAAGAATACTAGTTATTACTAACTTATGTACCTAGGTTTATTTATTAGGTTCATGTTATGTAGCATTCCATTAATTGAATGCGTGTTGTGCGTGTGGGTTAATTGATTAGAACCTAAACACTTAACTTTACTTAACCAGACATTTTGTGGTCTCCCTGCGGTGGTGGCCTTGTTTATGAAACAGGCAGGATAAAGGTCAAAGGACTCAAAAGCTCCTCGGGATGAGAGTTTGGGTCAACGTCCCCGTCGTCGTTTGGTCGATGCGGGGCGTGCCTGAACTCCCTGAACTCCTAACGTACGTAAGTGTTGTATATATGCTTGTGTATGGTTTTTTTTTCACTAATAATAACATATTACATCTTGTTTAAGTACCTAGAGACCTAGGTAGAGATAGGCAATAGGTCTTAAATGAAAACAGACCAGCAGATTGTCCTCAATAGCTTGTAATGAGACGACTACCTACCTATATCCATCAATGTGATACATTCGGAATGTTATTTTGCATCCCACTCTTGGCCGAGTCACTTTCATAATACTATATAGGTAGTATGTAAATTTATACTAGTAAATGAACTTTGCTTCTATTTATTACATGCGGGTTAACAAGATTTATTTTATGTTTCTATGTAGGAACTATCATAAGGATAACAAATCAGATTATCTAAGAAATACTGGGAAAACGAGTCGATGTACAGAGGCCAGCAGATCAAGCTAGACACTCGTAGTGCGATTGTAATCCATACGCATACGGCATAAGAACGGGACAAAGTCCACGTCCTCAGCAGTTAAGCAGTATTTTAATGGAATTTTAATTTATTTAATAAGTCACCTACTAACAAATTGTAAGTCTTTGTTACTTGAATAAAGAAATAAATTACTATTATAATTATATTATAAAGTCCAAAGTGTCTAGCTTGCTATGCTGGCCTCTGTACCTACGCTACGTACGGTTTTCCGTTTGTCACAAATAGGTCACGAAACCACCTCCCTCCGTGGTGTAATGGTTAGTCCATTCGCTTCAAACTTTGAGGTCGCGAGTTTGATTCCCGGCTAACTTTGTAAAACTCGGTTTGGTTGGTAGTAGGGCATTTTCTAGGCCCGCCTGGCTAGCTACCACCATCTTATCTAAGTCTTGCCGCCAAACATCAATGTTGACAGTATTGATATGTTCCGGCATGATGATGATAAGCCAGTTCCCCATTGCGTTGGGGAATGTTGATAAGCCCGCTTCCATCTTCGGCATCATCGTCACTTACCATGTGGTGAGATGATGTCAAGGGCTTGTCAATTGATTGAGGATAAAAAAAGGTTTAGGTAAATGGCCGTAAGGAATCATTAACACCTATCTACTCAAGCTATCAGGTGTGCGATGGATGACCTACGAATAAGCGACGACTGGCAGGTGTGCAGTAGACATTATCAAATTAAAATATGACTTCATAGTTTGTTAAACAATCCACTCCTGACAATAACGGCTAGCCACAGTAACGTGGCCGACATTGTGTAGTCGCAGAAGTCTTCATATAATCAACTCTAGGCACATTTATTCGGCTTCGCCTGCTCCACAACTGAAAATGAGAACTAAACAAACTGAACTCGGCGTCAGAGCAGCGCACACGCACGCACGCTTCGCGCTGGCAATATTTCTAACCATTTTTGCGTATAAAAAAGAAAACTTTGTAATAAAACATAATTTGTGTGTTGCTAACTGTGGTGTAATAATTAAAAGTTATTTATTTTGGAGAACTTAAGTGATTTTGTTCGTGGTATATTTTAAAACTGGAAAGTAAGTTCATTTTGCATTGTATAGGGACTTTGTAACATATTAAGTTATTAATTACAAAATCAGATTACAGTCGTGGACAGCGTTATGTATGACTTAACTAATAATAACTGAGTAGGTATCTAATAAAGTACCTAAATTCTTACCAAAATATCTATACAGGGTGTAACAAAATTGGTGTAGGACCCGTTACCTGGGGGTTCTACTCATCATACTGAACAACTTTCCCCAAGGAACCCATAGTCAATTCTCAAAAAAAAATTTGGACCCTTCATAATAAAATGCACAAAATTGGTCGATCAGCTGATCGATTTGTATTAAGAAAAACATTTTTTTTTTGCGATTTCAGCAAAGTCGTAGAACAAAAGTTGTTCAGTATGATGAGAAGAAGCCCCAGTTAACGGGACCTACACCAATTTTGTTACAGCCTGTATACAAAGGTGTACTTTTATACATAGGTAAAATTACGTTGCGTATAAATTAAAAATTGTAAAAAAAAGTATCCATAGATTAGGTAAGGTACTCATCTTTATATATAAAAATCTCGTGTGGTGCGTCTGTTAGTGATCGATCGTGTAACTTCTCAATCACGGTGAAATTATGGCGAGTTGTTGCGCGTACACCTGGGAAGGTTTATAACAAAAAAATCCCGCAAGCCGGTTGCCCGGGAGATCGAAATATTAATAAAAAAACTGAGTGATTTTTTTATAGTATTTCTCACCATTCAAACAAAAACGATATTCACGCGGGCAAAGCCGCGGAAACCGATAGTAGGTATAAAATCTGTTTGTGTGTCAGTCTATAATTTTTTTTACTCTTCCAAACTTAAACTATTGAATATTTAGTTGAAATTTAGCACAGATTTTATATTCCGGGTAAACGCATAATTTCCAAATAATATGGACAAAACTCATTTTTGCAAGTGCATTTGAAGGCCATTGGCGTCAAATATTGAATGTCGATGAGGGATCTGGGAAAAGTCTACACTCACGAGTCGCTTGCGGTTCGCGCACTGCGAACCCTTGATTACAGTACCTAATAAAAACTATAGATGCACGCGGGCGAAGGCGCGTGCAAAAGCTAGTTTACAGATTGATCTGGCTTAGATTCAAGATTATTTATTTGCGTTGAAAACAGGTAAATTTAAAGATAACATAAAATAATTAAAGTCTCATCTGTTCAGCTAAAAACTTAGTCTAGCATGCAAACATTACAATATTATAATTTAATGTTGAGTGTCAATTCTATATAAATCATTAAATAAGTCATTCACATCATAAAAATTTTGATCTATTAACCGGTTATACAATCTTTTTTTAAATAATGTCAGGTGAAGATCTTTAATTGCATTAGGGATACAATTATAATTTTTTATAGACATATAATAACAATTCTTTTGGTATAGTGTAGTTCTCGGACAGTGATCAAGCACCAATTTACTTTCGTTCCTAGTGCACCTTGGATAAACATCCTTTGCAGTTTTAAATAGGTACTTATGCCGTATAGGCTTGGTAAGGTGAGCAATCTATAGGTCACAAATTAGATAGGTGAATACATTTATTGGGTACATGTTGGTGTTCTACAATTTTTAAAAATTCGCCAAGCTTATTATCCATGAAATATTTGCATGCAATCACAGCACATCTACGTAATTTACGTAGATAGGTAATATGTAGAGTGTACACTGGCGTGAGTGACGAAATTATTAAATGGGTCAGAGAAGATTTCTGGCCCACGCGCCGGGTTATCGACCCACCTTCTTGCCAAAACCTATCCTCACTCATTCAACTGTCTACAACTGTGTTCCGCCAAGAAACAAAAACACTGACAAAAAGACGAAAAATTTTTATGCTAAGACCATAGAAGTTGATATCAATAAATATCGAGCTTTTGCCAGCGTCTTCAATCGCGTGAATATACAGTGTAAACTCTTATAGCGACACTCAAGGGACCGGGCATTTTGTGTCGTTACTGAGAGTTTCCTTTTTACAGAGAGAAATTAGCGTCATAGTATACTTACTGGAGTCAGAAAATTTTGACGTTTGAAAGAGTGAATCGTTATGTCGAGTGACTTTTTACAGAGTTTACACTATAGTTTCTATGACTGCCCTTAAGGGTGCGCACGCGTAGTGCAGATCCCTCGAGAACTATGTCGGGCTATTTTAATTAGTTTTCTGTGTCACTCTCCAACCCCACAACTGTCTCTGTGCAAAATAGCATATCAATCCTTTTCTTCATTGCGACGTTACAGAAATTAACAAAAAAGAGAGAGTTAACAGCTATGGGCTTGTGCATAAATCACGCGAGGTTTTTTCGGCTACTTTTTGACCCCCTCCTCCCCTATATTTGGTAAGGTTCTTGGATAATCTATAATAAAGCCAGCTGATCTTTCCTCCAAGCACTTCTGATCAAAGTGTGGCCGAAGTCGTGTCGGCGAGATAAAATCGAGATCCCGCTGCGTGTTCTATGATCATTGTCGTAAATCTGACCGCAACCCGTAGTCGAAACGGTACTATTTGGAGCAGTCATATAGAGATCATAGAACCCAGAATATAAGCCAGCCTTTGTTGCTATTTCATCTGCTATAAATCGAGCTTAAATAAAAAATCAAATAAATCAACAAAAGACGTGTCTTTACACACTTTCCGTGACTTGGTTTTTTTCCGTATTCGTTTTGAACTTTGATATTTGATTGTTCAGCTGATGACGAAACTAGGAAATGCCCTACATTAACATGACATACTTACATAAAAGTACTTAAACCTACCGTTCTTCCTTTTTACACACACATAGTTGTGTACTCGTACATACCATATAAAAGTTTATTATAACTGTTTTATTGCCTACTGTGGGTAGTTAGAAATGTCACGGCAAACCACAAATTTTTTGACGCTCTCGTGTGTAGGCATACAGTATCAAAGATTTATGTGATGTAACGGTTTCAAAGCCAATAGACATAATAAAATAAGTAGGTAGTGTAGTGAGCTATTCACAACGCAAAAACAAATTTAATACTAACCGAATGTGTTACATCATACTTAACAAATAAATGAAATCTAAACATGATGATTAATTAAGTAGCCGATAACTTTAGAATCGTTTTATCGTTATTGTTGCGTTAAGATGACACACATGACGTAGTTTCATTAAAGGTGTATGAGTCTAACAGGTGATGTAATAATTTTGAACAAAAAAAAACCGACTTCAAACAGGAAACTAAGGTTCCCCACGATTTCTCTGGGATGCTATCATTACATCCTGGTTTCCCTATCATCCTTGGTATATCTCCTTTCCAACAAAAAAAAAGAATCATCAAAATCGGTTCATAAACGACGAAGTTATCCGCGAACACACATAAAAAAATACGGTCGAATTGAGAAACCACCTCCTTTTTTTGAAGTCGGTTAACAATAAAGTACGTATACATATAAGTATTGTAACATACAAATGTAACTGGAAAAATGACTAGATAACAAAATCTATCAAACGGCTATATGATCCAGGTCACGGTCGGTTGGTATCGGCGCATGCGCCGCGTGCAGTGCGGCGTTTATTCGACAGACAGTTAAACAAACATATGCCCATCATTGGTAACTCGTAGCATCGTGATTCGTGACCATCTGATATACTCATCATCATCTGGCATTAGCAAATCGTTACGTTTTCTGTGTTATAGCTTACAGAATAATTGAGTATGACACTAGAGCTATCCCGCATATAATGTTTATTTAACTACCTACCTATCTCTATCAGACGTAACTGCAAGTCTACTTGGATTCGCAAAAAGAAATAGTTATTTTATTACTCTTTTGTTATTTACCTGTAAAACACCCTTGTATCATACGACAGTACAGTTGTGAGAAAACAGGTAAATTAAAAAAAGAACTGTAAAAGAAAAACAAAATACCTATCTAGGTTTCTGCGACCAAAGTTCATTTTACGCGACTTAGAGGGAGTAATCTCACTTTGTTTTTTTTCCTATACATACACCTAAGTACATTTTGATCACACAACTATTCATTATTAGGGTTCCGTACCTCAAAAGGTAAAAACGGAACCATTATAGGATCACTCATGTGTCTGTCTGTCCGTCCGTCTGTCACAGCCAATTTGCTCGGAAACTACGGGACTGATTGGGTTAAAATTTTGTACAGATATGTATGTCGGTGACCCAAAGACGGACGTGTAACGTACCTAAATAAATAAATTTCAAAAATGGGGGCCACTTTTGGGCGGTAAATTAGTTTTTTTATAAAGGTTTTTTTCAAAATACGTTTTGGGATATATCAAATGAAAGGTTTGTTGTGAAAATCTCAAATATTTTTTTTAAATTTTATAATTTGAAATTATTTAAGAAAATAGGCGAAAGTTGGCCATTCTCCCCCTTCTCCATTATCACTGAAACTACTTGGCCTAAAAAATTAAAAAATTACAGTATATTAGGTTGAATGCATAGATTACAGGAAAATCTATGAAAAAATCTAAAGTCCTTCCGTTCCCACAGAAAAAAAAATTCTAAAGTCCAGAATATGTAAGTAGACTCCTATACCTAAAGCAAAGTAACGTACTGAGAGGTCTTGTTCTGTTAGTAGTTAAAGTTCTGGTACGGAACCCTGTTTGTGTGACCCCAAGTTTTTGAAAAAGTCGCTTCATTTTAGCTAAGCGCACATACGCATGCGTAAGTTTTTTTTTATGTTACCCTAAAGGGATTATATAGAATAAGGCTTGGTTTAATCACAGTATAATAAAGAGTACTACGTACAGTAAGGTCACTCCCTGCCTCCCGTCGAAAGTGCCGCCCACCCCCGCTCGTTAGCTCCCAGGTATCGGCTAGTACGTCTTATCTCACTCACACAAGCATGGTACGCGTTCACCTACACGAGCGTAGACTGTGTACGTAGGAACGCGTTTGTTTCATACATTTGATCGCCAGTGACCGAGGTGTGGTTTAATAGTGTATGCATTAAACCTATGCGCTTCATGCGTAATCAATCTATCTCCTTCTGACAGGCCACAGTGGTATTTATTCTCTTTTCTTCACAAAGGTATTACCTAATAAAAGAGAATCTAAACAACAAGCATTATGTAACCTCTCGGAGGTATAACCTATCTCTTTTAAAATTCTCGTAACAATAGACTCAAAAAAGATTCTGTATCTTTGATCATATCTTTTTATTTACTAGAAATGTCTTGTGTTCCTTTAAGCTACAAATAAAAAAGTGGCAAAATAAAAAGCACGTGTGCGGTAAAATAATTTTTGCGCATGTAAACTGGCATATAAAAATTCACTTACTTATCTACTAATTGATAAGCGTTTAACTGTCTGACAAAATTACTTTTCTCGGTAGTAACAGTTTCATTAGTGAAAACACTTCGGGCTGGGGCTTCTCGTCGCCAATCTTCCCTTGCCTAAACATAATTACTTAGTAGTCACATAAATAACTGATTCCTCGTCTACTATGTCCAGTATGGCCATTCATATTATAGTTAGTGGCTGGTCATAATATAGTTTAGCCAGCTAGATATAACTGAACCCGGTGAGTTTATGAGCTAACTGGGCTAATAGAATGCAGTGGGTCAATGTCAATGCTGGATCACAATATAAATAATACAGAACAATATTCTGAGACTTGCACTTTTCACAAAGTTGTCATATTGTGAACACTTTAAGTGTACATATCGGCGTCATTAAAAAGGTAGCATCTCTACATGATGATAAATTATGAATCACAAATAAGTTTTTCTACTCCCACTTGGTAATTTGCTTAAAAGTCACTACGTTTTAAACAGTACTACAATGAAACTTTTTAAATATTTTTATGGCTTCGGCTTCAAAAATTCAATATTTGATTATGACAAAATGTCAATGTATTTTTATTTATTTCATGGTCGTAGAAAAACTATTGTATGCCACTGCACGCAATTAGCCATTGTAACACTCGTGCTGTCAATTGTGCCACTGAGCTTCGCTTCGTGGCACAAACTAGCATTCGTGTTACAATGGCTCTCATTACTTGACAGTGGCATAGATAACTAATACCTACGTTGTTCCGAAAATTGTTAGCCACAGAATAAATACAATCTCTTTTTTCCTGAAACTATTTTGAATTGACGGCTAATTTCAATTCACATCTCCTTGGTAAAAATTATAAGCCAACTCTGTGTAGGTCTTTTTTTAAATATTTTTAAAGGTCATGTCACTCTTCTTTAGTTTGCAGCAATAGACGCTTGTCGTGCTATGATTTTCTATGATTATAAACGAGGGTTAACAATCAAGGAATCTCATAAAAAAATACAAAGTGCTTTTGGGGAGTCTGCTCCTGCGTTTGCAGCAATTACTTATTGGTTTCGTGAATTTAAACGTGGCCGAGAGAACCTAAACGATGACCCCAGACCCGGCCGACCACGCAACTGCAGTAACTCATGAAAATGTCATCAGAATAGAGTGGCTATTGCGGAAGAACAGACACATGACACATCGGGAGATTGAGGTTGAACTGAAAATTGGATCACAGGCAGTTTTCGCCATCCTGCGTGAACAACATAAAGTTAGGAAGCTCTCTTCGCGATGGATACCTTATTCTCTCACCGCAGAGCAAAAATCCCGTCGTGTTGATTGGTGCAAATTTATGCTGGAAGAAAACGTATCCTAAATCCTTACAACTGACGAATCTTGGATCTACAGCTACGTTTCTCTTACGAAGCAGCAATCCACGCAATGGGTGTTTGAAGAGGACCAGTTGCTTACAAAAGTTGTTCGCGGTCGGAGCGTTAATAAAAAGTAGCAATAATTCCGCTAGAAGACCGTAGAACCGTTACTAATGAATGGTACTGCGAAGTTTGCCTGCCTCAAGCTTTCAGGGAGTTAAATAGCGAGTGCCCTAGGAGCGGCGTCCGTGGCATTCTGTTATAACCAGTTACCCCATCCTCCGTACAGCGCAGATTTAGCTCCATGCGTTTTTTTTTTATTTCCCACGGTAAAAAAATGCTTTGTGGGCGAATTTCGGGGGTTATTTTTCGACTTCCCGCAAGATACGTTTTTTAAATATTTTGAAAGCTAGTACACCCGAATGCATAAGAGCATAGGAGTTGGAGGAGAATATATTGAAAAGCTTTGAATAAACTTTTTTCATATTCTAACTATTTTTGATTTCACTAACTATTTTTGGAATAGCCCACGTACATGTTTTCAATAGATATGAATTACATCGGATATTAATTTTATAGTATTACACATATTTTTTGAACTACGCAAAGCCGGGAAACAGTTTCCGAAGTTTCAGAAAGTCGTACATAGCGCGTGGTGTCCCAGATTCTCCATATAGGTCACTGCGACATGGCTCGTGATAAGTACAGACAGACAGGACGCTCTCCCGTTTTATCTGTTACGCAACTAGCAGCAACTAACCACGTTATACAATTTCTACTATTCTAAACTAAAAGACACACTAAGAAGTGTAAAATTATGGATGAAGTACCTACTTTGTCAACTATAGTGATGTCCTTGTGACAAATAAGTATTTTGATTGACATCCTTCAGACTATAAATATAAAATCAGCTGCGTCGTGGTGGTTCTGAAAACAACGGAAAATGTGCGTCCTTGTTTTTATTATTATAATGCTTTTAATCATAATAAGTTGTATTAGCTATAGCCTAGTGAAGATAGTGATGTTAGTCTTTATCGTAATTTGCGTCATGCAAGTAGTGGACTACCGGTCGCCCTGTCGTTGGTGCCAGGTTCCATGTATAGTCCAAGGCAGTCTAGCTGTTCAAATACCGAGTAAAGTAGTGGTAACTCAATTAATGTTCGCCTAAAATCATTATCAGGTTGACACAAAGTGTCAAGTTCCTGGGTATAGGCGCTGGCGATAGCACAAACTTTATTACTTATTTATTAACAACTTATGCCCAATGTACCAATGAGTTTTTCGAAACCTACGTACATATACTTACCGATTGCTTTAATGTGAAGGAAAACATCGGGAGGAAACCTGTACATCTGATTCCAGATGTGTATGAATGTCGCGTTGCACACGTCCGTAGATGTAAATCTAAAATGCCCTACACGTGACCGCGGGTGATGCTAAGTAAAGGTTGCCATAAATCCCCAAGGCCCCGTCGGGACATTTACTATTTGGGATCCTTTTTTTAGTATTTACTGTGTATGTTGGTGCGCGGGAGTTTCATATAAACAAGGACTTTTTAACCGCCTCCGTAGCTCAGAGGCAAAGTTCACTGGCTTTACACAGGAGGTCGCGGGTTCGATTCCCGGCGGGGTCAATTGTAAGACTCGGTTTGGTTGATGGTAGGGCATTTTCTAAGCCCGCCTGGCTAGCTACCACCATCTTATCTAAGTCTTGCCGCCAAATATCAATGTTGATATCATTGGTGTGTTCCGGCATGAAGATAAGATAGCCAGTTCCCCATTGCGTTGGGGAATCTTGGTAAGCCCGCTTCCATCTTCGGCAACATCGTCACTTACCACCAGGTGAGATGTTGTCAAGGGTTTACCAATTGTGCATAAAAAAAAGGGCAATAGCAAAGCCATCGCATCGCAAATAAAAAAAAAGGATCTTTACAACAAAACCATGAGGGATTATCTGTATTCATTTATTAATGGAGGATGGCACTTTATCAATTTTTAAAAACTTGTAGCTCTGCGCTCGACTATGTTTGTCGGGACATTTTATAGTTTGTCGGGACGCCGGGACACCACTGTTAATAACAGTGACATATCCCGACGTATCGGGACGAAGGCCAACGCTATGCTAAGTGCAACATGGCAACCACCATCTCTCTATCTCTTGGATAGCACGGTTATTTGTACCACACGATAAGAGAGAGAACAACTTATTAAAGTAGCGATTTGCATGTGTAAACATTGAAGTTCACCTTGACCATTTGGCCATCCTATAACAGCTAGTATCTCTAGCTAACCAAGTAATGACATAATCATGAGGTGCTGTCGAATAAAAAATACTTCATCATAAGGACTGTAAGCCACACATATGTTAAATGCGTAGTATCTCCTTAGTAATCTGTGATGTTAACTGTAGTCGGTACTACCTACTTTAAGGTCCAGTAATTCTCCTTGACGGTTTTCTTTTTGACGTGGAACGTCTTTCATTTGGCTTTTTGTTATGGGGGGCGGTGGGGGGGGGTGGGGGGGGTACCCCGCTAAAATCGATTTTACAATTTTAGAGGTTTATTGAACTTGTTATTGTTCGCGACCTATAATGAATATTATAGATGTTTGTTTGTTTTTTACTTTTCACGCTTCAACACCACAACCGATCTTAGTGAAATTTGGCATGCAGGTAGCCTCACTGGGAAGGACATAGGCTTCTTATTATCATGTGAAAATAGCACAGTCCGTTACAGTTCCTGAGGGAACTGGAAAAATACTCTTTTTTTGGTTAACTTCTCTAACATCGCAACGGAACAATGGATTGTTGTGATTTTTTGCGCAGAGATGGTTGAGGGTGTGTGAAGTGACATAATTTACTAGTTATCATATACTGACATAGTTCCCGAGGGATCTGGATACAACTCATTTCCACGTTCGCGCACATCGGCATCGCAACGGAGAGGCGTAACGGATTGAAGTGATTTTTGTATAGAATTGGTTGAGGGGGTTGAGCAGGCACAAATACAGATATTTTTAAAAGGTGGCGCTAAAAGATAGCTTTAGCTATTTATGGATGTAATAACAAATCATCAATTCGTGGTGCAAACCGCGTGGTGCTAGGGGGGAGGCGGCAACGTATTCGCGACTGATGGGAGGCTTGCGGCTCGCGCACCACTCACCTTCAGACAGTCATAAAAACATTAAATAATCTCCACGCGGGCAAAGCCGCGAGCAAAAGCTAGGCAAGAAATAAATTAGATGCCATTTTGAAGAAAAAATATTGGTGTAATATGTAACATATTTTGAACTCGACTTCGTTGTTTCTGTGGTCGACTGATTTTTTATTTTAGCAACAACCGCAGCTCTAGCTATCTAATCTCATAAGTGCGCTATTTGCCCAGATTGGGCAACAACGGTCGCCGGAGAAGTTATCTGATTTCATCTAACGTTGTAAGTATCTAGTTTAAGCTCAGACTCACATACAAAATTAATTACTATTGAACTGGAACGAAATCAATCGGTTATTTTGTAAAATAAAACTTTAAATTTGAGCGAAATTTGGAAAAAAAAATCGATCTCAGTTTATATGGCAACCACTAAAACTATAGAGTATAGAGTTGAAATTTCCCACGACTGTAGTTCATATAAAACAAACAAACTGTAAGTAAAAAACATTTAATATTTTTATCCAAATAAGGTCTGAAATTGGGGGTCAACATTTAAAAATGAGAGAAAGCGGTCATATTAAATGAAAGGGCTACATGTTAGGTACCTACACATTATATTTTTTTTATTTTAGTTTACAGCCTGTAGTTTTGAATGCCCATTAAATATTGGAAAAAAATACCATAAAATATAAGTTCATAAAATACCCTTGATCTCCGAAATCCAGCAAAAATCTGAATAAAACTCTGACGGATAACTACTTAATTACATGCATTTTACAGTAAAATTATAGCGAAGATCCAGAGAATTCCAGTTTTCAAAAAAATTTGCAAACACAGTAAAACTTATAAGGACGTCGTGTTTCGGCGTATCCGAGGCACCATGCCAGTCCACGCGTCTCCAAAAATTACTAAATATGCCTAATAATGTATTTTACTATGTCTTGTTATTTTTATAAGTTTTTATATATCTATGGGATCTTGATGCATAGGAATAAAACTTCGATCCTAATCGTCATATATCTATGGACCTGTACTTTAGTACAAAGTTGCCTGAAAATAAATTAATAATAAATAAAATAAAAAATAATAATAAAATACAGGGTTTACAAAGATTCGTTCACAACTCAAACTGAGGATTCTCCTTATAATACGCAAGAGTTTTTTACTAAAGTACTCGTAGTTCAGAAAAATTTGTCAGTGATTAAAATGAAAATTATTCAAAATTAGTTTCTTGTTGACATTGACATTGTTTTTTGTTGACATACACCTTTTTTTAATAATGCCTATTGCCTTTTTGACCCAGGCGTTGGGCCTTTGCTCTACTTCATTTTTTTACTTCTATCCTAATATTATAAACGCGAAAGTTTGTATGTTTATTTATTTATTTACACTTAAAGTACACCAAAAACAATTTCGTAAAGCTAATACATATAGATATTATAATATAGTGTACAGTAGGCGGTCTTATTGCTAAAAGCAATCTATGTCTGTTACTCTTTCACGCAATAACAGATAAACGGATCTGGATGTTTGGTAGGTAGACAAATTAGGACCTGGATTAACATATAGGCTACTTTTCTTTCCACGCTCGCGAGCTGCTTGCAGCTCACGCACTACGCACCCTCGAAGACAGTCACAGAAACTATGTTCACGCGAGCGAAGCCGCTGGACAAAGCCAGTACATAATGTACCTACTTGTACTTTGTTATATTCCCTTTGCTTTGTACAACAGAGGAGGCCAAAGCATGCCAAAGCCTACGTTCAGTAACCTGCAAACGTAATACCATTGTTTCGGTCACGCCCTCGTCTCTCAAAGGAAATGTCGGTAGTAACATGAAACCTTTCAATAAACACTGCTTCCACCTGAGGCCTCCACGGTCGTAACATAGGTTTTGATACGTTTAGGACTCTTCGTCCAGTGAAATTCGTTTAGTTCTTTGCGGATTAGTATTAGTAACCGTCATCACAACATGGCGTGTTGCAATCAATTAGAGCCGGGTGATCATCTGATGCACGAAATTGATTTAAAATGCTTTGTAGGAAACCCTGAAATTGTATTCTAATATCCGGATCCTTGACCGCTTTTAAAACAAATACCTACCTGGTATACATAGATATAATATATCCTAGTTTCAAGCCTGTAGAATTAAAATGGTACGAAAATTACAACTTGGAAATAATTTTATGTGGACAGACTTAAATATTGTTTAGTGGTATTAACTAGGTATTCCGATGATTCTTATATACGAGGAGGGATCAAAAAGTAGCGAGAACGACATACTGCTTGGTAAGAAAAAATACTGGCAGGCTCAGATACATATTTGTAATAATAATAAAGAAAAAAATCTTCTATTCTTTTTTGTTTTTTTCTGAATGTAGTCATTTGTTTGCTTCGTGTCGGAACGTGTTCACGAAAATGGAGAAAAACGATTTGGAGGCAACATTAGGAGAGTCTGCTCCGCTGTATTCACTGTCGCAAGGTGGGCTTCTCAATTTCGAGTAGGGAGAACGAGCACGGAGACGAAAATCGTTGCGGCCGTCCATCGACGTCAGTCACCCAAGAAAATGTTGCGAAAGTCGAGAAAATTGTATTGAGCGATCGAAGAGTTACCATCCGATACTTAATTCAAGAAATGGGCATTTCATATGGAAGTATTCAATCCATATTGACACAATCTTTGAATATGAGAAAAGTCTCCGCAAGATGGGTGCCGGAATGTTAACCGACAGTCAGAAACAAAATCGACTTGACATTTCGAAGATATTGTTTGTTCTGAAAAATTTTTGTCTCGTTTCGTAACAATGGACGAAACATGGGTCCATCATTTTGGTCCCGAGACAAAACAGCAATCTTCGCAATGGAAACGGCCATTATCACCGACCCCGAAGAAGTTTCGTGCCGTGGCACCGGCTGGCAAGGTTATGGGCTCAATATTTTGGGACTCAGAAGGGATATTGTTGATTGATTACCTTGGAGCGTGGAACCACTATTACAGGCCAATATTATGTAGCTTTTATTCCCAAGTTAAGGAATGCCATCAAAGAGAAAAGGAGAGGGAAACTTCGAAGGGGCGTGCTGTTTCATCACGACAACGCACCCGCGCACAGGTTGCGATGGCTGCCATTCAGCAGGCTGGCTTCTAATTGGTTATTCACCAGATCTGGCGCCTAGCGATTTTTATCTGTTCCCCAAATTGAAAGAATACTTAAAGGGAAACAGGTAAGAAGACGATAACGAGGTGATGGATGCCGTGGAGAGCTTTTTGCAGGACCAAGACAAAACTTTTTTTTTGAAAGGGATTGAAGCCTTGGAAAAGCGCTGGACTCGGTGTGTAGAGAGACTCGGAGACTATGTAGAAAAATTAATTATTAAGTTATCAATAGTCATTATATTTGAATATATATATATATTATTATATATAATGAGATAGATCTCATTCTCACTACTTTTTGATCCCTCCTAGTACACGCAGATAAGATCTACATTTTCCTCTTTCCAATTTAAGGAGTACACTCAATTTCCTGGTTAGTGGCTACGTACTTATGGTAGACTAGCTGTCCCGGCGAACTACGTACCGCCTTACATTACATTACACTGCCCTACCCTACACTACACTACACTACACTACCCTACCCTACCCTACACTACACTACCCTACCATACACTACACTACCCTACACTACACTACCCTACCCTACACTACCCTACCCTACCCTACACTACTCTACCCTACCCTACACTACCCTACCCTACACTACCCTACACTACCCTACTCTATACTTTCCTACCCTAAACTACACTACTCTACCCTACACTACACTACCCTACCCTACACTACCCTACCCTCATTTTCCACCTCATCTCTGTGCTAAAAATCACACAAACTCATTTTTTTCGTTACGATTTTAAATAACTTAACGAACAAAGAGTATTGTTTTAGTTTCTTCAGTAACTGCATCGGGCTATGATAATTTCCACAGATAAAAAGTAGACTATTTCATTTCCAGTGATACAGGCTACCTGCGTGCCAAATTTCATCAAGAGTGGTAGAGGTGCTGAAGTGTTAATAGGTAACAAACAAACAAACACATTATCACATTAATAATATTAAGTAAGGATTTCTAAATCTTAAATAACATATAGAGCTTCGGTGGCAGAACGGTTACACTATCTCCTGTCCGAAAGGCTGTGGTTCGAATCCTGCCACTTACCAATATCTATACGAATATCGATTTCATACTGGTATGTACGTTTATCCGACGCTCTTACGGTGAGAAAAACATCGTCCTGCACACGCCTGCGAAAAAACTCGAAGCTTATGTGTGAAGTCAATCAACCCGCAATGGGCCCGTGTGATCGTCTAAGGCCTGATCGCCCTAACTCAGGGCAGGTAGAGCCCCTTGATGGGGACGTATATAAACTGATATGATGAAATAACACATATACCTATATTATCAAAAAACTAATTTAAATCATTATATCAATCTAGTATTAAAATTTCCTAAAAATATGAATATGGGTCAAATCCTCGAGTCGTATCAGCTCCAAAGGAGCCCATGATGCACTTCTCGTTGCCACGCTGAATGGCAATAGACAACCTTAGCAGCAGGTAGGACCTAACGTCACATCTCCTCTCTCGAAGGCGACGGCCAATCTCCTTTGTGAAGACAAAGGCCTCTGAGGGTTCAGCAGCCGGTTGTCTCACAGACCAGCGGCACAAAGCAGTAATTTGCCTCCAAGACCGAGTACTTATTATGCTTCTTTCTCGCCGCAAATTGAGCAGCAGTACCGTACGGGTGAGGAGTGAGGCAGAAAAAGTGGCGTCTCAAAGCAGGCACGTTCCTCTCTGCCATAGCACCTGTTTAAGCCCTCCGGCCTTTTGCCATCACATCGACTGCCCGGGGGCTGCATCAAAGATGGAATATTCCATCTAGCCGATACCAGTGCCCTCCGAGTGAGGTCATTAAGGAATTGGTGACGTGGGAATCTTCACAAACAACGACCGCAACTCAGTGAGTGATGGCCAATTGCCTCCACCGTGGACCCGCAAATATATTGATGAGGTTCACAGATATTGATATTGCAGGCGGAGAGCAACTGCCACGCGCAAATAGTCGCCGTCAGAAGAGTTCCCATATCTGTGCCTCCTGTGAAAGATGCTAAAACTCGATTTATGTGTTTTAATTTTTTTTACACGAATCTGGAATCTGTAAAAAAATACCTATCTGTTCGTCTATGAAACACATCGCTACGTGCCATAGTTCCAGAGAGTTGTGTACAGTAGCGTATGCTGAAAAATACATAAAAGTAATCTACTCAAAAGTATGAAGTAATATTTTAATGTTTTAATACAACTTAAGCGCGTTTTATTATCCCTGCAGTGCCATCTATTAACATTCTGCTGCTATGATTATAATGTGTGGTATGTGTAGCTAATATGTGGAAAAAAGTACTCTATTGTTATTATTGTAAGTATCTATAGATAATTTCCCACGGGACCTCTTTAGTTTTTCGGGATAAAGAATACCCGACTATACAATGATGGTCAATACACCCCATCCCAATATAAATGTTTCATATTGTTACGTTGAGCCATTCTAAAGATAATTTTTTTTTATATTCCTGCAGGAACCCTTAATTTTTTTGGGAATCACAATGTCTCAGTTTTAATTCGCGATAAGGGTATCAACGTGTAAAATTTGATTGTAGTAGGTCAAGCCACATTTGCGTGGTGAGCCATGATATAAATGAATACTTTTGATTTTCCCACGGGAACTGTTGTATTTTCCGGGATAATAAGTATCCTATATGTTAACCCGGGCTATAAGGAACCACCATACAAAATTTCATCAAAATCGGCCTGGTAGTTTTTGCGTGATGCGCGAACATACAGACAGACAGACAGACAGACAAAAATTCCAAAAGTTGTTGTTTTGGCCTCTGTATCGTTAGTAATGTCCACCGCAGTTATTATTTTCCAAAAATATTTCATGTAGGTACAGACACGGCCCCGTTACAGTTTTATTATATTATAGATATCAACTTAAAATAAATTGTATAGCCATGCTGTGCACACTTTCTTGCGAAGCCCATCGCCTCTCGTAGATTCAAAATTTTTTGACCGATCCAAGACAACCCAGCTCCTGCCAGGAGACTTCTGTAAAATCAGACTTCTCAGTCATTAGAATTGTTTACCCGGTGAACGGTCCAGAATAGCACTCCCACTCGGTGGACCGATGTCCGGAAGCCGCTGGATGCGGGCAGCGCAGAACTGATCTTGGTGGAAATCCTTGGGAGAGGCCTATGTCCAGCAGTGGACGTCCTTCGGCAGATTTGATCTGGAATCATTTATTACTTGCAATTTTCCATTATGTTGAAGATAAGATAGCCAGTTCTCCATTGCATTGGGGAATCCTGGTAAGCCCGCTTCCATCTTCGGCATCATCGTCACTTACCATCAGGTGAGATGATGCCAAGGGCTTACCAATTGTGAATAAAAAAAAAATGTTCTTAAGAAATGTAATAATGATTCTTGCTGATGAATTGATGATGATGATACATCGGTCCAAGAACAGTCCAGTGCATTCCGAGATCACGTGACTGAACGTTTCCTGTCTGTCTAGCAGAGATTTGTTACCCTCCCCTTATATATAGCATATCTCTGCTGTCTAACCTCTAAGCTATCTTGAGACTTTAGTCAGATTTTCGCTAACCGTCTGACTTGGTTTTTATTTAGAGTTTTCATAGTAGATTTCAAATCGGCTAACCGGTTTAGGCTGGCCAGGGCCTTAGGCTGCATTTAGTGCTCGACCACTCGACCGACGGTGAGCACTGTCATTTGAACGTAGGTAGTCTAACCTACCTACGGAATTTAATTGTTAAGCAGATTCACGAAACTTCAATTTTGGTGGTTTATAAGTACCTACACATTTCCGAGATATTTATTATTTGTTATACTTACCAAGAAAAAAAAATATACGTCGATATTTAAACTTTTTCTTTAACTTTCGATCTTTTTTTTTTTTTTTTTGCTTTTACTGAGCGTATTAGGTCACAAACAAAAAACGAGGAAACATCCATTGAATTACTACCTACATGGAAACATCATTGTTTTTATTTACACTTTCAATCTTCTTTGACAGAAAAATTCATAATAAAATAATTCATAAGGAAATAAAAAGACTAGAATAAGACGAATGCTAGTCGTCTGAGTTACTTTTTATCATCTGTCTAAAACGACATTTTGTTCTAAAAATGTTTGACATACCTAGGCGTGACGTCATTGTTTAGCAGTTTAGCAGCGTCATAATTATGTACTCATTTTGTGATTTTGGTGAATTAAAAATCGACGACTTGGTGGAAAACAAAACAAGTAAGGTTTTCCGAAGTTTAAGTAGGAGGGCAATTCAGTGATCAGAGTTCATAATTTATTTCTAATGCTGTCGTCATCCCTATTCCGCGACTGTACTAGGTATATCAACGAAAATGTATCATCAATGACAGCAGTAGTAATTCAATGATGACAGCTACAGAAGTAACTAGTATCTCATCTGTGGCTACAGTGCGGCGCTGATGAACTGACATTTTTAGTTAGGTACACAACCAAGTAACTACTGTCTCATCTGTGACACAATTTTCTGTGTCCCTACGCCCTACACCTACCTACTTACTTTGCAGTTTTCGCACTGCCCCTGGCAGATTTGATTTCTCCTTGTAGTAAGTCTCGTTGCAATGATTCTCTCGTACATAATAGCCTACCTAAGCTAGCTTTAAAAGATTGATTACAGGGTGTACTTAACAAAACTGGTCAAGGAACTTGGGGTTTCTATCCCATACCAAAGAACTTTCCCCAAAAGATGCAAACCCATAGGTTTTTTTATTTATGGTCGAAGACGTCACGAACCTCAAAGGGAAAGAAAGAAACCCTTATAAGATCACTCGTGTGTCTGTCTGTCCATTCGTCTGTCACAGCCGAAACTACTAGACCACAGATTACTAAATAGTTTACTTACTAGACCGATTGATTGAGTTGAAATTGGGTACACATATATGTAAGTCGGTGACCCAAAGACGGACATGTAACGTAAATTAATTTATTTGAAATATGGGGGCCACTGTCGGGGGGTAAATTAGAAAATTAAAAAACTTAAAACTTATCGTGTGACATATCAAATGAAAGGAATTTTTGTGAGAATCTCAAACATATATAATTTTATCATAGTTTCGAAGTTGTTTAAGAAAATAGGCAAAAATTGACCATTCCGCCCCTCCCTCTATCTCCAAAACTACTGGCCTAAAACTTTTAAAAAAATCACAGTATGAGGTTAAATGCAAAGATTACAGGAAATTCTATGAAGAAATCTTAAGTCCTTCCGTTCTTAGAGGAAAAATGAATTTTCCAAAGTCCGTTTGTTTAGAAAATAGGGACACCTAGTGGGATCTAGTAGTATCTTCTACATAGTTAATTTACGTAGTAATACAACAACAGCAATTAGTTTTTTTATTAGCTATATCTGTAGATGGCGCTGTAGATGAAAATGAGTTTTTGTTACGGAACCCCATTGAAGAATTAATTGTTCAATGCGGAACCCTTAGTGTGGGAGTTTGACTCGCACTTGGCCGGTTTTTTATGGTCGAAGATACGCCACCACTATTTTATGAATTGATAGCTAAACCAGAAACTTTTCAGTTTTCTTACCTACACTTCCAAAAAAATGGAATTTGTACATAGGCAAATCCAGTTTTTTACAAAACAATTGGCACTGTTCAAAATATTTAAGTTTTTTTTTTTAATAATTTAATAAACTTTTTTTAGAAACTAATTTTATTTTTTTTCTTTTTATTCACTGGTTATTTTTTTATAATTGTTCAAATGTTTGTGATGGATGACGTTTTAGACTCAAATACTATGCAAAAAAGGCCCCAAGTACTAATTTCAACTGACGATTATGAATATAATTAAGTTATTTAGTATGTGTTTACAGTATAAAATCGTTGTAACTAAATGATTATTTACGTGCCTTATAAAAAATCTGAACAATACCAATTGTGTAATGCCGGCAGTGGCGTCATCGTAGGCCAATCAAGGGCAAATATTTTTTTATAACAATATGTGAAAAATTAAAAATAGCGTGTTATCTTTCCAGAATGACGTCGCCAGCGATCACCAAGTCTCCCGACAACCAGAAAGTGGAAAAGAAGTCCCCGACGCACTCGGCGGCGAGCGAGCGTTCGCCCGCGTCCGAGTCGGGAGCAGCGGCGCCCACGCCGCGGCCCGACCACTTCAGCTGGCTGCGCATCTTCAAGCTCGCCGATCTCATGATGAAGCAGGGGTGTTAAGTCTAGTACGGTCTAGCCAAATTGCCGTTTTAGTAGAGATTTTCGCCAACATTCGTTATTCAAAATTATTATACAAAAATTGTATGTATTAGTTGGCAACATTTTTTGTTGTTCCAAAAACAATATGAATTAATAGCAAAGATACTATAAATTATTGATAGGTATGTAGAAAATAGGTCAAGATGAACGATCTTGTATGAATTTATGTTTTATTTAATGTATTTTAAATAGGCATAAAAAATTTAGATATTATATTTCGTAGATTAGTGTATGGTAGAAACTAAAACTTTAGATAATTTGTTTCTTTTGCAATTTAACACCGTCTATAGAACGTTTTGAACTTTGCGAAGTTTTAATGTAAAACACAGATCGATGCTGAAGACAGTTCTGGAATATTAAACATTTTAAAATATTATCTTGTAGAATAGACTGTTGAGTAGATACTTATTCAATTAATTTAATATTTAATTTAAAATATTATCTTCTTGTAGAATAGACTGTTGAAAATAGTAATTTTAAACAGTAGATACCTAATCAATTAAATGTATTCAATTAATTAAAATAAAGATCGTTGATTTATTTTGTTAAGTATTATTCATTTTTTTTATTCCCTCAAATATCTTTATCAAATAGTTAAAGCAGTAATATTACAGATTTTTGTTATTTTTGACGTCAGTTACTCCTAAACGATAGAAAACCCCAAGGTTGAAAAAAAATACCCTTATTGTTGATGTTCACTAAAGTCAAAAACCATTAGAAACAGTTTGAGCAGTTTTGTCTCGATAGAAAAAAATCCCAGATAGGTCTACACCGTTACTTTAAACTCTAGATAAGTCTAATATTTTGAAGTATAAATTGTTACTTTCAACTCTATGACTAAAATTTTGAAGTATAAATTTAAAAAAAATATACAACAATATTAGTTATGATAATACTAAGTGAGAAATGTTATTATTTTTTATACTTTCTTTCGGAAAATTGAAACTAAACGAAAAACATTGAAAAAGTGTAAAAAAAAAAACAGAGGCAACTGTTCCAATCAATACCTCGCCTTAATGGAAAACATAATATTGTACAAAAATGAAAGTCACTTATTTAATGTAATATTTTTTTTAATAGTATTGGTAGGTAGGAGGTACATAACACGCAGGAGTCTGGGTTGTTTGGATAAAGGGAAGTAAAGATACAATACTATTTTCAATATGTACAAAATATACAATTATTACTAACCTAGCACTTTATCATTAATTTAATTATGATCACAATATGTTTATATCCTTAAATCATTTAAATCGAAACCAACATCGGGTACCGGCAACGAGACGCATCTGGACGCAGCTGTTGCGTTACAACAGTTAGCCCACACGTTCACTTTTGCTGCACACTTGAGATCAAATGTTAATTTTACAACTATTTAAACTCGAATCATCTCTCACACGGGCAACAGCCACTGCCGGAGGCGCCTCAGTGCGTAAGGCCGGCCGCGTACAACACCAATGCGCAAATCATATTATACTTCTCACGTCACGACAAGTCACGTCAGTTGGATTCTCACATCAGTTTATAGTGATTACATGTAGGCTGCTTTTGATTACGCAACTTAATTTAAACCCAAATGGGAACAGAAATCTACAACATTACTGTGAGCATTAGAAAATGTATGAATATAATAATATTTGTTTTAGTAATTGACTTAATGTTTTTTACACAAGGATGTAGTTATTTACTGATCGATATTTAGTAAGTTCTTTATCCTTTAGCAGGAGAACACAGTTGAACCCAAAAATAACAACATCCCAGATATCAAATATGAAAACTAAGTGACATACCAATTCATACCAATTTAAAATATTTTTATATTATATAATTCTCATTTGTTGCTATCTCACATAATTTTAAATACTGTACCTCTATGATGTATAAAGAATTATTATTTACAATTCCTTTTGAAGGAATCTGAATTAGAACAATAAATATGTTTTAAGAGTGTACATACATTATTGGGCGTCTGTTTGTAATAAAATAATACATTTTAAAATTAATGGACGAAGTGACGAGTTCGTTAAGTGTTTCTCCTAGCTAAGTCGAGAATCGCTTACGACGGAAACATGACAAACATACAATCATTCTTCAAATTTTATATCCTAAAATGAATACAATATACTATACCTGTGCTAATACATTCTATATCGTACATATAAAATTACAATACATAACATATTTTGTACTTTGTTTTTCCGTACGACAGCACAGCCGCACACACCTACTGCGATGTCACGTCACGTGCGGGCCGAGTCACCTGCAGCGTATGCGTTCCGTCATAGATGAGAGGGCTTTATTGCTAGCAAGAAGCGATGCACAAATAAACTAATAATGCAGACAAACAAAACCTATGAGAAGTACAATATTGTTAGCGTTGCATTGTCGAAAGGACTGTTGATACGGCACATTGTCACTTCAGCAATGACTGATAGAGACAGCGCAATAGCAACGAATGAGGATAAAGAAGGCGGTGAAAGCGAGGAGGTAGGTCCTTTACGGAAAGCTACGAGTTGGGGTCGAAGGGAGGGAGTGTGTGCCACTCCAAAAACTGAGCGACACGCGAGTCGACATCGGCGGGTGCCGCACTTTGATTTTCGTACCTTCTATCAGTAGGTTTAGATAGCCAACCGTTAGAAGGTACGAAATATAGGAGATTTACTGCGTTATTGGGCGAGATCCCGCGCGCGAGTCTGGTTTAGCTAAGATTGAGAGCATGCAGGTAGCGAGCCTCTAAATTCTCATACAAACATACTCCGCGCCGGGGTCTCGCTGTTAAGATTACAGACATAAATTCTGGGTTAAATAAATAAAGAACATTGAATAGCAAATGAGGTCGGGTTGGTGCGATCGAGCACAGCGGCAGAGGTCGGTCGGAGCAACCCGACGGTACGGGCGATTGGAAAGGCAACGCAAAGGAGGAATGAGCCCCGGCCAGTCGCGGCGGCGGAGGCGGCGGCGGCGCGGCGGTCGCGCTCGCGCACACACTACACTGTTACGCGTGACCCATAACACTATCTACGGTCTACGTTAAAAAGACAGAATCACAGTTTATTTTCCATGTGTATTTAACTCTTACTGTTTACACAAACATTTCCACTATAGTTATGTTACGATTAAACGATGATCATTCGACCCAGTAGTCATGAGTTTCCATTACCTACCGTAATGATCTAAGCGGATAAATCGAATTTAGTAAGTATAGATTTAGTATTTACTATTTACAGAATTTAAATTATTTTAGACCTAGTCGCTTAAAACAAAATAACAATTTACACTAACGATTAAAATGCTCGAATAGATTGCCACTCATCTAATCGGAACCCAAAATTAAATATATTTTTATCAACTGACTTTGCCATTTATTATCATTATTATTTTTATAAATTTAAACTCCGAATAACGTCGAGCCCAGTCGACAATAACAAAAGTATTTTACAAATAAGCTATGACTTACAATCTAGCACTTAAATAAGTGACGGCGCTTAACCAACTAAGTGATACTTTATACAGTGGCGGCTCGGCGCCGCGCTTATAACAATAAATAATGTTACGTCACGTCACTGCAACGAGAGTTCAGCTTCGCAGAGGTATTCCGTCTCAATTCCTACGAGTGTGGCTACGTTCCGGGATCAACGATTTACCGTTCACATTCTCCATGTCCACCAGGTCGAGCGATAGCTAGCTAAGACAGGAGTAAACAAAAATAAGAAGTTTCACAACCTGGACGTATTTACAATGCGATTATTAATCGAGGGTCCGTTCCGGCGTCGATTACTTGTCACGTCCGAGGTGAGGATAGGTCACTGTCACTGATTACGGAGGTGTATTCCGATGTTGTAAGTCGCGAGGTGGTTACGCACGGTCGGCGGCGCAGGGGCGGTCGCGCGGGGGCGGTCACGCGGTGGCGGTGGCGATCACGATGAGCAGGTGGGCGATGTCGGCCACGCGGTGCATCAGGTCGGGCGCGATGCGGCTCAGATTCTCGTTCGCGAAGTCGCACGACGGGAATATGTGCACCGTGTACATTGCCTGAAACAACGAGCAACACAAACTAGTCAGTTTAAGAACACCAAAGTACTGGGAATCTTATCATCACTTCAGTCAGTCGCAAGACATGACCTACATTAAGAGCGCTCCTGGACAGCATGCATGCATATAGCAGGGGCTTCTTTCAAGTTTCAATAAATTATCCTATTCATCATCAGTCCTCCTAGCGGCGGGGCTGTATACCGCTACAAGTTGCGGACCCCTGTTATCAGTTCTGCTAGCTGTAATGCCACTCCAACTGCTATGTGACTTAAGCTCTTCTTCGAATCTTCTATTTGGGAACTATAGTGATGTTGCCTAAATGTAATGGGGCCTGGTTACCTGGTGGTGTCCGGGTGGCGCCACGTTGACGATGCCGGCCGCCTGCTTGCGCTGCAGATAGGTGATGAAGCCGCTGGTGAGGTTGGTGGACTGCTGTAGCACGTCCATATGGTCGCGCCCGCACGGCAGCGCCAACAGGATGCAGTGCTCGTTCTCCAGCTACCCAAAATATAACAACACATTTACTTTCATAAAAAACAACAAATATTAATTGAATAACTCAAATTAATTGAAAAACCCGCGCGCACTAGCATTTCTCTGTTAGCACGATGTGACGCAATGGGCATCGGCACCAGTTCACGGTAGATTATCATCAGAATCGCTTGTGCTGACGACAAAGCATCGCAAATATATAAAAAAATATCATTTATAGATAGTACATTCCTTTGCGGGGCGGCGGCGTCGTGGAGCCGTCCGTGTGAAGCAGTGGTAGCGTTGGTGTTACTCACCTTCATCTTGCGGTGCACCTGGTCGAGCTGTGCGGGCTCGAGGCGCATGCGCTGCGCGATGCGGAGCGGCGGCGTGGAGCCGTCCGTGTGGCGCGGCAGCGTGTCGGCCGCCACGCCCGGGTTGCCGCCCACGAAGTGCATCTGCACCGCGGCCGAGTCGTTCTTCAGTGCCAGCAGCCCTTGCCACATCACCGGGTAGCGCTGTAACAGTAACAAAACTAGTTAGATATGCATCACAATTATATACCTATAACCAAATTGAAGATGTTTTCACTCATTTACATGGACTTTAAATGTAAAAAGTTTGAACAGCCCTGTTCAGGTTGACTCAAGACTCAGGTGACGTGCTGTTGGACTTGATTCAAGATTCAAGATCAAAATACGTGCAAATTACACTCTCTCTGATAGTCATATAATTTTGAACTAAAAAAACCGACTTCAAACAGGAAATTAAAGTTCCCCTCGATTTCTCTGGGATGCCATAATCAGATCCTTGTTTCCTTATCATGGTACCACCCTTGGGATATCTTCTTTCCAATAAAAAAAGAATCATCAAAATCGGTTCATAAATGACGAAGTTATCCGCGAACATACATAAAAAAAATAAAAAATATGTACGGTCGAATTGAGAAACCTCCTCCTTTTTTAAAGTCGGTTAAAAATAGTGATTACATAATTTCATTTGTAAAAAATCAAGAAATAAACAATCATTAGTTAATAACGTCAAAATCCAATACTTGATATAAAAAATTCGAGCGAGACCTACAGTACTCGCATATTATGATGTGTAACATGTGACAAAATACTTTATAAAAGGACGGCAAAGATACGGCAGACTAGGCTGTATGGTCATAGATACCTTTGCCTTTTCCGCGCTTTTAAAGCCTGAAAAAAGGACGGCAAAGATACGGCAGACTAGGCTGTATGGTCATAGATACCTTTGCCTTTTCCGCGCTTTTAAAGCCTGAAAAAAGGACGGCAAAGATACGGCAGACTAGGCTGTATGGTCATAGATACCTTTGCCTTTTCCGCGCTTTTAAAGCCTGAAAAAACGCGACTTCCTGTTACACATGGGACACATTTCCGTCCCATTTCACGAAATCACTCCCACAAATTGCAGGAAAGCGAGAGCAAAGATGTTACACATCAAAAACAAATTATGTCATTAGAACATGAAAACAATATGACACGAGAAGTTATACATTAAAATCATTGAATATCATGAATGCCTTTGATAAGTGTAGGCCAGTTCACACGGACAACACGCGGTCACGAGTATAACGCGAGAGTCAGACATCGCTCCAACCATATTAGAGGAAAAGGAACTTGGAATCAGTATGTGACATGGTTTTGGGTTCGGGACTCAGTCAGTGTACGTGACATTGTGTTGGATTGGAGACTCAGTCAGTGTACGTAACAGTGCGGCTAAAGATATAATGCGCATAGAAATCTTCGCCACACTTCCGGAAAAGTTGTAATCCGTATTCAAAACGCCGGGAAGACTATAGGGTTTAGTATCATCGGCAGATTATACAGAAGACCGAAGTGTACAATCAGCCACTATGCTTGGTGTAGGTGGACTACGAGACCTGGGCGGTGCTACTATTTCTCCAGCAATGCCGACTTGAATATCGATATATCAAGGCGTTGAAGTGTTTGTATGAAAACTCTCGGTATATGTGACATGGTGTTTGATACTGACCCGGAGCAACATCTGCAGCGAATCGGCCTCGCGCGGCACCTGCGAGGCGTGCGGCGGGCCAGGCGGCGCAGGTGGCAGCGCGCCGGGCAGCCGTGACGTGCCGTGCGCCGGCGGCGGTGACCGCCCGCATCCTGCTGCGTACACTATAATACAACGTAAGTGTTAAGGGCAAACAAAAATCGAAGGGCTGGACCTTTTAAACTATCGCTTCAACTAGAAATTGTGACTCCGTACTGGAAAAAGCTCTTCTCGTCGGACAAGGCGTATGAAACGCCTGCACCTAGTGCAGGCTCCAGCAAAACAGTGTTATTTACAAACGTCCGTCCAGATACCAGTGATATTTGCCACCAGATACCAGTGTTATTTGCCAATGTGTAAGGTCTAGGGACATATAACATTCAGCTGTCTTTGTAACGTTTGTGTCGCGGTTCTCAGTGAAGAATAATAGGGACTAACTATTTTGAAATGGTGCACAGCTATTTGTCCAACCCTTTTTGCAGGTATTCTGTAGTTACACAAGGTATTTTTTTTAATGTTAAGAACGTAAGACAGTCAAGCATTGATGCCTACCATCATGTTTTTGGACCATTTGCGTCCTATAACATGGCTATGTTTTGTATACACGCGTAAGTATACTTACATATGAGTCTGTCATTGGGTGCGGGCGAGTGCGCTGGGCGCGGCACTCGGGCCGAAGGTGGTCGGCGCAGCTCCAGCGGCGGCGTCGGCGCCTCGCACCCTTCTGCCTCCAGGGTTCTAATTACAAACATACTCAGTAAAGTTCATGTTTCAACAGTTGTTTAAGGGGCTCCCCTATCCCAATGGTCTTGAGCATTCAGCCTTCCTAACACCCCACCCTACCCTACCTCACCTCTAAATTCTTACGTATAATAGACATGTACTGCCATCTAGTGAAAAATTGGTGTACTACGATGTTTACTACCCTTCCTCGATAATTCGAAATGATAATAACGTCATCTTACGGAATTTCGTCGTACTTCGATCAACTGGTACTTCGTTCTAGACCAGGAGCTCACATATTTTTTTATACAATGTTTATTAAAAAAATGTATAAATGGACAAATCACACATGGTCATCTGGCCCCAAAGTAGGATAGCCTGTGTTATGGGAACCAGAGACTGGTATACATACTTATATACGTTTAAATACATACATATATGTATAGATATTTAACACCCAGACACAGAGCAAACAAATCTGCTCATCACACAAATGATTGCCCTGGGTGGGGATCGAACCCACAACCCTCGGATCAGTAGTCAAGAGCACATTACCACCCCTCGTCTTTCAGTACTCAAAATTATCAATATCAATCAATTATAAACTGTTGCTAGTCAATTTATATATTATGAAAACATCATGTACGTCCGTAAGAAATTGCATTTATTTCCTAAAAACAGAGAAAGGCATAATTTGAATTTAAGAAATGTAACTAGTATCTCATCTGTGCCAATACTTTAAATGACTAAATTAAATAGTAGTTTATGAACTGTCATATAAAAAAGGGTTATTAAAACACGAGTGAGACAATAATATCACATGAGTGTTTTAATACCTATAATTATATGTAGTTACATACACTACTTTATGTTCACTCATGCAACTTTCTTTTTTCATCATGGGTTTTTATTGCCAATTCGCGGATATTCGGTGGTGTCAAATCTGTATCACTCACTAATATCAATTTATAGGGTTCCGTACCTCCAAAGGATAAAACGGAACCATTATAGGATCACTCGTGTGTGTCCTTCTGTCTGTGACAGCCAATTTGCTCAAAAACTACTGGACGGATTGAGTTGAAATTTGGTACACATATGTAAGTCGGTGACCCAAAATACGGAAGTGAAACGTTAATAAATTAATTTTAAACATGGGGCCGTTTTTGGGGGGTATATAAGAAAATTAAGAAAAAAGTTTTTCAAAATATATTGCGTGATATTATTATATGAAATGAAAGGACTTGTGGTAAAATCCTATTTTTTTTCTTTTGTGATGAAAAGATTTGAAGTCTTTTAAGAAAATAGGCGAAAATTGACCATTCCCCCACCACCCCCAAACACTCCAATTGCATTTTGCGATTCCTCAAAGGCATCATAAATGTTGCGAATAAGTGCAACTCCTGCATCGGTTGTTGAGCGACCTTTCGTGAAACCAAATTGTTGGTTATGCAGTAGTTTGTTTTCTGTAAAATGTTGTAGCATTTGGTTAAGCATAATCTTTTCAAATACTTTATTAAGAACTGGCAGTACAGAAACTGGTCTGTAGTTGCCCGGATCAGTTTTTGAACCAGATTTATATAAAGGTATCACTTTACTAAGCTTCATGAGATCTGGAAAGACGCCACTATCAATGCTAATATTAAAAAGACAGGCTAAATATGGCGCTAAAGTATCAATTACATTACTGATCGATGTATGATGTGCGGCAACTTACTAAAGAAAATGTACTGTAACAACCTTGCACTATAAAACACCCAATAAAAAAACCTTAAAAATGTTTGAATGAGTTTACTGCAAAGAGAATTTCCCTTATTAAAAAAAAATACTTGAAACATATTTTTTTAAACATTACAGTTGTCTGTGGATGAGGGAACGTACCAAAACCAATGACCAGTTTCAGTTTAGGAGTAATAGTCGACCAACCTAAGATGTGCGGTTGAATTTATAAAAAGTTGAGATTTTTCATGCAAAATGTTCTATGCCAACTGTACAAATAACTTTGTTTTTCAACCGTCTTCCAAAAAGGAGGATTATTTTGGTCACTTTTAAGAGCCATTGCTTTAACGATTTTAATAAAACTTTGCAATGTTACTACAACTTGTGTTCATTATTCCAGGAAAAATCGGAATAAGGTACTTTCCATTCAAATCTAGTCTCTTTTGTTATATTATTTCAAAAATTTTGTAAAACTTTGTGAGTTACTTACTAAATACACTGAGTAGTTCATTATTCCATGAAAAAATCGTAATAAGGTACCTTCCATACAAACAGAGATTATGTGTAAATTTTTCATCAAGTCCGATTAATATATACGTACATCTCTCTTTTCAACTAACGCTCTTGCTTCTATATAGGTAAGCGTGTTTGAATGCTGATGTAGATGATGAAGGGAAATATGACAAGTGACGGCGGCGGGCGGACATCACGGCTAGTGGTCACACACGATTAAAAGCAAGAGTTACATACCGTGTGTAAGGAGATGGTGTGGCGCGCGCCTCGTGCTGCGTGGCGCGGAAGTGTTGTTGGTACATCTGGTAGTGTTGTTGCGAAAAGTGCGGGTACATTCCCTCGCCCTGTGGAACAATGCCCAACTTACATACAAATGTATTAAACCAAAAACCTTATTTTGTTCTTAATTCAGAACTATCTAGCACTGCCAGCTAAACACTCCTTGACTGTTTTGTTTCCTAGTTAGTTAAACTACAACAGTTTGGTTAAATCTGGCTTGAAAAAGCGAAGTAATCGTATTGCTAGCAGTGCAGTTTAGCTGAGTGAACTAATATTTATATTGTAATGTGTAAATGCAAATAAAACTCTGCCAACTACTCTGAATCAAGAACTATAAACGCAATTTGAGGTGAGCTTTAAAAACACCAGGCTATTTTAATTAAAATCTAAATCTAAAGGCGCCAGAAACGAAAACAAATATTACATTATGGTATACCGAAGTGACTGGTGAAGTCTGTTGATGGGCAGGCGGTGGGCTCCTAACTAAGTCTGCAGACTATCCCAGATAGCATGAACAAAGTTAAAAATTTTAGTTTACTACTGACTCAAAAATTACTACTTAAAATAACTTAAAAATTAAAAACATTTTATTGTAACAAAATCATTGCCTAAATGTACTTGGAAAAAATTGAACTCACCATAGCCATTTGCCCTTGAGGACTGATAGTCGGCACGCTTGTAATGGTAACGCGAGAAGCAGCTCCTGTGTAACAAACATACGAGATTGGGTAAGAGTGAAACTCTGTACGACGAGGTTACTATGTGTGCCGGAAAATTTATTATTATTTGTTTATTATAAATGTGATATAACTAACTCGTAAAAATCTGTTTAAATTATCTGTTTTGGTGTGCTAAATTAAAAATTAACAAAATATCGTTATTTATTTAATATTAGACTATCTAAATATTCATGCATAAAATAATTTCATTGTTATATTAGCACGGCTCGTTCGTTAGCTTAATCCGCTAGATCGCGACATCCACAGCAAGTTGAGTGCTGGATTTTAATCTGTCAGCGCGAGGAAAAATCTTTTTAGAAACAGAAAATCCTGGGCGAGCCAAGTCAAGCTGTACACTCTTTCCGTTGAGATAAAGCTTTTACCTGCATAGGTACCGACCGGCTAGTGACTATTTTTGTTATTATTTTTATTTTCAATAAACCCTGTTGACTGACTCGGTGGCTCAGTGGTTAGTGCTCTTGACTACTGATCCGAGAGTTGTGGGTTCGATCCCCACCCAGGGCAAACATTTGTGTGATGAGCAGATTTGTTTGCTCTGTGTCTAGGTGTTAAATATCTATATATGTATGTATTTAAACTTATATAAGTATGTATATCAGTCTCTGGTTCCCCATAACACAGGGAATCCTACTTTGGGGCCAGGTGACCATGTGTGATTTGTCCCAGAATATTTATTTATTTATTTGGCTCGCTTAAATGTTGTAATTTCTTGATATGGCCCTTCTCAAATTATATTTCCTCATCCTTGCACTAGCCTATTTCACGCAAAGATACGTAGAGACGCACTTACCTGGGTGGTGGTGGTGCGGGCCGACGACGGCCACCTGCTTGGCGTGCGGGTGGTGCGGGTGGTGTGGGTGCTGCTGCTGCGGCGCGAGGTGCGACGGCGGCGGCAGGTGCGCGCCACGCGGCAAGCTCGCAGTGCCCGCGTACCGCCGCGCCACCGCCACCGCATCACCTTCGCGCGCCTCGCCCCTGCAACACCACTAACGTTACTACAATTGTTCATCCTGCGTACCTTTCACTTGGCCTACGTCTTACGCGCGCGGTGACGTCCATGTGGTCCAAATAAAGACATTGTGGACTCGTCGGTAAAACAAAACATTCCTCCGTGTTAAGACCAATCAATGTGTTCTCTCGCGTACGTAAGCCGTGTTACGCAGTGTCTTTGATTAAATTTAGGTCCTGTTGCGGGGCGGTATAACCTAAGATTTGCTTCGTGAAGTCTCCTCCTCACAGTCCACTCACTAACTCGAACGAGGATTTCACACATTTACAAGACTGCTCTGGATGTTAACGGCAGTATGGTGACGGTTTCTAAGGGAGGTTATGACAATAAATCAATCGTCACTGCGACGCGATTCTTTTTCGTCCTGATTCAGCTCTCCTTCGATGAGCACCGGTCTTTAGCTATCGCCAATAGACCTGTTGTACAGTAGAACGGCTTATGGATAAAGTTCTTGTCACATACACATGACTTGTACCGTATTAGAGCAAAGCGATTACACTTGCACATTCGGCATCATTATTGGCTGATGAAATCGAAGAAGTGTGTTGCTTTAAGACTGAATTATCACTGATTCAAAACTGCATTGATTTTTTAGCAAAATTTTGAACAGTCATAAAATGATTCAACTGACCATTCATAATTTTATTCATATTTGGAGATCGATCCAAAGATTAAATTCCTTTGATATTGCCGCCGCGCTGTGGACTCACGGCAAATGCCAACGAACGATGGTTGGCGTTTACTAAATCATCCAGACAGAACCAACGAAGGCCAGTGAAACCCGTTGGGACGGCGTGTACGCACCATTTTAAAAACGTTATACAGCAGTGTACAGCGGTATGATGATGATGTTTGTGAATGGGGGCTGGCTGCAGTCGCAGTGACACTTCCACTGATCGGATCTTTTGAGTCTACTGTTTACTCCTATAACCCTTGCACTTTAGCCTAGTCAAAGATAACTGCATCAATGCAGTTATTCCACTGAGACCTGAGTGCAAAGTGTTTGTAGTCCTCCGGTTTTGGTTAGCTATCCCCTCACGCTTGCTAGCCAGGATATCACAGTGAGAAGTGTTGCATTGATTCTGTAGCTTCACCACAGGTCCTGCAGGTCGAGTTATTCGTCATGCGTCAGACCGATTTTTTGCAGGTGTGGGTTTGTGGCAAAGTGACCCGTCAATACTCCCGGTTACAGCCCTGTCACATATCCTGCTGTTTTTAAACGACTTCAAAAAAAGGTGGTTTCTCAATACGACCGTATATTTTTTTTTTATGTGTGTCCGCGGATAACTTCGTCGTTTATGAACCGATTTTGATGATTTTTTTTGTTGGAAAGGAGATATCCCAAGGGGGTGGTACCATGATAAGGAAACCAGGATCTGATGATGGCATCCCAGAGAAATCGAGGGGAACCTTAGTTTCCTGTTGAAGTCGGTTTTTTTGTTCAAAATTATTCTAAATGTATTTTTTTTGTTCAAAATTATTCTAAATGTATTTGGTCGCACCTGTAGTCATTTAAACTCGTCGTTCACTCACCTGATGAGCAGAGGTGTGGCGCGGTCGGCGCGCTCGGGCAGGCGGTGAGGCAGCGCGGGTGACTGCACACGCGCGTCGCTGGCCTCCGCGCCACCCGCCAGCGCGTCTCGCCGCCGCGTGCGCTCGCCACTCGTGCCGGCTGCCTCGCCCGCACACCCCACGCCCATAGCGTTCGCTGTGACAAACAATATTTTGGTTGCACTAAAACATTTTTACTTTCAATTGGGTACTTGACAGCATCAAAAATAAATTCTGAAATGAAGTTCACAAAATAGCCCTCCTTCTGAATTTCAAAAAACTTACTTATTTGGTTATCCATAAACATTTTCTATTTTCAATTTATCAAAAACATAATTAGTACGTCAACCGCCATGAAGAAATATGACGTCATAGTTCAATATTTCAAACATGTTTTGAACAAAATCTCTTTTATGACAGTTCATAAAAAGTAAGTCAGATGGTGGTCAGATGACTAGTAGGCAACAACCGAATTGTGTGTGTAAGCCCATGAATGTGAAAATTTATCATATCCGAGGAATCAACAAGAATGTACACTTACACTGTGTTAGGCTTTCATTCTTTCAATCAAAACAAATACAGTAGAGCCTCGATAATCCGGACGGAAAAAATAGGCTCTGGCGTATTATCGAGGTGTCCAGTGTCTGAAATTTTTGTTCTTAACAACACACTTTTGAATACATGATATTATCCTACTTCCAACTAATATTATGGATGTGAAAGTTTGTATGTGTTGATGTTTGTTACTCTTTCACGCCTGAACTGCAGAACGGACTTAATGATATTTGGTAGGTAGACAGATTAGGACTTGGATTAACATATAGGCTACTTTTTTCCGCTACGCACCCTCGAAGACAGTCATAGAAACGTTGTCCACGCGGGTGAAGCCGCGGGAAAAAGCTAGTATTTCATAACAATTGAGTGACAAACCCTTAGAAAAAATATTTTTATTAGGAAGTCTTCGTAAAAACCGGCCAAGTGCGAGTCAAACTCACGCACTAATGGTTCCGTCATCATATCAGCCGAAGGATGTCCACTGCTGGACATAGGCCTTCCCCAAGTATCTCCACGACGACCGGTTCCGTACTAAAAACTAATTTTCATCAACAGCGCCATATATAGATATGGGTAAAAGGGAACTAATTGCTGTTGACATATTACTACGTAAATTAACTATGTAAAAGATACTACTAGATCCCAATGTGTCGCTAGTTTCTAAACAATCGTACTTAGAAAATTTTATTTTATATGTAAGAACGTTCTCATAGATTACCCTGTGCATTTAACTTCATATACTGTGATTTTTTCAAAATTTTAGGCCCAGTTGTTTCAAAGGGGAGAATGGTAAATTTTCGCCTATATTCTAAAAATAACTTCAAAACTATTTAACTTAAAATAATAATAAAAAAAAATTGAGATTCTCACAACCATTTCATTTGATAGTCACACAATATAGTTCGCAAAACTTTTTTTTTTCTAGTTTCTAATTTAAAGCCAAAAGCCCCCATGTCAAAATTTATTAAAATAATTAGAGATTTTTTTGAGAAAAAGTAACAAGAACCTAGATTTGTAAGGGAGACCTTATTCAAATCTATCGTGGAATAACGAACTACAGCGTAACAATATATTTTCTTTTGTTTTTTTATACTATTAGTGTAAGACAATCGATTCCCATCAAAATCTAAACTGCAATTTTTTTTTCGATACAGTTGCTCGAAAAGTGGTACTTTATATGCCAGTCAAGTGAGCGCAAAATTGATTTTACCGCACACGTGCTTTTACTTTACTACTTTTTTTATTTCTAGCTCGGAGGAACAATTTCTAGCAAATAAAAAAAATAATAACCAAAGATACAGAATCTTCTTTGAATTTTGAAAGGAGAATTTGAAAGGAGAATTTTAAAAGAGATTGGTTATAACTCCGCCCGTGAGGTTAGTACATAACGCAAGCTGATTAGATTCTCTTTGGGTTATATCTTTGTGAAGAAAGGAGAATAAATATGAATTTTCCAATGAGGTTTTAATGCGTTCATTAATATTGTTCCAAGCCTTATTATTATCTATATATGGTAATATTTAAAAAAACCTACGCATGCGTACGTGTGTCTAGCTAAATTAAATATGGCGCAATTTTCGTAAACTAAATTGTCTTGTTTTGAATACAAACAAAATTATGAATATACGTGTAATAAAAATATACTTTATGTGTATGTATAAGAAAAAACAAAGTGAGATTACTCTCTGGACATTCAAAATAGCCAAAAGTCGCGTAAAATTAACTTTGGTTGCCAAAACCTTGATAAGTATGTACCCATGTATTTAATTTTTTTGTCACAGTCGGTTTTTCAGTTTTCTTAAAACTGTATTAAAAAATATTGTATGATAAAAATGGTGTAAAAGAAAATAACAAACTCATGACGATGGTTTTTACTACACTTGTATCAAAAATAACTATTGCCAACACAATACCTTCTTCACTTATTCGTCGCTCGAAATAAGTAATTGTCTCACCTCTAGCGTCTCCCGTTGCGGCGACGATCGCCTCCGAGGCGGGTGCTGCCGAAACGAGTTCCGGGTTCCTTAAGTCGCGCAGTAGCGGTGGTGCGGGCTTGTCGATCTCCATGGGGACGCGCTCGGCCTGCGCCTGTGGGTGCACCGGCGGCGTAGAAGCGGCCGCCTCGAACGCGCTTGCCAGTTTAGCGCTAATCTCTGATATCATCTTCTTCGGAGGCTTCATTATCGCAGTTGGCGCTGGAGCCGGAGCTGGCACTGCGGCGGGAGCCGGAGCCACGACAGCGGTCGGAGCTGGAGCCACGACAGCAGTCGGAGCCGGCGCCACCACAGCAGTCGGAGTCGGAGCCACGACAGCGGTCAGAGCAGGAGCCACGACACCGGTCAGAGCCGGTGCCACGACAGCGGTCGGAACCGGAGCTACAACAGCGGTCGGAGCTGGAGCCACGGCAGCGATCACGGCCGGGATGAGCGGCTGGGTCGTGACTGGTGCCGTAGTTGGATGGCTTGCGGGTGAACAAGACGCCACTTGAGGTGAATCGGACTCTTCTTTTGCCCGAATTAACAGTTCAGTCAATTTTGGCACCTTAGGATCTGTCGGTGAATCTTCCTTCTTTGAGATCTTTTCGTCGCAGCTGTCCATAGAAGCATCCGACAAACTCCTATCTCTGGTTCTTTTAACACCACGCGGAGATTTTCTGGTATCAGATCCAGAACCTTTGTCCTGCTGGTTCCCTTTGGCACTGACTTGCCTTGTTTGTCTCTTTTTATTATTTGTATCCTTAACTGCTTTGTTCTGAGCGGTCCCTTTTACTACATCTTCTATTACTTCATCCACAGTACTTCGTTGTACATCTTTTGCCAGTAATCGTCTCGATTTTCGAGTGTTTAGAGGTGACACAAAATCTTCAGGTTTGTCGTCTTTTATTGATTTTTCAGTATTTTTAGTTTGCTCTTTGGGTGTTATACTGAGCGTTGATGTTGCTATGGCATTTGTTTGTCCAGAAAGTGGACTTTTTATAGTTAAAATTAATCTTGGCCGAGATTCTGACTTATTGGTCGAGGTGGACGATTCATCACCCGAATCGTCATGAAAATCGTATACATCGCCTGGTATATTATTGAGACTATTATTAACAATACTTTTCATCTTCTTGTCAACTTTAGCTCGGCCACCTCGACCACGTTTTGCTGAAGTTGCCCCTCTTGGAGTTTTAGAAATTTGACGAGTCTGTACTCTATCTTGAGCTTTGTCTGATTTCTTGCCACGCCCACTACGTCCACCTCTCTTACTAGTTGTAAAAGGTTTTTCAACCAGAGTATCTTCTGAAGATTTTGTAATCGTGCTTGTATTTGTCGACGTTTCCATAAGATTAGGGGTATACTCTGATGTGGACTTCCTGATCGGACTTGATGATCCTAGACTGATAGTATTGTTTGGTTCAATCTCAAGGATTTCATTTCCCTTGTTACTGTCTGTAGTATCATTACATAAAGAATCCACTTTCTTTATAACAGATTCGATATTTAGATCTTTTGAGCTCCAAGGGTCAATATCGTCGTTCTTTATTTGATTTTCATTTTGATCGGACAACGAATCTGGATTTGTGAGATCTTGATTGATAGGTTTTACATCTATCGCCGTTTTATCTTCATTTAAACCTGTTGTTAAAACACCTTCTTTGGAAACTTTATCAGTGACAAGACTTTTCTGTAATGATACGTCTTTCTTTTCAGTTTTGTTTGTGCCAATACTATCAAATATAGAATTTATTTCTTTGGTGTCATCATTCTTTGAAACAAATTCATCTTTAGTGTCAGTTACTGTAGAATTACTTGCGTTATTCTCCGAATACACTTTTTCTTCCTTTCCTTGCTTTTCGTAATTTTCAATGCAATTTTTACTTTCATTCTTAAGCATATGTGTCGTAATGGTTGTAAAAGTTTTACCAACATTTATTTCCAATTTCTTTTCTGGGTCATTACTTACTTTTATTTCGTTTGTAGTGTCTTTTAAAAGTTCTTCAAAATCAGTTTCCGGCGTAACGATTGGTTTGAATTGGTTATCTTTCTGTTTATCTGACATTTCCCGATTTTGTCTCTCAGATACATCGTCCGATTTGTTGTAAGGCAACGGACTGTGGTTTTTTATTTGATGTACTTCCCTAAGACTCAAATCTTCTTTTGGGCTCAATCGAATAGTGCCTGCAGTATTACTAGTCTTAATTGATAACGGAGTCATAACCACATTAGTGGTGGCAGCTACTGTGTTTGATGATTCTAGTTTAGTTAGAACTGTAGGAGATCTCAAAGTCGCCATTGATAACACGGAAGGTGTACCTTTACTGGTCTCAATTTGAATTACATTACTTATGGGGGTTGTCGTTAGTAATCTTTGAGAATTTGAGGCATGTATTACGTTTGCACTATGGCTTCTGCTAATAGAACTTTGTTCCTGTACACTGCACATCACCGACTTTGATCCACTGTGAATAATGGAGGCGGTGGAATGATTAACTCCTGCAACGTGTATGATAGGCGCTGTCCCAAAAGGGATGTGATTGCTTTGTTCAGATTTTCTCATTTGGGTTTTGTCGCCTAAGTGGTTTACGTTACTGATTACAACTTTATTGGTGAGATGAAGAGCGGAGTTTATGTTCCCCGCATGAACCGCATTTTGCATAGATATTAGACGGTTTTGTGCCATGACCGTTGGATTGGTGCTGTGTTGCAGACTGGTGGGGGACAGGATTATTTTCGAATTATCATTTGTATGTTCAAGAACATTTCTGTGCTCAATTTTCCTTGCATCTCCAGGTATGCCTTTTTGTTGAGGTGTTAATGAAGGATTACTTACTCCAATTCCTTTATGTTGAACCATATTATTTATATTCATTTGTTTTGAAAGCGGTGCTAAGACTGGAGTGACAGGTAATCTATTAAAATGCAAGGATGATCCTTGTGTTTGCACAAGTACCGAATTGGGCCGGTTAGGAGAGACCATCGTACGCGCATGTGGTAAATGCATAGCTTGAATGGGGCTCAGTGGAGGTTGTTGCATTCGTACTACGGTCAATGGTCCTGGTGATCTTTGTTGTATTGCATTAGGTGAGGGTATTCCAATAGAATTCAAATTTTGCGGTGATGAACTCAATATAGCCATGTTTGTCAAACAAGGAGAAGACATGCCCTCTCCTTGTGGGCTTGCTTTTGGACTTTGCAGTCTTTGATCGTTGGTCAGCCTCGGAGATATAACAATGCCAGACGATTTCTGATACAAAATATGTGGTTCTGGTATTTTTATAGTTGGTGCCTGCATGTTTGGAACTGGTGGGCGGATAATGTTATTTATTACCTGGTATGGTGTGCTAACTCTGTTGGGCGTAATTATAGGTCTCAAAGACGTAGCTATGGTCTGATTCTGCGGAGCTCTCATTTGTACAATGTTCGCAGTAATATGTGTTGGCTTACTTTCACTACTCTCTCTTGGTAACTGACTTGACTGAATATTTAATAAATGTGGTTCTATCAACTTGTTATTTGTCAACGTCCAAGATGTTATAACTGGTGTCGCTGTAGATGTTATTTGTAGAGAATCTCGTTTGGTTGTTTGAAGTTTTAGATCAGTCTCACTGATTTTTATAGTTGGATCATTTGGTTCCACTGAAATAGAGTGCGTCATAGGATTTTGTTTTGACGGTATTACACTAGTGTCTTCGGCAGGTTTAATTTGATCAGATGATGCGTTTGAAGAGTTACTGGTTGCTGTATTACTAGACAGCCTCTCAATCGTCTCGTGTGGTGTATCATCATTCTCTTCAGTATCAGTGTCAATCAACAATAGGTCATTATCAGACACTGGGGTATCTGGTTTCATTTCCATTTCGCTCGCGTTCAGGTTCTGCACTGCTTGTCTCATTTCCTCAGCATCTTCTTCGGGAATGATTTCCGTTCCCGTCGCAATACTTTCGATTTCATCTTGATGTATGGAACTGTTATCTGCCTCATCATAACAATTGGCAAAAGCGTCTACTTTCCCTCCAAAACTTTCTCCTAAAAGAGCAGCCACAGCATCTTCGGTTTCTTCCTGAGAAATAATTGCTCTAGGTTTTTCATCTATCTTCTTGTCAACTTTACATGACTGAGACTCGTTGACAACCTTTTCAGCGGATTTATCTGTGTCTGCTTCCTTTTCCGAATTAGATATACTACGCATAGTGTTTTCACCAACGTCATAAGTTTCAGTTTTTTGTTCTGGTGATATTTTAGTGCTCGGAACTGTTTCCTCAGGTAATGGCACGTCACTTACATCTTGAACAACGTTTTCTAAAGGTGGGGGCATTGGTATGTCATTGACTTTAATAGTATTATTTTCATCAAAGTCTATGTTTCGTTCATCGGACTTTACAGTAGCAGAGATTTTTTTTAGATCGTTCTTTTCACCAGAACTTGTTATAGCAGGAGGACTTTCAGTTAAGCGCGGTAAACTAGGTGACTCAGTAAGAGAATTGCGATCTTCTGTTAGCATTGCTTTAGTATTATCTGTCTGTACATCTATTGGCAAAGGAATGTTTAAGAGCATAGTCTTCGGCGATAGTTGAGTAATTTCTTTCTCGGAAGGGTAGTCATTTTTGTCGATTTTTTCATGGTTAAAATGATGATGATGTTCTTTACGATTTTGTCTGTCTTCTTTGTTTCGTTTCTTTTTTTTCTTTCTTTCTTTATTGTCTCGTTTAAGTTTAGCATGTCTGTCATCTACCTTAGCTGTCGAAAAACTTAAATTCATGTCCCCATAGTTATGATCATGTTGTTGATTTTTATTCGTAACGTAATCAGATAGAGATTCCATTTTAATACAACTGTCTTCATCAGTCATACTGTCAGCAAACAAACGAGCCTCAATCGCCTTGCCTACTGCATCAACATCTAAGCTATTATCATCATCTTTAGAAATCAAGCGTCTTTCCTTCTTTCTTTTTTCCTTTTTACGTCTATTTTCATCCTTAATCTTTAAGTCTTCATTATTTGTTTTTACATTTAACTGTTCATTCGACGTACTAAATGCCGGAGTGTAGTCGGTTATTGAGTTTTCCATCTTTTTGTTTGAAAGATCTACATCTCGTTCAGAATCATCAGATAAAGGCCCAAATATGTCCTCCATTTTACCATCCTTTTTATTTGCGTTTGTTTCTAATGATTCAAAGCAATTAGTGAGCACTTTCTTGTCCTTTTTGGGCTTCATTTTATCGTCTCGACTCTCTTCAACATCACCAGTGGCTCGATTTTTTTCTTTCCGTTTTTCTTTTTTGCTACTATGGCGTCTAGTTTTTTCATGATTTTTAAGTTTGAGCTCATTTTCAATATTTGTCACATCATTTATCTTAATGTCGTCGTCAGAATTTGGAGACTTGTGTTTTTTCTGCTTTTTCTTATGTTTTCTACGAATTCCTATGTTTCTATTCGAAATCATCGACTCGCTTTCCGAAGAGAAGTCATTACAGAGTGCTTTCACATAACTACTTTTACTGTCATTACTTTCTAGACTTGATTTCAATTTACTGTCGTCGCTATCACTTTTTCCAAATAAATTCAGAAGTGAATTTTTCTTTACTTTATCTGTAGAGTCATTTAAAGAAATGTCGCCATCTTTTAGTCTTTGCAATGGCTCGAAATTTGCCAAAAATTTGTTTCTCATTTCACCAAAATAACTAGGACTTTTACATCTTTTGGGTGTTTCATCATCAGAAGTGTCAGATATGATGCGGGTTCTTGAATTCTTACGCGACAATTTATTACGCGAATCTTCTTCAGTACTTGGCATACTAAAGTAGTCATTCATTTTACTGCGATCATAGTCAAGACTGGAGCCATGTGACTTCTCACGCTTCTTACTTTGAATTGCAATACGTTCATCTTCAGAAGAGCTGTCCATTGATGTTTTATTGGACTTTCTTCTATCTTGTTCGGAATCACTGTCTTCGTCCCAACTAGACCTCTTTTTCTCCTCTCGTTTTGCTCTACTTTGTTTGAGTTGACAGAACTTGGCTTTGATCTTCTCTTGGCGTTTTTCTTGTTCTTGCTTCTGCATGTTTTTACATGACCGAGCCTTGACTTTATCGTACATCGAAATATAGGTTGGTTCATCATCTACAATATCAAAAATGCTATGCTGTTTCTTGGGCTCATCTGAGTCAGAGCTATCAGTGCGCCCCTTGTTACAGCGACTTTTATTAGAATCGCTTTTTTCATCCCTGCTTTTACGATCCGTCGACATACGTTTTTCACGAGCACTCTCTTTCCGCTTTTCGTCAGACTTTTGTTTCTTTTCGTCTTTCAATTTACCCATAAGTTCAGCTTGATGCAAAGCGTCTTGTTGCATCTGCAATTGTTGTATTTGTTGCAGTTGCTGAATCCGTTTTTTCTCTTTCATTTCCTTCCTTAGGGCTTTTTGTATTTCGTCTTCTTCACTTGAACGTAGTTCTAAAGTAGCCAAAAAATCCAAGTCATGCTGCAGCCTTTCTGGCTGCGTATCACACTGTAAATTTGTTTTATCTTCTTCACTGCTTAGACTCTTTTTCAGCGGTTTTTTATGGTCATTTATGTCAACATCTTTTAAATCAAGAAACAAATCATCTGGTGGTTTGACTTGATTCTTCTTATCATCTTTTTTACTTTCTATAATCTTAGCAAAATGGCCTTTATTGAACTTTGCGGTCTTGTGTTTTTCGCCACTTCTGGAGTCTTTGGATTCTCTTTTTTCGAGACCTTTAGATTCATTTTTGGATTTTTTAATATCTTCTGAAAGTGAATCTACGCTATCTTGAGAGGACATTCGCCTTTTATGTCCAATAGTTGATGGCAAACTTGAACACGAGTTTAAACGTTCTTTTCTTTTTGAGTCAACGCCAGGTGAATCTAGTGAATAGTGTCTCTGTTTTTCTGAGATTTCATTTTTGCACCTCAAACCAGCTGGTGGATCAAGGGATATATCTTTTTTGCCTTTTAGATGGTGCTCTAAATCTTTTTCGTCTTTATTTTCAGATTTTATCTTAAGAAAGCTTTCAGATTTAACATATTCTCCTGGTTTTGATGACGATTCTTTTTCGTGTTCTTGTTTTATAAGTACATCAACATGTGGTTTCGCTTTACATTTTGCCTCTTCTTTTATGTCATTGTGCTCATCTTTTGTTTTAGAGGAATCATGTGATGTTCTTGACGCTGAAGAGTCTGTAGAATCTTTGCGGTTTAAATCTCTAGAAGTTTCATCTCTAGAAGATTTGCGACTCTTTGAGGAATCTGCATCTTTTTTACTGTCACGTTTAGATTCTGTACTATCTTTACGCCTTTCATTCTTGTGCTTGTCTTCTTTTTTAGCCTTTGATGTATCAATTTCGCCAATATCTTTTCTTTTGTCTTTGTCACATTTATCTTTTCTGTGATGATCATGACGAATTGGTTTTTCTTCTAAATGCTTAGTAGATTTTTCTTCAGAATTATGTTTCAATTTATCATCTGGATGTTTGGATTTTTCAGACTCCCGCTCATTCTTGTCTTTGTGCATTTTTTCTAGCTCCTTCTCTATTTTTATCTTTTCAGGTTTCTCATGTAGTCTTTCATTTGTTGTATCATCTCTTGATTTCTTTTCCTTATCACATTTTTCTGGAGGTTTTTCACTTTTACTGTACTTTGCCTTATCGTCGAAACGATCTTTTTCGGTTTTCTCTTTCATATGTCTAGTCTTTTCGCGATCGCTTTTGTGACGATCATCAATATTTTTATCTGCTTCTGAAATCCTTTTTTCAATACCACATTTGTCTTTGTCCAATGGTCTTTCATATTGAATATTTTCTTTCTCTAGTTTAGTATGAAATGCTTCAAGTATTATGTTTTGATTGTACCTCTCCTTCCCATTTTTATCTTGACTTTTCATAAATTCCTGACTTATATCAGATACTTCTTTACTTGATTTGATACAATTCAAAGCATTTAAACTTGAAAGGTGTGTATCGAATTCAACTTCTTTATTGATATGATTTGGAACTAAAACATCCTTGCTAACTTTTTCGTTTTCTATTTTCAAATCGGATGAACTAAATTTACTTTCTTCTTCAATTGGTGTAGTCGGTGAATATCTGGGAATTTCAGACTTTATACTTTCACATTTCACTGAAGTTTCAATAGCAGGACTAGGTTCTTTTTCAACCTTTACTTCTGTCTTTAGACTTTCCTGACTAAACAATTGCTGAGACAAACAACTGTCATCACTTAACACATTTTCAGTTTTGATAATTTGATTGTCTTCTTTTTTCAATGTACTTGTCTCGATAGGCGAACATTTTTCTTTGCTTCGAAAATCAGGATCAATTTTTTCAATAGCTTCCTTAACCTCTTTCTCCTCCGCCTCGAAAGACGCTTTTACATCGCTATTATTTCCACTGTAAAGATACTCCAGTCTTCTCCTTTCGACGTTTTCTTTTCTGGGGTCACGCTCGGTCTCTGCGCGCTCACGATCGTTCTTTGGCGACGTCCGCTTTTCGGGCGCGTCAGCTGGCTTGTCAGTAGAGGGCGTGCGCAGGCGGATGCGCGAGTCCAGCCGGTAGTCGCTCTCGTTGATCTTGCCGAGTCGCTCGGGCAGGTAGGTTCGCTCGGGGCGGTTTAGTCGCGGATCGCTGGGCCGGTCAGCCGCCTCGAGCTCAGAATCCGGCGCAGCTGCGCTGCCGATGACGCTCAGTGGCAGCGGATGTACGGGAAATGGGTACCGCAGTGCGCGCGGTGTGGAAGGCGTGGAAGGAGTGGCGGGCGTGGAGGCCACGGGGCTTAGCAGCCGCGAGCGCGGCGAGCCGCAGGGACTGGGCGCGCGCACAGCACCCTCCAGCCGCTCCGAGTCTTCGTCGAACACGGACCGCTTGGCAAGCAGCGAGCGGACCACCTCGGAGGGCTTCACTTCGTTTATGTCCACCTCGAGCAGCCGATGGCGGAGACGCGCGCGGTCGGGCGCCTCCTGCAGCGCGCGCGACCCGCTCCACTTTTCATACTTCTCGTCGAGGCTGCGAATGCGCTCCTCGAGCGAGGGTGAGTGCGGCGCAGAGCCAGCGCTGGAGGAGGAGGCAGAGGGCGCCCGCGGCGGCGAAGCGGGCGCGGGCGCTGGCGGCGGAGGCCGCGGCGCAGGTGGCGCCGAGCGCAGCAGTTGCGCCGCGAACTTAGGCAGCGGCAGGCACATAGGCAGCGCAGGCCGCGGCGGCGGCGGCCGGCGGGGCTCGCACGGCAGAGGCTCGTCCCGTAGCGGTGTACCGTCGCGCCGCCGTCGATGCCGACGCCGCGCCGAATGCCGCTCCGCTGGCACCGCTGGCACCGCCGTGCAACCGCGCGATCCCGAACGTGAACGCCGCGAGCTGCAAGTTGCTCCACCACTGCGGTGACGTTCCTGAGACAGTGTTAAAGATTATTTATTAAAGTAATTTAAATAGAAATAGTTTATTTATTAATTCTATTTCATAAACCATACAAATATTTACTAAATAATATTTTACATACTTTTGAGTGTTTTCGATCCTCAGGGCTCGAATCGCGTCGATGTCTTCGCGATCTATGCGGCGAAACAACCACCGACTGTAGTCTATCTTCGTAAGGTGTTTCATCCGCCTGCGGACTAGACCCCAATTCGTCATATACCCTGTAAATGAATAGTTCATTTAGAACGTGATGATAAGTTGATAAGTCCATATTAATTAAATTTGTATGCGGTTCCATTTTGATATGTGAGTGTGTATATGTTAACCTGTATCGCCGGTCAGCAGCGTAGTCTGCCGGATCGTAGTGTTCGAGCGAGGAGTAGCGCGGCGTGCGCGAGGAGGCGCGCCCGTAGCTAGATGCACGCGATCGAGACCCCGCGCCTTCGTATCTGCTGGCAATGTAACAAATCACATAACTATGCACACATGTAAAGCACAGTCGATGCAGTCGATCAATAGATATCATTAGAGGAAGTGTTATTTGTAATAAAGAACTTATTCACAAAATCGTTTCCCATACGAACTTAAAATTAATACTTCTTTTAAATGGATGGGCCACTTCAAATAACACTTTATGCACATAAGCAAGTCACGAAATTCTAGCTTGTGGATAGATCACATTTATAAATATTTTATTTCAAAAAAGATAAGCAAATTTTAAGATAACTATGAAAACCTTAAATCACTATTATTTAGTGACAACGCAATTTCTTAAAAATGTAATCTATCCACAAACTCAAATTTCATGACTTGCTTTTTCGTATGTGCATAAAGTTTCATTAGAATCTGCCAATACATTTTCAAGAAGTAGTAATTTTAATTTTGTATGGGAAATGATTTTGTGAATACGCTCTTAATCATAAACCAGAGGATAGAAAACTTTTAAAAGACCAGAACAAAACAGGTGATGCAATTTAACGCGGCGCCAACGACGTGCAAAATACAACGCGAAAGATAATGTGCGTCCAAGTGGTTTTTTTTATCAACTTAACTGAACTTGCTGAATTATAACAAATGTTTTGCCCACTTAGACACTGAAATAATAGTAGTGCCAAAATAATTTATAAACCATTTATTGCTATTGATGTTCTGTATTGTATAAGCCGCTTGTTTTCCAGATTTAAAAATACACAAAGGACAGAAAAAGGGATTGAATTGGAATTTTCCGCAAAAAGGATTGCACCAATCTGACATTTGCTGACTACACTATGGTACAAAACAAAAATAAAACAAGAATTAAGGTCCTTTCTCCAGTTATATAGAGAAACCTATAATAACGATGATCATATAATCATCATATCAGTCGAATGACGTCAATTGCTGGACAAACGGCTCCCCCAAGGATTTCCACAATGACCGGCCTTGCGTTGCTCGCATCAAGCAGATTTCCGCGACCTTCACTAGGTCGTCCATCCACGGAGTGGGAGGCCTGCTCACGTTACGTCTTCAGGTGCGCGATCACCTTTCGAGAACTTAACTACCCCATCGGTCATCTGTTCTACGAACTATGTGTCCCGCCCACTGCCACTTTTATGTTTAGCGATTCTGTGAGCTATTTCGGTTACCTACGGTCGATAACCTACGGATGTCATTTCCAATTCGATCATACATTTTTTCAAAATTTCAAGTGATTACTCGGGTCATAATGACCCAGCGGCATCAGCGGCGGGTTAAGAAACTGAGCAACTTTTGTTTCTCTAAATTAGCTGAAGATGAAAAAATGGGCTTTTCATATAAATCGACTATCGGACACAGAAATGGGAAAAGCTGATCTTTGTAAGACAAATTTTTAGGGTTTCGTATTTCAAAAGAAAAAGGGAACCCTTTTAGGATTACTCGAGAGCTTCAGGGTCAGGTCTGTCTGTTTTTCAATCACTAGCTAAGCGGTTTACAGGTAAGACACACGAACTTTTTTGTAAATTCCTGCAAATGCCTAAACCCACAAATTGACTAAAAATTCATTATATCAAATAAGTTGTAAACAAACCTGAGCGGGTCATGCCGCGTCGACGGTATGTAACGCGGAGTGAGATCCCCGCTCAGTCTTTCAGATGCAGACAACGCTGCGGAACCACCATGCTTCTCTAGTTGCTCGTAGAACGCTTCCTGGAGGGGCACAAAGACAAATTGATTAAAACGTAATTCGAAGATAACAAACAGTTTTAATTGAACCCAGTGATATAATTATCAATTCATTATTCATAATGGTTCTCACCAAGTAGATTGCGGGTCTTATACAAAATTAATGACAGAAACTGTCCGCTTTCTGTTGTTATTTGAAGCTGGCAAAGTTTTCGAGTTTTTGAACTAGAAAGATTTTAAGAACTAACACACTTTCTACTTGGTGTATACAGGAGTTATAAAAAAATCTCGAATGAAATTTTAAGGTGTTAATCAGTATCAAGTAAAGAACACAGGAACAATATTAAAAAACTCTATCTTGAATAAATTTCACTTTCCCATTCAAACCGAGAAATTACCAAGACGAAAATTCGTAGGTAGATAGCACACTGTATGGTCGTTCGCCTGATACCACCTTTTTTAGTACTGCCTAAATTGCCTAATCAACAAACGGGCGGCCGTTCGCCTTTTTTTTCGGGATGAATTACGTGACTTTATGTATGGAGTGATTTTCTTATGGATTTTTAGAGTTCCGTACCTCAAAAACTAAAACGGAACCATTATATGTATACAAACTGTATGTGTGTCCGTCCGTCCGTCCGTCAGTCACAGCCAATTTGCTCCGAAACTACTGGACCGATTGATTTGAAATTTGGTTCACACACATGTAAGTCGGTGACCAAAGAAGGACGTGTAACGTAAATAAATGAATTTTAAACATGGGGTCCACTTATGGGGAGTAAATTTTAAAATTTAAAAAAGTTTTGCATACTACATATATCGTGTGATATATCAAATAAAAGGGCTTGTTATGTAAAATTTCAAATACATATTTTTGGTTATTTAAGAAAATAGGCGAAATGGACCTCCCCCCCCCCCCCCCTCTTAGCTCCGAAACTTTTGGGTCTAAAATAAAGTTAAATGTATACATTATAGGAAAAACTATGAGAAAATCTAGTCTTTATATTCCCACAGTAAAAATAAAATTTTCAAAGTCCATAATAAGTAGTCCCCTATTTACCTAGAGCAAGTATGTACTGAGAGGTCTTGTTCTGTTGGTAGTTGGAAGTTTTGGTGCGGAACCGTGTTTGTGTGACCCCGAGTCGCACTTGGTCGGTTTTTCTGTATTCTTTACTAGATTCAGATTATGTACTTAAAATATCGCTGGTAATTTTTAAAAACATGCTGTATAAATTATTTTATTGAACCTGATTACTATTGTGTAGCATTCTGTCAGATTTAAGACTTTCCTTGTTGATTGCTTATATTTATATCTGAAACCAGGGAGTTGTAAATGAGAGTATCAGTATAGTTAGAGGAAGCTTACAACGGTCAGTTTATTTAACTAAGCAGTGAGGTTTGGGAAGGGCCGTGTGGCGTGTGTGTGGGTGGGTGAGTGGGTGTCTACTGTCTGGAGAGTAGCGGCTATGTACGACGCCGATCTGAATTCGAGGAAAACGAAATTTCTACGAGCTACGGCAGCTTCCTTTTGGATAAAGACAAAATTTCGCAGCACGTAGCTGGTGGTTCTACAGCCGCGCGGCTGAATTTGTCACCAGGAAATGCATCGATCGAATATGGAATGTCCGCGTGGCCATGTACGTACAGGAAAGCGGGAGCTACCAACCACATGCCACGGTATCATATCCTATATACGACTGCAATGAAGGCTACACACTAATTCACTAGTGTACTTGGTGAGATAAAATAAAATGCAACCCTCCTTGGACGAGGCTTGGAAGTAATTTAAATTAATGATGCATATTTTCTATAACATCCAGAGAAGTAATATCTTTTTACGGCTCATGGGAGAGATGGAGTCAAGTAACAGAAACAAAGACGTAGCTGAAAAAAATAATTGTGTGAAAACTACTCTCACAACAGCAAAGCAACCTATGAGGAGCGGACTTCACGTGGAGTACGTGACATAGTATATCCCTCTGGAGATATAGAAGCTCATTGTGTAAATGAGTATCCCTCATTAGTTGCCGATGCGCTGGGCTGTGGTGGGATGGTGGTCTGACCTGGCACTCGCGCGAGGCGTAGTCGACGGCGAGCCGGTGCCGGTCGGGCTCGGCGGCGCAGGCGAGCGCGGCGACGCGGCGCAGCTCGCGCACGCACGCGCCCGCCGCGCTCGCCTGCTCGAAGTGCACCAGCGCCGCACCCGCCGCGCGATCCACGCACACCGACGTCGCCGCGCCGCACCGCGCCACCGCGCTCAGCACCTGCACACCATCACACCACCCACCTCAACCACTAACCAGATATAGGCCGACAACTTCGCGCGCGGCACTCCTATGTTGGTGCGTGGCGGCGAGGTAGGGCATCGTGGAGTACGGGAGGTGTAGCGGGACAGGCAAGGACACACAATTCGCACCCGCCAACGTCTGTACCCCGCAGGTGAGCTATGCACGAAGTTGTCAGCCTATACACAGTACAGAGGGGCCATCACAGATGCAAGGCCGGCGCGTAATTCGTGCCCCATACTAAACTTTGTATGAAACGGCTTTATACAAAGTGCACACAGCCTACCGTATTGCGATACCACTTATTTGGCCTCGGATCGCGTGTAGATGAATTGTACACAAGTGAGCGAACGTTTCGAGGTAGATTGAGCGAACCCTATCTACAGTACGGCTAGAAAATTATAATGCGCATTGGATTCTTCGTCATACTTTACGAAGTACACAAATAATTTTCTGACAAAAACTGAACACAATAAACGTAGGCGCCCAAAAAATGCATTATTTATTGGGGAAAAAATGGATTCAGTTATTTTAAACAAGGTAGAGCATTAGATCTATCGTCATTGACTCGTGACATCTCATCTAAGTCATGCCACCAAACATCAATTTTAACAGAGTTGATGTGTTCCGGCTTGAAAATAAGATAACCAGTTTCCCATCGCGTTGGAGAATCTTGGTAAGCCTGCTTCCATAATCGGCATCATAGTCATTGACCATCAGGTGAGATGATACAAAGGGCCTACCGATTGCGATATACAAATTCAAACCGTCAAAGGACGTCGTGTCACGAAATTCGGTAGAGCTGTTATTTACACACCGTTATTGGTGAAAATACTTAAATAATTAGTGAAATTAAAAAAAACCACGAACAACCAGTCACTTCAGAGCCACTTCCTAGTGTACCTATCTACTTCGTGCCTAAACCGTGATACTGTCTTGCGCGACTCCCAACAACTGGTCAGCAAACGCTGCGCGCCACTGTCGGCAGTGGACACTGGACAGGCCAGGTGCTAACTTTGTTGATTACAAGCCATTTTACATGAATTGGTGTACTCTCTTTATTTTCATATGAACTACAACTACGGAATCATAAATGGTTTTTCTTTATTCACAATTGGTAAGCCCTTGGCATCATCTCACCTGATGGTAAGTGACGATGATGCCGAAGATGGAAGAGAGCTTACCAAGATTCCCCAACGCAATGGGGAACTGGGGATCTTATCTTCAAGTTGGAACACATCGATGTGTTAGCATTGATGTTTGGAGGCAGGATTTAGATAAGATGGTGGTAGCTAGCCAGACGGGCTTAGAAAATGCCCTTCCACCAACCAAATAGAGTTAAAGTTAAACTCCGCCGGGAATCAAACCCGCGACCTCCTGATGTGATGCTAATGGCCTTAACCACTACGCCACGGAGGTGGTTTAGTGAGATAGTTGATACTTTTTGACTGTCGGTTCTTGGTGGAACATTATATCACATATTTTGGCATATATTTACACTAATTCCACATAAAACTTTTACTGTTTCATGTGGAACTAGTGTAAATATATGCCAACATTGTTTTAGTTAGGTTAACTCTCGAATATAATAATCTATACTTGCGTCTTTTTGATATATGTTACATGTTAAGTAAAATAAGATTTAGGCAACACCACCACCTATCACACCACCGACACACACCTTCGTACCCTCCATCGATGGGCACTCCACACACGGGGACCCCAGTTTGGTCAAAGAGTAGGGATTATTACAAGGTTTGGTAACGGTTTTAAGGTTATTGGCTAAGTTCGTTTATATAACCCAAACGGTAGAAGTAAGGTACAGAGCTTTTGTTAAAATATTTCATAGTTTATTGACGTCAAGCTTAGGGTTGATGTTAGTGAACACGCACATGTGTTAGGCGCAATACTGACCTGCTTCTCGGTGTGCTCGGTGAGGCCGTCGACCCACACGCACGTGGTGGCGACCGGCTTGCCGAAGCCCAGCTTGACCCGCGAGCTGCCCACGTGCTCGCCGTCCATGGCGCGGATGGCCTCCACCACGCTCGAGATCGACGCGTACTGACAGAACGCATAGCCCGCGCCGCCACCGCCGCTGCCTTTCTTTATATCGATCTCTATTATTCGGCCGAAGTGCTTGAACTTATCTCGTAACTGTTGTTGCGTTACGTCCTTCTCTAGGTTTCCTATAAATAACGTCCTAGTAGCCTTCGGGTGGTATTCGTCGATATCAGTCTCATAGGGTTTGGCGGAATCTGCATCTTCATCGCAACTTTGGTGAGGTGCCACTGAGATCTTGCATCCAAAAAAAAGTTTATCTTGAGACACTTCGAGTGCCTTCTCTACATCGGACGGCTTCTTGAAGCGGACCACCGCATACCTATCGGCGTTCTGGCCCACCACCTTCACCCACACTACCTTCCCGTGCTTCTTGTACTCGTGGTAGAGACCGTCTTTGAGGGAGCTGTCCGTCGATCGCGTGGGCAAGTTTCGGACACAAATGGCTAACGGTCTCCCACTCGCCGTCGACGACCACTGTTACGACAAATATTATGTAGTTAGCTCGGCTCACACAATTTTATCGTATCAACAAAATGTAATGACACAGTAGTGGATGTATACCTGATGGTGGAGCTGCGTGGGCGGCGTGCGCGCGGCGTGCGGTGGCGGGAGCGAGCCGGGCGCGGCGGCCGGCGTGGAGGCGCGCGACGCGTCGCTGGGCTCGGGGGAGGAGGACTCGGAGCGCGACGAGCCCGAGCCGGAGCGCCGCCGCCGCCCGCTCTCCGTGCCGCCGCCTGGAGTGCTCGGCGTGCTCTCGCCGCCCGTCGCGCCTCGCTCCCCGCTCGCGTACCACCGGTGATGAGGTGTTCTGTGTGCACAGATTGTCGTTGTTACACAAATAAACACAACCAAAATGCTACCGCCGCCGCGCCGCCGCCGACCGGATGCTTCGCACGAGATAATAAATATTTATTTATAAGGTATCCATTGGCTTCCTTTGTATTGGAACTACGCAAATAGATAATTCATTACGAATTTTGTTAAATAAATAATGGTGTGACGTGACGGCTCAGCGCAGCACTACACAGAATGCTGACAATGTTCAGTGGCACAAGCACGACACTGCAAAATTAAAATACGAAGATACGAAGATATATGTACTTTATAGCTCAATCATCACGATTAGTAAATCGACAGTAGCTTTCTAAGTAAAAAGAGTACCTAAGCACCTATTACATTACTTTTCAATACAGTTGTTAAACATGGCCATACATGGCGCACATTCAGAGGTTGTAATTATGATTCGAAAATTAAATCTTTTGCTTAGGCATCTTTCTTTTACGCGGTCGTGACTTTCTTTAACGAGCCCGATCATTACTTTTTCAGTTTAGTTTTAAATTTATAAGTCAATTTAAAAAGTTTAGTAGCAAGGAGTTTTCATAAATAGAATAAAATCGGATAGATTTTATACGAGGAAAAATGAATGAATCCGTACGTCTTAGCATTGAATTCTCAAAATTCGTTTAAAATGGTTGTTTATTATATTTAATGACTAGTTTTAATTTAATTATTTTTACATCAACATTTGTCTAAAATCGAATAGGTTGTATTACGCGTACGAGCCTGTTGCCTAGTTTCGTTGTAAAAAAATGTCCAGTTGCAAAACGCGCTATTTCGAATTGCCTAATTTACCTATGTACTATGTTATGTTGAAACAAACAAATGCAATTCTTTGATTTGTTTTATACACTTAGCACTTAACCGGCCATATTCGAGTCGGACTCGGAGTAAATATGTAAATAATTTTGAGTAGTTCGGCAATTTCCAGCAAAGGGACGCGTTACGTTGCCGCCACCGCGCATTCAGCTGCCATCATTTCAGTTTACGTAATAATGAATTTGCTTGTTTTTTTGACTGGCGCCGACTTAAAATTATTAAAGTATTTACAGTAAGAGCTTATTTAGACTAAAAATGATTTTTTTTATTTTTCGCTTTTTCCGCCGGTTAATTTTTTTTGTTACAAAAATAATTCTTTAGATTTTTGTGGCTAAAATGTACAAATTAATAGCTACTTTTTTGGTGAGTCTTCCGTCTCCATCATCAGACCCTCGATAGTAGTCATACATAACTCATAAATCACAAGTTGGGTATAAAGTTCTCATAAATTTGAATGAATAATCTCAAACGTAAGCCTTATTTTGTAATTATGTGTGCCAAGTTTCAACAGAATCGATTCACAGACGAAAATTCAGCAGATATCTGGTGAACAATCAATCATTCCCTATTTTTCTACCATTAAGAATGTTTCTTTTTTACTTTCGAGCGACGAAGTAGTGATGAACAAAAAAATGTAAAATGTTTGTGTGAGTGTGTGTGTCGGTAAGTCCGTCCGGTGCCCTAGTTCCCAAACTACTGGACGGATTTGGGTTAAATTTGGGTTAGGGCAATAGTTTTTGGGTGAAATTTGGGTTTTGGCAATATTATTTTTATATCTCCAGGCGTTTTTTTTTTATTTTCTTTATCTTGATTTATCAGGGTTACCACCATAGTAAAAATCATTTAATTGTTTTTTTACTCAAAAATGGCTCTTATGGTTTGATGACTATTGTGGCACGTCGGTGGTAGGTACGGTACGGTACGGTAGGGTAGGGCGTGAGTAATAATAACCGTGCGTGCACACAATTGCAATTTATTTTTGAAGTAAGACCTAAAAATACACAGGAATTAAAAAAGTATTTTACACATTAAATAATTATCACACCACAAAAACATAATGTTAACTTACCCACCCTAGATAGGTCTTTCTTTACAGAAAGCAGCAGTTTCTATGTACAAGTTATTTTAGTTTAATTTACAGTGAAAGTTGGAAAGGCAAAAATATTGAAGGCTAGAAAGAATTTTGATTTGTGAAGCACACGTGTCACACTTTGTGTCAAAATGTGACACATGGATTGTTATGTGCCAGCGCATGCGAAATAGATCGAAAGAAAGAAGAACAAACAACAGAAAAGCGTTACACTATATATCTATTTATGGCCTAAAGTATGAGGTACTCCATTGTTCCAAGAAAAATCGGAATAAGGTACCTCCCATACAAATCCAGGTTGTTTGATACTTTTTCTCATAAATGGCTCTAACTATTTTAATGAATCTTAGTGAAAAACTAAGACTTAAAAAAGCCTACTGTACTGGGTACTTCAATTATTCCAGAAAAAATGTGACCAAGGTACCTCCGATACAAACCCAAATTATTTGTAATTTTTTCAGTAAATCTGACATACCTAGGTTTATTCTTTGCTACTAAGTAAGTGTAATTTTTATTTTTCATTTGTGTACGCCTGACAGACAGACGGCGAAGGCTTCGCGAGAAGGTAAGCACAACGTAGCTCTACAATTCATTTAAAATTTTAATGGGACCAACTTTAACAACGTTTGATTGGCGCCGACTTAAAATTAGACTAAAATAGTACATTGTGACACAAGGGTGGAAAGTAGGTTATTGTAAACGAGCTGTTTAATGTCACGAGTTTCACACAACGTTTTTCAATACAGTTGTAAAAAATAGTCAAAAACAAATTAAAGAATTAAATATGTTTATTTCAACATACATACGTATGTACATAGGTAAATAGAAAAATAATTTTGAGAATTCAATGCTAAGACGCACGGAGTCATTCATTTTACCTCATAGAAAATGTATCAGATTTTATTTTAGTCTATGTATGAAAACTCCTTGCTACTAAAACTTTTAGATTGACTTATAAATTTTAAACTAAACTGCAAAAGTAATGATCGAGCTCGTAAAAGAACGTCACGACAAAAAAACAAAACAAAACCTGGACAAAATTATTTGTTGTTTATGTTGTAAGTAAAAAATGGAGGAAAAATGAGGAACAACTTTTAATGCGATATGGTAGGTAAGAGTCTGTACTTTTTATATTTATTACATTTATTGCCCGACAAAATACGACACAGAACTAAAAATGTCTTTGAGTAAAGTTATAAATAAAAAAAACGTATCATTTACATGTCCGAAAAAAATCATGTATGATCTTGTCAATTCAATATAAAAGTAATAATTTTAAAATACAGAACATTCCTTTTACTTCCATGATTAAATAAAGTTATTTTATCAGGAAACCAGAAATATTTACAAAAAACTTATAATAACACCAAACAAATATTTCAAAGCGCCGAGAACAAAGACGTGCGCTCTACCCAATGCTTGTATTCCGATTGATCGTGCGACTGAGGGGGGCGCGACGTCTACTGGGTGACTCACTAGTTACTTGGGATTTTAAAATGTACGATCTATAGACTTTACCCAACAATTTATAAAATTAACTTCTGTCCGGTTTTTGATGTGTAACATCTTTGCATTCGCTTTCCTGCAATTTGTGGGAGTGATTTCGTGAAATGGGACGGAAATGTGTAACAGGAAGTCGCGAAAGCGCGGAACTCTACTTTACGAAAGTCCGACTCGCACTTGGTCGGTTTTTTTTGTTACTGTCAGATCCGCCACCCAGGTACAATATCGTCATCAAATCTAACTAACCTAAAGTATTTTGTCACATGTTACACATCATATGCGAGTACTGTAGGTCTCGCTCGATTTTTTTTTAATACAAATAGTCCTCTGTGGAACGCGTAAAAGTAAGATGCCTATGCAAAAGATTTAATTTTCGAATCATAATTATAGCCTCTGAAAGAACGCAATTTTAGCAACTTTTTAGGTTTACGTACCTCAAATGAAAAAAAAAACGAAACCCTTATAGGATCACTCTTGTGTCTGTCCGTCCGTCACAGCAGATTTGCTCAGAAACTACTGGACCGATTGAGTTGAAATTTGGTACGCATATGTATGTCGGGGACCCAAAGACGGACATGTAATGTAAATAAATGAATTTTTAACATGGGGCTATTGGGGGGTAAATTGATAAAATAAAGAAAGTTTTGCAAACTATATTGTGTGACATATCAAATGAAAGGGCTTGTTGCTCACAACACACTTATTTTATTTTTTTATTTAAGATAAATAGTTTTGTCGTTATTTAAGAAAGTAGGCGAAAATTTACCATCCTCCCCCCGCCCTCCCCCCTTAACCCCGAAAATCTAATTTCTCCCGTTCTTAACTAAAAATGAATTTTCCAGTCCGATTGTTTCGAAACTAGCGACACCTAGTGGGTAGGTAATGTACGTAGTAATACGACAACAGCTATTAGTTCCCTTTTATCTGTAGATTGCGCTGTAGATAAAAAAAATGATTTTGGTAAATGATTTAAGATACTTAAGAAGAACTCTATATGATAAAATAATAACATTTTTTTTAACAAAGTTCGTGCATGAACGTACCAAAGATTACTACTTAATGCACTGAGGCCAGATTTTAGGCCAACTGATCCAAATTCAACGTATTATGTGGCGAAATCATAGTAGTATTTTAGCTAACTATTATTCATTTTCGCTACAAAATGTATTTATTACCTTTCAACATTGGATGGTGGAGTGGCGTAGGGTGCGGTGGAGTTGTTCCGCTGATAGCGGCCATAGGCGGCGGGCGTGCTACCGCGGCGACAGTACTCTGTGGCGCTGTCGTTGGTGCCGCGCCAGTTGGCCGGCGCGGCCGCCGTCGCCGCGATCGCACATGTCGGCGTTACACTCTCCTCCCCGCCACTGGAACCAACAGAAACAAATATGTTAATCAATGGAAACATTTTAATCATAGGTAGGTACAATGCTGGGTAGGTACTGTAGCGAAAATAAAAGATAACTTAAACTTATAGATTTTTTTACTATGTTAATCGTCGTAAATTAAGGATTTCAGGTATTATTTATGTGTTTTTTTTTATATAATTAATAGTTACCTACTTAATGTCAGAACATATAGGTAGGTACCTAGCGTCGTCGTGATTTAGGTAGGTAATAGAATAGAAGTACTAATGCGCCGGCCACTCGGTAGCTGGGGGGCACTCCTATAGTTGTAAATAAACCTTTAAAACCATAATCTAATGCCTCATTTACACGCTTGCGAAGGCTTGGCAGTCGCCCACAAACTCCAATCCTTCACAAACGCTCGAATGCCATTTACACGCTTGCGAGTGCGTCAGTGTTTTCTGGACAGGCAAGCATGGCGGACAGGGTAGTAGTTGTTTCGGCTCTTGCTTTTGGTTTTTATTTCAAATGTAACTTCGGCAGAGAAGATGGAGGATGTTGAAAATTCAATAGAAATATAAATCGAAATGTTACTTAGCACTGCTTATAACACAACCATACAGTGCAAACTCGTGAGGGGCACTAAGCTCGCGCCAACGTGTAAATACGTCGCAAGCGGCGAGCGCAAGCTTCCTTTGATCTGTGTCCAAAAACCGACACCAGCCCGGGTCGGCAACAAGCTATCACAAGCTCACGCAAGCCAAGCCAAACAGCCCGTTTACACGCTTGTGTTTGTGGAGGCTTGTCGAAGCTTGCCAAGCGTGTAAATGAGTCACAAGGTTTAACTTGTCAAGTACCATTACGTCATAGAAATAACTCCATCAAGCCCCGCCCCCCGCGCGCGCCACTTTCATTACCAGGACGAATGTAAATGAACAGATTACTAAATAGTTACTTCGTAAACTATAGCTTGCATTCACAAGCCGTTTTTTGTTATGATTTTTAGATAGTAGCAAAAAACATAACTGCACTAGCTTCGATGCTTTGTTACAGGAGAAACCTAACTTTGACGATACAGCACTGTTTACTCATTTCAAAGCCTATAATAAGGATTCGTCTTTTTATGGTGGGCTTAAAGCCCCAACGGAAACTTTTAATAATTACATTGAAGAATTAGAAAAATCGTTATTAAACAATTTTGATAACGTCATAATGGATCGGCCTGGCAGCACCTTCTTGGAAATTTTAAAGACTCTGATTGATTTTCCTCCGCTTTGCTCCTGTTTCCCTTTTGATTATTTGTTAAAATTATTTACGAGGTTTCGGATATTTTCGACATTAAAATTTAATAATCGGGAATTCAGGGAACTATCATTTTATTAAACTCAAACATATTTGATCGACAAACATAAAATAATTGATTTTCTCTAACATTCGTTTAATTTACAAAATCATCATAGGTATACAACCCTAGCACATTCGCTCGATGACGCGCTCGCACTTGGGTCGCGCAGCGGGCAAAACAATCTCACCTCTCGGTATGCGTACACGGATAAAAACGATTTCTCAAATTAAGACATATAATCTTGTATGAAAATAAATTGCATTGAACCAAGAACATGGTAGTCTCATATATAGTGAAACTAATATTTTCTCGTCGGAAGAAAAAAATATTCTTGAACTGAAAACGTCGGATATTTTGTATCAAGACAGTGAGCCTTGATTGGAGACAAATGTATCTGCCTCTAAGAATATTAGTGTTCTACTTCCAAGAAATCTAATGCTCTTCGTATTAGAGTCAATTTCATATTAATTTTAGAAAACATATAATTGATTTGAGATAAAGTATATCTTGTGACAAATTTATATATTTTTCATTTAAAAAAATACTTGTTATTATTAAGATAAAGCACATCTTTCTAAAATATATTTTTTACTTGTATTTAGATATCTACTTATTTGTTGTAAAACATTAATGTCTTCTCCTGAAATCTGAAATATACAATTCAAACAAGTTGTGTCTTAAGAAGAGATCATGAAATCTTGGTGAGAAGTAAATTTTACTATTACAAAAACTACAAGTTTTTATAAAGAGTTTATTTTATCTTGGATGTAGTCTTATATTTATTGTTCTGAGAAAATAATTTGTCTGTATAATACTAGTAGTTTCTCAATGTTAGATTTTTAATTTGCTTGAATGATTTAAGGGTCTCCAGGAGGCTTGAGTTTCCATACAAACGTACTTCCGCTTTAATACAAAAACTATATGCAGGATTAAATCAAAATTTTGCGAATATATTGAGTAGACACATATCGATGTTTAAAATTAGTTTTCGATGTACTAGTATAAAAAGGAAAAAATAAGAGTACTTTGAAACTTTTAGTACAAAACTAATTTAAGCCTTCGTTTAGTTATGTTTCAATTTACTAAGATGAAAACTAATTACTAACATCGATATGTGGCTACTAAATATATTCGCAAAGTTTGGATTCAATCCGGCATGTAGTTTTTGTATTAAAGCGGAACTACATTTAGGAAACTCGAGCCTCCTAGGGACCCTTAAAATATCATTAAATAAAAATTACAGTTATTTAAAAATTGTGTCAAATTCGGGTGAAGGTGAAAAAAATAAAAAAAAAACCTTTTTACGCTTTTCGGTACCTGTAAATAGATTTTTTTTCATTATATTCGAATTTAAAATAAAGGTACCTAACAAAAGTGTAAAACAATTTCTTTAATTTCTGTAAATACATTCACCTTTATTCGAACTTCACACCGTTTTGAATAACCCAGTAATATGAATATTTAAATATAAAGTTTATGGGAAATTGTGAAAATATAAGAAAAACACTAAAGTTAAATCAATAACAGTATTATTGTTGATACTACAATTTAAATCAATTAAGAATAGTTAAATGTTTAATTATAATATAATAACATTTATGATATTTCTGAAATATTTAAAAATGTGAGATTAATGCAATAACGTTTACTTTAAAGAGTAGTATTACATAGTTAACTGACACAGCTGGATGAAAATCTGATGGTTTGAAATGATCAGAGCATATTTTTGAATATTTGCGTAGACGCCACAGCTCACTCCGATCTTCGGATTGAATGTCTAGTCTCATAGCTTGACCTGTTTTACAGTATTGTCTTGAGGAAAGACATGGATACCCTTGTTTGGGCTTACCCTTACGTTTTTGAAATTAAATATTTCTAATATCACATGTAAATCAATCAGTCAAAATCGAATCTAGTAACTACAAAAAGTACTCAATTAAAATACAAGTATTGTTGTTACTACAATGTCTATCAATTAGGAATAGTTAAATTTTTACTTATATTAATCTACCGTCTTTCTGAAATATCTTAAAATGTGAGAATACAATACAATTGAAGAACTTTATAACTTGGCTGTTTCCTTATTCAAATTACATGTTTCTAATATCACATGTAAATCAATCAGTCAAAATCTAATCTAGTAACTACAAAAAGTACTGAATTAAAATACAAGTATTATTGTTACTACAATGTCTATCAATTAGGAATAGTTAAATTTTTCTTATATTAATCTACCGTCTTTCTGAAATCAGTTATGATAACATTTAAACTTTGGGATGGTTCATGTGATGTTGATGGTTCACAGGAAGTTGATAGTTCATTGGCAGTTAATGGATCACTTTCTAGTTCTTGTGTACTTGTATTTGATTCGGTTGGTGCCTATAACAAGAAAATAAGAGACAAATGTTATGATAAGAATGAGTATAGCGGAGAGGTGCAGTTAAGTGGGATGCATGATTCTATACAATACATAGATAAATTTAGGTATATTAACCAATACTTATGTATCCAAAAAAATAAATGCACAATAAAATAACACCATGAAGTCATTACTGAATTGTAAATAAAGCACTGTGCTTTTGATAGATAGGTAATTGTAAGTAGACATGTAGACTTACATTTGCTGTTATTAACTCGGGTAATTTTATTCTGGTGCCGATATGAGGGCAGACCTCTTTTAGTAGTTCTGGAGATAATTTAAAAAATATCTCTTTAGTTATTCCATTAGCTGTAAATAGGTAATAAAATATTTTGTGAGCAAAACAAGGGACAAGAAGAGTGAACAGGGTCGGGGTGCAGTTAAAGGGGCTGCTATATTAAAAAAAATGGAAATGCTTATTTTTAGGTCCTTCATATCGGTTAACATAACTCCGTCCGCCTTTTTTACGTCCAAGAAAGTCCTTACAACTGCACCTCGACCATGAACTGAGGAAAAATAGCGAAGTAGGTACAAGAAGCTTTTTGGGAAGCCATGCCACCGACCGGTGCGGCGTCTTAGTAATGAACCTAATGATCGTAGTAATATGGTACAGTGAATAGTGAGACCCCCAATTCACTTGTGCCCCGCAAGACCACCCTACATACAATAATAATCTACTTTCTAAAGAGTACTTACATGTAAAGTTTTCTATGATGTTTAGAGGCACATTGTGCGAAACTAAAAACTCTTCCATCATGGCGCTCGTTGCGTTGCATGTAATGAATTTTTGATTGTAACTATGTTGGAATGTAACTATAAAATTGTCAAAATCAATAATTAGAAATCTACTCACAAAGAGCATTTAATTATAGTCACTTTTTTACTCGTCTACAAATTTAAAAGAAAATATGACGCAACTACTCAGTGCGACGCGCTCAATATGTACAAGAGATGAGATACCAAGAACAGACAGGTTCAAACCGGTGTTGCCAGATAAAAAAAATATTTTCTCTACCGTATTAAATATTTCTTCCTAGAAATATTTTATTACTTCAATTAAAGTCAAAGAATATTCTCAAACTAAGAATCGATAAGTCATTCAATTGAGATACATTTGCTTTTACAATAAGAGTATATTATTTTTAATCAAAATTGTTTTTCTTTGTAACCATGAAGATAAAGTTTCTTATTTTAAGTATATTTCCGAATTATTTGAAGATTATTTTGATTCAGTTCAAAAAACTACTATTATTGAAATAAGATTCTTTTAAAGTTTTTAGATCAAGACTTTGTTTATTTAATTTGAAATGACTTTTTTTTAAATCGTAAGCAAATTATTTAGTTATTTTAAGAAAATAAAACTCTTCTAATAAATAAATATCTCTTGAACAAATGCACATTCTCTTAATATTTCAAGAAAATGTGTTTTCTTGTTCAAAGAAATCCTTTTTATCTGTGTAGTTGTGGTACATTTCTTCCCGTTGCAAACAGCTGGTATTATTATTAAGATTTTGTAGGCTATTATAGCGTAGGTATTTACGCTTTTGTATGGTAGTGATGTATCTGTTACGAAGTAACTATTTAGTAATCTGTGCCAGGATCCCATTCGTGTAACAAACAGGTTTGTTTGCTCTGTGTCTGGGTGTTTAAAACCCATAAAATCATATCAGCTCATTTACGTCCTCACCGGGAGGGCCGAGCCTACCCTGAATCAGGTCGAACGGGCCTAAGTCGAACCACGCGGGCCCAGTACGGGATGGTCGATTTCACACACAACCTTGGAGTTTCTTCGCAGGCGTGTGCAGGTTTCCTCACGATGTACGATGACACATTGGTACGTGGCAGGATTCGAACCACGACCTTCCGAATAGGAGGTAGCGCCCTAGCCATTACGCCACCGGTATTACGAGTAATTTAAACCATTTAAAATGTTTATACCATTACATAATCTATTAATTTAAACTTTTTATGATTGTCTTTGAATTCGAACCACGACCTCTCGGACAAGAGGTAGCGGCCCTAGCCATTACGCCACCGACGCTCTTAATGTAAATCGTTTAAAATCTATCTATTATATTATATAATCTATTTATATGTATTTAAACTTTTTGATTGTCTTTGAGGGTGAGTGGTGCATGCATCATGACACAGGCTACGTGTTTGCCAAATTTTAAGTTAAGTTATTGAAGCGTAAAGAGGTAACAAACAAAAACATATGTTCCCATTTATAATATTAGTAAGGAATAAGGATAAATAATCCCATTATTACAATATTTATATCAAAAGACCCTCTGAATCATGTCTACAAGCTGTTTATGTAAGTAAGAGTCATTACGAATCTTCCCGCACGCAGGTTTGACGACTTCCAGCCTCCCGAACAAGCCGGTTTCCGAAAAGGCTTTAGTACCATAGGCAAAGAGAAGAGAATACTGAATAAGCCACATACATACACTGCGGCAGACAATACAGAAGACCGAAGAGTACAATCAGCGGACGTGGACTTATACAGAAGACGGAAGAGTACAATCAGCAGACGTGGACTATGAGAAAGCCTTTGATTCGGTCGAAACTTGGTCTGTGAATTGAATATATCGAGGTATTGATGTGTTTGTATGAAAACGTGGTGGCGTGGTTCGCTCCAAGACCAAAATTCGAAATGCATCCGGTTGCAGCGAGGGGAGAGACAGGAGACGTCATATCCCAGAATTCACCGCCGCCCTAGAAGAAGTTTTTCAGAACCTTGCCTCTCTCAATGACCTTGAGCGTTTCTGCCCCACCGCACCTCCTCACCTCAAAATACTATGCCATATGTGTGTATTTATCAATGCACCACAGCAATTAGGGGTTCTCTCCTTAGCTCCGTCTAACCTGGCTTCTAGTTGCGCCATCTAGTAGAAAGTAGATAATACTGCACTAGTTTAACAGACCAAGAGCCCGTGTGACCGATTACCCGTTAACCATGTCACTTCACGGGTATTTTTAAGGTTCCGTACACCTAAAATATTCTATTACTAAGCCTTCGCTGTCTACCCGTCTGTCTGTCTGTCAGCGGGTTGTATTTCACGAACCGCAATAGGTGCAATGGCTCCTTAACTTTCGTGACTGAAAATAAACTTATTTCCTGTTACACATTTCCGTCCCTTTTCACAAAACCACCACAGATTACTAAATAGTTACTTAAACCACTCCCAATGATTGCAGGAAAGCGAGAGAAAAGACGTTAAACGTCAAAAACATTGTTTGCGATTTACAAACTTACATTTGTGGGTGGAGAATTGACCGGGACGTAGGTACCTATATCGTTTTTAGATTCGATGGTTTGCTGACACCGACCTCAAAAAAAGTTTAAGCCCCTTATTTTATTCGTACCCATCTTTAATTTCGTTATTGTTAGTTAATGTAATAATATTATTTCATACTTTTAAGTGAGTTTCATTTTGAAGTCGGTTTTTTGCTTTTTAAAACTTTTATTTTTATTTTCTTAATTTTTAGTGATAATGTTATCTATCTAACAACGTTTAACACCTACTCACCAATAGGAATTATCAAATCATAAAACATGTGTTTCATTGACAGATACAAAGTCCTGTGGCTTCCATCATCATCAGCTCATCTGAATAACCTGAAAGAATACAACATATCGGTCTATGCATACCTACGTATATATCTATGTATAATATTAAAAGAATTTTCCTCCAACTCCTAACCGTTAAGAAGTTGTACCTACCTTCATCAACTTATCAACATGCGATGATGACTAACAGACGCAAGTATTTTAATAGCTTTTAGAAAACATATGAATCTCGTACTAAGTGCCTACGTAATGAATAATTTGAGGGTTTCTCTCGATTTCCCTGGGATCCCATCATCAGATCCTGACTTGGTGACAATGGGACGGAAAGTGGACGGAAATGACGGAAAAATCGGTGAACATACATAAAAAAAAATACAGTCGAACTTAGTACCTCCTCCTTTTACCGCCTCTGCACCTGTTTATCCAACAGGAAGCAGCTAGTGCTGCAGCCCGTCTAAAACTGCTGTCTCTTTGGAGCACAAACAGGATCCCGCACACTGAGCTCCTGCACGATATCATCGCGGAGGAGCCACTGTTCGCAGCAACGAATGATAGAATCCCTAAACGGTATGTCTTTGACATGAAATACAAGGTACAGCTACATGAGGAGCCCTGGGAGGGTCAGAACCTGAAAGAACTTCGGGTATTTACCGATGGTTCTAAAACAGGCACTGGCACCGGGTATGGGGTCTTCTCCGAGGATCTGAACATCAGGATAGCCAATCCCCTGGGTGCGTATAACACGGTCTTTCAGGCTGAGTGTATGGGCATCATCAAGGCAGCTGAGGCGATTGCTGCAAGGGAGGTGCGTGAGTACCCCATCCGCATCCTCTCTGACAGCAGAGCCGTATTACAGGCCCTGCAGAGCAGCATGATCACATCGGGGCTCATACTGGAGTGCCAACAAAAACTGACAGAGGTATGTAACCGCGGCGGCGTAACTCTGCAGTGGATTAAAGGGCACAGCAACTCACGCGGCAACGATGCGGCGGATGAGCTTGCCAGGAGAGGGTCAGAGCTAATGGCCGTGGGACCGGAACCTATAATACCCCTCCCATATGGCTGGCTACGGTCCACCCTGAGGAATCGCACAAGAAATGAACACAATTTGTACTGGTCCGGTCTGGAAACCTGCATGCAAGCGAGGATGGCCCTTCCGGCTACTAACCCTGGTCTGTCCAGAAAGCTTCTGAGACTTGGGAGAGCTCAGCTCCGCAAGGTAACAGCCGCTATTACTGGACATGGCCATTTTAATAAACACCTATTCGCTCTAGGTATCACCGACAGCCCCCTATGCAGAGCGTGTATGGAGGCTGAGGAGACTGCTGCCCACATCCTACTGGATTGCGAGGGGCTGGCACAGTACAGGGTCGTGCACCTCGGTGACCCGAGGTCACTCCAGGAAGTCGTCGGCAACCTACGGGGGCTACTGGGCTTCTTGGAGGAGCTGGGCTGGCAGTGATGCCGGCCAACCACGCAAAATGGGCGCAGTGGTCGCCTGGTTGCGGAAATCAGCCCGCCCCTAACTTCAACTTCAACTTCAACTAGACCAATAAAAGATATCGAAATCGGACTACTTCGTAAAAAAAAATAAGATACATATATAGAAATGACTAATGTAATGATGATGTAAAATATTTTATAAGCAGCATTGCGATAGATAAAAAACTAAATAACACGCTTTTAGTAAACACGTTAAGTAGTTATCTTGGATGTCCGCCATGTTGGATTTAAGTCACGTGACTATTTTTTCGTATTCCTGACAGCAAACCCTTTCATTTGATACCCATATCATGGGGGTGCATTTCAAATAGCCTGTCCGCCATATTTGATTTAAGTCACGTGACTATTTTTTCGTATTCCTGACAGCAAAGCCTTTCATTTGATACCCATATCATGGGGGTGGATTTCAAACAGCCAGTCCGCCATCTTGAGGAGGCCGCCATATTGGATTTGTAATGACGTTTCTTAGCTAGTCATGTATTGTCATCAGAACTCCGAGCGTGTGCAAAATTTCATCCTAATCGAAGACAGGCAAGTGGGTCAAATTAAGATTCCAAGATTTTCTTACATAGTTAGCTACAAGTGAAGCTAATAAAAGCGTGTTAAAAAGGAAGTTCATGGTTCATTACTATTGAAATATCAAAATCTAAGTTTATATGTTGCCTTTTAATATATTTTTTTTAAATATACTATATACGGGTTGACTTGAGAACCTTGAAATCGTTTTAAAAGAGTAACTGAATTATACAGAATGTAACAAAATTATTTTTGGTCCCGTTAACTGGGGCTTCTACTCATCACACTGAACAACTGATGTTTTACGACCGAGCTGAAATGGCAAAAAAAAAATGAACAATTTTATGCATGTAAGTTATTCATGTAAAATAAGCAAGTAGTCACTGTTGATTGTTGAATGCAGTAAATAACTAACAAACATTTCGTGACCAATGCCGCCGGTGTGATTCAACCCTACCTGCATTCTTGCCTATAGATACGTCAGTTGTATAATATATATGTCTATCATTTCTCGCTCGTTTGTATGGAGTGTCCGGAGTGTGGCTGTAGTTACGCGCCAAAAGAGATTTTCAATATTCTACAAAAATTGAAAATAACCCTACGATTAGTATATTGCACTATGAAACGATTCACTGAAGATTCAAGCTTCGAAGATCGTAAGAGGACCGGCCGACCTCGTACAGTTAGGACACCCGTGATCATCAAAGCAGTGAAGGCGCGAATTCTCGTAAACAAAAAATCTTAGCTCTTCAGAAAAAAAATATGATGGGCCTAAGCAGAACCACGCTTAAAAGAGTGATAAATGAAGACTTGGGACTACGAGCTTATCGTTAGAAGACGAACATTTTTTAAACCAGCGTTTGAAAAAAATTAGGCTGAATAGATCCCTCGCCACAGATTACTAAATGCCCTCGCGTTGTTACGGCGGTACGCGGGAAAAAAATACCACGAAATTTTGTTTTCGGATGAAAAAAATTTAACATCGAAGAAAGTTATAATAAAAAAAATGATATGGTGTATGCCCACAGCGGTAAAGAAGCCAGCACGCGTATTCCGAGGGTTCAACGAGGACATTATCCTTCGTCACTCATGGTTTGGTTTGAAGTCTCGTATTCAGGCTTAACTAAGGTGTTTTTCTGTGAAAAAGGTGTAAAAACCAGTGCCGAGGTGCACCAAAATACCGTCCTAAAAAACATAGTGGAACCTTTTTCTCAAACAATGTTCAAAAACAGACATTGGATATTCTAACAGGACTCTGCACCAGCTCATAGGGCCACGAAGCACGCAAAACTGTTTGACCGCCCGTGGAATTGACTTTATCGGACACGAAGACTGGCCCTCTTCTAGTCCAGATTTAAACTCACTGGATTACAAGATATGGCAACATTTGGAGGAGAAAGTCTGCGCTAAACGTCATCAGAATTTGGAATCTCTCCGAGCATCTTTGGCTAAAGCAGCGGCAGAAATAGATATTAATGTGGTGCGTGCTGATATTGATGATTGGCCGCGTCGATCAAGGGTATATATTCAAAATAGGGCAGGGCATTTTGATTAATGTAAATAAAATTGAATTTTAAATTAAATTACCTTTCATTTCATATATAATTTCTATATAATTATCAAAAAGAGTATCCTTAATTTTATAAAAAGTTTTTGACAGAACTTATGACCTGACTAAGTATATATAATATGTACTATACACAAGATTTCGCGATCTGAACACTCACTCTGTTCGACTAAACTTGGCTGCAGACTGTACGTACAGCTTAGCAAAGTATATATATTAGTACTAACATTAGCGTGGCTTCGCCATTCAAGCAGTGTGGGCGCTACGGAGCGGCACTAATAATACCATACAAAAATTCGGGGCAAAGCAAAAGAACCTGGACGTAAACAACAATTCAGTTGTCAAATAAATACAATTATTTGTTGGTCATGTGAATAAATAAAGTAATACCACAATAGAACAGATTATTTCTTCATTTAATCTCTTACGGTTTTTCGGCACGTTCCAGTTTTACATCCACTTTGTCAAGCTAGGTATTTAACAGCCATCTAGAAATAATCATAGACTTAAACACGCAGATTTCCTTTATAAACCGGTGGTAAGTAAAAATATGTGCCTGAACACAAACTAAATTTTGAAATAGAGTATGTTTTTTTTGTAGGTATAAAAGCTGTATCACTCTGCGGTGTAAAATCTATAGGAACGGCTTGTTACACTACGTCGAACGAAACGCGTAAGCACAGATTACTAAATAGTTACTTAAGTCCATGAAATTGCGCTTACGATGTTTTGGTTGCATGAAAACTATACTCTATCTATAGGCTATAGGTGATCTAGCGCTGCATGTTTTAATGTTTTGGTTAGACGACATAACTAATGTTTAGCGCTGCAGCGAACTTTAGTTCTAACTAATACTAGTATTTAGACAAATTGTTTTCTTGAACATTATTTTCTATAGGAAGAATAAATGTCTTTGGCCCGTACCATCCTGGACTGCATCATGCCATCAGTTTTAAGCGTGAAGCAACAATACGAGTAGATGGCTTGGGATTGCCGCTGATGACATTATATCTTGGTTTGGATCTACTGAAAGGCCTTAGTCACTTATGGATCCATAAGGTCGGACTAGTGTAGCAGTGTACTCATTTTCTGTTTTTAACCTGAACTATATTTATTAGTGGCGCAATGATCTCCGAAACTACTGGGCCTAAAATCTTGAAAAAATCACAGTATGAGCACAGATTACTAAATAGTTAGGTATGAGGTTGAATGCATAGATTACAGGAAAATCTATGAGAAAATTTGAAGCCCTTCCGTTCCACAGGAAGAATAAAATTTTCATTGTCCATAATAAGTAGACCCCTATTTACCTAAAGCATAGTATGTACTGAGGTGGTGTTCTTTTGGTAATAAAGTTTTGGTGCGGAATCCTGTGTGTGACCCCGAGTCGCACTTGGCCGATTTATTTACTACTGCTAACGCAAAATTGGTTAATTAATTAATTGGTTAATGTCTAATTTCATGGGTTTTGTTTTTCCACAATGTTTGTACCTGGAACCGTGTCTTGTTTTCGAAGTGTAGAGGTGTTCAAGTTAGTGTGTAGGAAGAAGAAATAAAATTAAACGTAGAGTATGTTATTTGCATATTTCTTACAGTTAAGTAAGTTGTTTTAAATTTTATTTGCAGCTTTCTTACTAAACTATTCATTGCAATCAAGACATTAACGAGAGCGACGAAAAAAATATTTTATTCAGTTCGGAATCTTGAGAGCAAGTAGGACTCATATACAAGGTGGAATGAACGAACCCCTCATGGATGGAAAGTACCGTAAATATTGAAGATGCCAAATTTTGCTCAAAAACGCATTCCTTTGTTTTGAAAAATAAGTAATACTGTATTCAAAGATTTTTGAAAAATTGCTTGCCTTATACAGGAATCGAACCAGCAAGATGTTAAAATTAATAAAATTGAAGTTAGTAACTTGTATTTTTACGACCCCAATAGAAAGAGTCAATGACATGCTTCAATATCATCTAATAATAATAAACTTTATGTCACAAACATATCACAAGGACAACTATAAAATTTAACATTTATTTATTTTTTCACATTTTGCCAGTTTGATTCTCGGTTGAGCCAAGCTACTTTTTAAAAATCTTTTAATCCGGTTTAACTTATTATTTTAAATAAAGGAATTTTATGTTTGAGTAAAATTTGCTACATAGAATTTTATTAATTTTTACATTTTGTTGGTTTGATTCCCGGATGATAAGGCAAGCAATTTTTAAAAATCTTTGAATACAGTATTACTTATTTTACAAAATAAAAGAATGCTTCCTTTGAGCAAAAATTGCTATCTTCAATATTTAGGGTAGCTTCCATCCAGGAGGGGTTCGCTTATTCCACCCACCAGTTTGTAGGGTTCCGAAGTCAACTAGGAACCCTTATAGTTTCGCTATGTCTGTCTGACCGTCTGTCCGCGGCTTAGCTCAGAGACTATTAGTACTAGAAAATTGTAATTTGGCATGGGTATTCATATAAATTATGCCGACAGTGATACAATAAAATCTTTTAAAAAAATTAGGGTACCTCCCTTACATGTAAAGAGGAATTATTTTTTGACGTATCCTATCGTGTGGCTTATCGTTAAATAGGTATTTCAAAAGTACTGAGGTTTTACTTAAAGTTCAAATAAAAATTAGCAATTTAAAGCTTAATATTTCACAATCCGATCCTTAATGGAAAATGGTGTAAGACTTAAACCATTTTTGATAACTAATTAATCAAAAACAAATTTTTGTTAGAGTCAAGTGTCTTTCCCACCCCACCAGCTAAACCGCTATTTAGGGACACTTGAAAAAATAAATTAAATAGTAGGACATAATTATACTCAATTTAAAAAGGAAACTATCAAGGCTAAGTAGGCTTTCTTAGTTTAGGAGTAATAGTCGACCAACTTGAGGTGTGCAATTGGATTTAAAAAAGTTCATAAGTTTTCCATGTTCGTAAATATAATTCCTGCAAATATAAGTAATTTTGTTAAAACATTTTATTTTAAAGACTACGGAACCCTACTTTGAGCGAGTACGACTTGCACTTGGCCGGTTTTATTATTATTTTTATTTTACTTTAGTTTTTGTACGCTTGTATATAAGGGACAACTAATATCTTAATAGGTTCAGTAATTTGGGCTATGCATGGTAATAAACGAATCATACATACATAATCTGTAATATTCATAACCCTTCCTGTTGGCGGGTAAAAAAGAAGGGTAGAAGCTTTATTTAAGAATATTTACCCTCAGTTTTTTCTTCTTCAAATGAGTTTAGGGTGAAAACGGTAATATATAAGGTGTAACAAAATTAGCTGAAACTATTTTAACTGGTGCTTCTACCCATGAAACTGAACAACTTTTCCCATGGAACCCATAGCCAAATCTCAAAAAAAAATTAAACTTCCATACTAAGTTGGCTGATCAGCTGATCGAGTTAGTTTGGGAGTGCCAAATTTTTTTTGCGATTTGACTATGGGTTTTATGGGGTAAGTTGTTCAGTTTCATGGGTAGAAGCACCAGTTAAAATAGTTTCAGCTAATTTTGTTACACCTTAAATATTACCGTTTTCACCCTAAACTCATTTGAAGAAGAAAAAACTGAGGGTAAATATTCTTAAATAAAGCTTCTACCCTTCTTTTTTACCCGCCAACAGGAAGGGTTATGAATATTACAGATTATGTATGTATGATTCGTTTATTACCATGCATAGCCCAAATTAATGAACCGATTAAGATATTAGATGTCCCTCAATTCGTCTTGATCTCTAGTGTGTGTAAACCTACGAGCCTTAAATTTGAAATGAATTAAATAAAATCACTTGAAATTTAAACATTCCAGGTCTTTGTTTACAATATTTATGTGGACGTAATTAATCAATCTAGGTACGCTTACGTTTCTTATCGGATACCCCAGGCTTCTTCAGTATACAGGTGATTTGAAATACGTCGTGATCCTTCTAAGGGGGATAAACAAAATCTAATATAGAAAAAAAATATATTAAAAAAACTAAACGCGACTACGGAAAAGTATGAAACAGCCGTAGTCGCAAGCCCTATCGTAATCAAAAATTTTGGCTTGCGACCACGGCTATAACCCCAGGTGAAGGGAAAAATAAAGGCTATGATTTCAGGCGGGAAACTCTTGTTTTCATACTTTTCCGTATGCGGGTTTTAGTTTTTTAACTTTTATTTTATTTTCATATTTTTTGTGCTCAGAGTATAGCGCCACCCCACTTAAATTGTAAACTCGTGACAATGATAAACCCTCGCCTACCTGCGGCTCGGGCTTACAAATGTCACCCGTTTATTATTTACCTTTTGGTATCGTGTATCATAAATAACCAATTCACAAAATCACGAAGAAATAAATAAATGCGCTTTTCGTAAAAAATTTGAAAACTAGATAGGCTTTAACTCGAAAACCGTTGATATGCAACCACTAGTTAATATGACTTTTTAGGGTTTATAGTTTCGTCCTGTCTGTCTGTCCGCGGCCTAGCTCGACTATTGGTAGTTAAAATAACCTTAATAATAACGCGGACAGAAATGTAAAAAAAAATTGGAAAAAAAACTTTTTAAGGGTACCTCCCTACAAGTAAAGTGCGAATGATTTATTTTTTCTCGTCAAACCCAGTCGTGTGGGGTATCGTTGGTTAGAGCTTAAAAAATAGTTGTGAGTTTTCTAAGACCATTTTATAATGTAGGGTTCCGTTTTAAAAAAAAATAGGCTTGAAAGTGCTAAATTTTGTTGGAGTCGAGTGTCCCCACCCCCTAACGACTAAACCGCTGTATTTGGAAATTTGAAAATTAGATATGGACGCGATAATGGCAACTTCGGAACCCTACATTGCGCGTGGCCCGACACGCACTTGGCCGGTTTTTCTGTTCTAAATTAGATTATCCCCTTAAAAGGATTACGTCGTATTTCCAATCACCTGTATACGCTGAACATTTTCCTTTATTCAAACAAAATTACCCTACAAAATAAGCAAATATTCACAGCATACGTAACGTAATTACTTAAAAAGCAATTTAAAAAATTCTTGACAACTACAGAACTGTTTGTAGTTCTTACGCAAACGCCAAGCAGTCACGTGCTTAGAGTTTTTAATTTGGTATGTGATTCGCTAATTGCTTTTAGAAGCCAGTCCCAGTGACGTTTTCCTGTTAACTAGACTCAAAGTTTCGCTCGGTGGACGTAAGGAAGAGGAGATTGCCTCCGTAAATGCCTATTTTTTCAGAACACAATGCCAACTATTATTTGGTTGGGTTAATTAAATGAATGGGAGCATCGCTGGGCGAAGTGTACAGGTACAAGGAGATTATATTGAGAAATAAAACAAAATCTGACCGAAAAAAAATATATTTCTATTACAGGCCAAAAACTTTTCAGACTATCCTCGTATGTGTGTCTATGCCACAGTATATATATTAGTACTAACGTACAGTATGGACACTCCCTGCCCCTCTCTAAATTCGACCTCACCCCCCCGTCACTCAGATTGGGTACCAAACGTAAAGGACGAGCTACGCAAGCACTTTTATTCACTATATTCACTTTGCGCGCCGCTGTGATTTCGTTCACAAGCATAAAAACCAACCAGTTACTGAACGTAAAGGCCCAACTGAAATCTTTTTTTTTGTTGTAAACAACCACCGCTCGAACAAAAAACACCACTTTCCGAATACACCATACACAGTATGAGACTATAAAACATTGTAAATGGTAACTGCGACGTCATGAATCTTGGTGATCAAATTGACTTCACCTTTTTTTGGAATAAGCGGTAGCGATTTTCGCCGTCAGAGAAGTGGATGACCTTTTTTTAATAAGCGGCAGCGATTTTCGGCGTCATAGAAGTAGATGACCTTTTTTTAGTAAGCGGTAGCGATTTGTCGGTCAAGGAAAAAGTGTTTAAAGATGTACAAAATAATAGCAGGTTTCAGTGTTAATTCGTACGTCCACATCGCAGTTACCATTTACAATGTTTTTAGTCTCATAATGTGTATGGTGTATTCGGAAAGTGGTGTTTTTTTTCGAACGGTGTTTGTTTACAACGTTCACACAGCATTCAGTAAATAACTAACAAACATTTCGTGACCAATACCGCCGGTGTGATTCAACCCTACCTGCATTCTTGCCTATAGATACGTCAGTTATAATTATGTATATCATTTCTCGCTCGTTTGTATAGAGTGTCCGGGGTGTGTCTATGCGTCCGTCCGCTGTTGTAGCACCAAAAAAACCAAAAGGATTTTAGTGAAAAAGTTAAGGCAATATTATTTTTATATCTATAGCCTGCCAAGCGTGGCATTTACGCAAACCCCCATGAATAACACACCCAGAAAACGGCCGCGCGGGGGGTACGAAGAATCCCAGGCAAATGCCAGGCTACCAAACCAAGGCTTACCAGACGTCAGGATTTGTCCTGACATGTCGGGATTTTTAGGCACTTGTCAGGATTCCGGCCGGACTTTGAAAATGACAGGATTTTTGGAGTTTACTCCTTAAGAATCGATTTGCATATAAGGCGCCCAGTATGAAAAAAATATGAGGAGTAAAATCTAGTGATCGCGCGCGTTACGTTTTTCGCGCGCAACCTATTGTGCGCACCTTTGTCACCCGATACAAAACAGTCAGGATTGGCTGAATCTAAGATGACGTCACAAACACACACGGTAATCAGATCTGTCATTGTTGCAGTCTTAAGGCGTGTCTCCTGCGCTTTTTGGAAACATTACACAGAAAACATTTGTTTTCATACACAAGCCATCTCCTGCTACAGGGAAATGTTTCTGAAACAAAACATGTGCGCGACACGGCAGTTGTAGAAAAATAAAAAAAATCCTTCCCCTCTCCACCCGTGTGGGGAATGTTTTCCGTCCGCCTCGGAAGACAAAAACATTGTGTATGCATAGACAAATGTATATGGCCACTCCCCAATGTTTTGGTGTTTCTGTGTATTATTTTGCAAAGAGACGACGACGACGAGAGGAGACGCGCCTTTACGATTTTTGATCTGTATATAAGATTTTAAAATATTATAGTGAAAATTTGTGAAATTTTACAATCTCTATCGTATTTGGTATTTCACTCCATCATGGATGTCAATTTTGTAAAAGCATTGTCAGTTGCCAGTGCTCGGACTGTGCAGCTTCAGCTGGTGGTTGTAAGCATGCAGTGGCATTTTTAATGTGGACTTATCGTCGCAGTGAAGAACCTTCCTGCACCGAGGTTGAATGTTACTGGAAAAAACCCATCCTCTCGAGAGTAGGGACTACTATGAAATACGTCACTGTACAGTAAATTTGTAAAAAAACCGCTCCACATCATGAAATCACCACAGACCTTTTCCACGAGTTTCTTCAAGAAGCAAAAAAGAAAAAATTTATGAATTGTGAACTGTTGAAGTATCAAAACGACTTTAAACACAGTGATGTTCGATAGCTTTCACATCATCATTTCCTTATTCAAGCGAGTGATGATATAAAGAATGATGTCAACAAATTACTAGAAACATTACAAGAGAAACTAAACAAAAATGCTCTTGATTTAATTGAAGAGTCAACTCGAAATCAATGTAAGAGCCCTTTATGGTATGACCTAAGATATGCTTGTATAACCGCATCCAAAGCATATGAGGTTAGTCGCTGTCAAACACCAAATGGATCATTAGTAGCTGCGATCATGGGAGCTAAAACATCTGACACATCGGCTATGAAAAGAGGCCGGAAATTGGAATCACCAATTATAAAAACTGTGCAGAGTAAACTTAAAATCAAAGTCAAGCCCTGTTTTGTGCCTGTTTAGACAATTGTACTTATGTAGTAAACTCCGTCGTGCGTCGGAGCTGACACACACACTTTTTTTTGGATTAAACAGGGTGTCCCGCGATAAAGTGCAACCCCGAAAGGGGATGAAACTAGACCAAAAATTATCGACAAAAAATAGAAAAATAAAATATAAAAAAAAATAATTGCTAATTTAAGATTTTAATTTTTCACAAGGACTCAATGTACAAAAATACCAATTTCTTCCAAAATAATAGGTCGATCTCTTTTAAATAAAAAAATATATTATGCCAAATACTTGGCAATGAGTATAAAATAGTAAATAGCTCGCTAAAAAAATATCATGACATAAACTTGGCTTTTTGATACGAAAATGTATTTTATTAGGTTGTTTTTTCCAATGATCTCAGTTTCTCAAAATTTCGCCCCTATACTAGAAAATTTTATGACATTATTATTCTCTATCATATTAGCATTCCAATAAAAAAAATCCACGTGCTAACTTAAAAAAACACGCAAACTAAAAACTTTTAAAATGGACCAGTGAGTACGTCACCAATTAGGTAAAGACATTTTTTTATTACTATTGTATCGGTTCAGTTGCCGGGCTTCTTTTGTTGCACGTGGATTTTTTTTATTGGAATGCTAATATGACAGAGAATAATAATAAGTCATAAAATTTTCTAGTATAGGGGCGAAATTTTGAGAAATTTTGATCATTGGAAAAAACAGCCTAATAAAATACATTTTCGTATCAAAAAGCCAAGTTTATGTCATGATAGCTACTTTTTAGCGAGCTATTTACTACTTTATACTCATTGCCAAGTATTTGGCATAATATATTTTTTTATTTTAAAGAGATCGACCTATTACTTTGGAAGAAATTGATATTTTTGTACATGGAGTCCTTGTTAAAAATTAAAATTTTAAATTAACAATAAATTTTTCTTTTTTTTAATATTTTTTTTCTATTTTTTTGTCGATAATTTTTGGTCTAGTTTCATCCCCTTTCCGGGTTGCACTTTATCGCGGGACACCCTGTATAGGTGTTTTTAGGTCTTCATCAAACAGCCCAATGGTGGTTTTTCACCGTCTGAAGAGTAATTGTAGCCTCAATGGCAGATTGTGAGTCGGCGAGTGACCGGTTGGCACTCAAAAGGAATATCACAAGTGGTGTTTTATTATTATGACTGTGCGTCGTCAAACCGCGCGCGCGCAAGTTTCAGTAAAATGTCAGAAGTTTTTAATAATAAAAATCAGGCTTTTTGTCAGGACTTTTCAATTTAACATCTGGTAACCCTAACCAAACCCAACTATCCTTGGCCCTGGCAACTTACAACACGCGTACACTGCGGACTGGCGAGAAGCTTAAAGAACTCGATGAAGGATTAAGCAGGTAACGGTGGGATATAGTAGGCTTATGTGAAGTCCGAAGAGAGGGAGAGGACACCATGATCCTTAAATCCGGAAACCTGCTCTATTTCCGGGAGGGCGACTAACTGTCCCAGGGTGGTGTCGGGTTTCTCATCCACAAGTCCCTCATTAAGAATGTGGTCAGATCGTGAGCGTTTCGACAAGGCATACCTTATACTCAGAATTGCCAAACTGTATTCGATAAAGGTCATACAGGCACGAGGGCTTATTGATAAGTATCCGAAATGAACAAGAAAAAAAACTAGGTGTATGTAAAGTCTGTTTACGAACGATAAATTTACGTGATATGATAACGTCTTAAGAAAACATTGATCACAAGCCGAACGCTTAGGCCGATCGTGCCTCTCTATCGCTTGTTCCGCGCTCTCGCTTGCACGCGGAACGTGTCATTTTTTCGTGCATGCAGCCGGCATTCATCGATTTTTAAGACGTTACACGTCAAAAACATTGTGAAAACCATTTATTTTTCTACGTAATTTCCTTCTACCTCGATACACTTCGACCACCGTTTCTCCTGGGCCAGGATTAGGGTTGCCACCCGTACTCTAAAATTGAGTATTGTCCTCTTTTTCGTGTAGTTGTACTTTATAATCTACGACAAAAATAAAGTACGCTTAAATACTCTATTAACGCTACTCTTGACTGATATTGGCTTATTATTGGTTATGAGCACGTATGAGACTAAATAAACTTTACTCTTATCCAATGCCACAAAACTTGGGTGTTTGATTGAACGTTCGAATAGCAACCATGCGAAAGTAAAATAAACATTTTGAAAGTGCAATTGAAGCATTAAATTTTCAAAAACTTTGAATAATAGTTATGGACAGTTTATATTCTGAAACAATACTTCTGAATGAGACATGTAAAAAAGTGATGCACTCTTTTTTATGGTGTGTACTTTATTTTTATTTTACCGAAATGAAAAAATACTCTATTTGTCCCAAATAAAGGTGGATTAGCAAGGATACCGTTCTGGAAGAAGGTTTTGTCCAGGCTATCAAAATAGTCATTTACGGCGACCTCCGCTTCGGAATTGGTAAAAAATTTCTGTCCACCTAGCCACTTTTTCCGATTCAGGAGCAAATAGAAGTCGCAGGGTGCCAAGTCTGGCAAATAAGGTGGGTTGGTGAAATAGTTCAAAGTGTAGTTCATGCAAATTGGCCACTGTAATTGACGCTGTATGCACTGGGGCGTAGTCGTGACGGAACATTTTTTTTTCTTTAACATATGCGGCCGTGTAGTAACTTTGGTAAATTCGCATAATATGGCCCATTTATCGTTGTTCTCTTGTCTCTTCTACGGACAATTGTTCAAGACCACACGTCTGCCTGTCAGCGATCTGGATAAAGTCCCAAGAGCCAGACTAACCCGACACAATACCGGAGATATCCCGGAAGTCAGCCTGTACGAGATTAGAATGGTTCTCAAACAGCTCAAGAACAACAAGGCACCGGGTGATGATGGAATTACGGCTGAACTTCTGGAAGCAGAAGGATCACCGGCACTAAAAGCTCTTTAAGAAGTTATTTAATTCCGTTATACTCGAGGAACAAACGCCTAAAGCATTGCACAGAAGTGTGGTCGAGCTTTTCTTCAAAAAGGGTGACAACACCCTGCTGAAGAATTACAGACCTATGCATCAAAACGGCGGCCAAAAGAAGTAACCACCCCGGAAATGATCAAAAAAAATCCATAAATCGTAATGAACGATCGCCGTTTAAAGTTGAGGGAGATAGCAGAGATGGTAAACATTTCTTCTGAACGTGTTTTTAACATTTTACACCAACATTTAGCATGAAAAAGCTCTGTGCCCGTTGGGTGCCACGTTTGGTCACTGCAGACCACAAACAACATCTAGTAGACGTTTCAGAGGAGTATTTGAGGCTCTTTACGCGCAATCCATGCGAGTTTTTGTGACGTTTCATAACGGTCGACGAGACTTGGATTCACTACAATACACCATCAGAGACCAAAGAGCAGTCTAAACAGTGGACAAAAAGTGGTGAACCCTATCCAAAGAAAGCTAAGAGAATATTATCGGCTTTTCTGGGATGCTCGCGAAATAATATTTGTGTATTACCTCGACAAGGGAAGAACGATAAATGAGCCGTATTACGCGATTTGCTGCAAAAATTAAGCAATGAAATCAAGGTTAAACGGCCGCATATGTCAAAGAAAAAAAAATTGTTCCATTACGACAACGCCCCAGTTCATACAGCGTCAATTAAAGTGGCCAAATTGCATGAACTGCACTTTGAACTATTGCCCCACCCACCTTATTCGCCATATTTGGACCCCTGCGACTTCCATTTGTTCCCAAATTTGAAAAAGTGGCTAGGTGGACAGATTTTTTTTACCAACTCCAGTCGCCGTAAATGGCTATTTTGATAGCCTGGACAAAACCTTCTTCCAGAACGGTATTCTGGCTCTGAACGGTGGTCGAGGTGCATCGAGGTAGAAGGAAATTACGTAGAAAAATAAAATGTTTTTACAATGTCGTTTTTTTTTGCTTGTTCATTTCGGATACTTATCAATCAGCCCTCGTATACCTGGGACAAACAGTCCAGCTAGGTAGATCCAACTTCAAGAAAGAGATAATTCGACGAATCCTACTCGGGTAGGCAGCGCTCGGGAAGCTTCGCAATATCTTCACGTCCCAAAAACAGTGTCTCAAGACGGTCTTTGACCAGTGTGTTGCCAGTGATGAAACATGGTCGCTGACTATGGGCCTCATAAGAAGGCTCAAGGTCGCCCAAAGGGCAATGGAGCGAGCTATGCTCGGAATTTTCCTACGCGATCGAATCAGAAAGGAGAACCAAAGTAACCGACATAGCTCACAGAATCGCTAAACTGAAGTGGCAGTGGGCAGGGCACATAGCTCGTAGAAGAGATGGCCGTTAGGGTAGTAATGTTCTCGAGTGGCGACCGCGCCCCGCAAAACGTAGCGTAGGAAGGCCTCCCACGCGGTGGACTGACGACCTGGTCAAGATCGCGGAAAGCCGCAGTGGGCGTTTTTTGGCTGATATGATGATGATGATGCTGAAAAAAGTGGTCAAATGCGTGTCAAAACACACGCAAAGTAGGGTTCTGTAGTCGTAAAAAAATATTTTAAAATCTGTCGACACGTACGAACCTCACGAGGATCCCAGGCGAAATGATTTCGTTTCGCTTTCGCTTACTGTGTGAGACGCACCAATTAAAATCATGCAAGACAGCGTTTCGCTAGTGTCTCGTTTCGTTGCGCTTCCGTTTCGCACCTTCGATTCGCTGACGATATCGTGGTAACCACGACATCGTCAGCGAATCGAAGGTGAGTGATTTACTCGCCTTTGATAATGATGACGCGAGTCCACCCCAGTCCAAAAGATTAAAAACAGTTTCGGAGATAAGACGTCTCCCTATCTCACCCCTCGTTGTACCCGGATAATTTTCGAATTTTGGTCCTGGAGGCGACATGACATGGTGGCGTTATCATACAACTGGTGAATAATAAAAATGTTTTATAATTTCAGTTTTTTTATTTTGTTATAGATGTCCTTAATTTCTGACAGTTAATTTGGTCAGTAAGAATAAAATGTAATAGACAACACATTAAGCACTCAAAAATTTTTTGGAGGTTTGGAAACTGTTTAGTATGACAGCCCTTTTAAGTGCATTCCAACCGCAAATTTTAAAACCCATACATTATGATTTATGATATGTAGTAATGGTCCTTTTCCATATTTCAGGTTATTCTTGCAGTGAATTTGAAAAATTTGCATTCCTGCTTTATAATAATTAATCCTTGCTAAATATTATAAATGTGAAAATGTGTTCTTTGCAACGTAATAAAATAATAGATTAGTGTGATTTTTTGCACAGAGATGGTTGAGGAGGTAAGATATGACTTTATTTATTATTATTAATTACCATATTATCCTGACATACTTCCCGAGGGATTTGGGAAAAACTCATTTCCATGCTCGCGCACGTCGGCGTCGCAACGAAGCAACGGATTGAAGTGATTTTTTGTATAGAAATGATTGAGGGGGTGGGAAGTGATATAGACTGATAATCAGAATAGTCCGTTCCTAAAGGAATCTGGAGAAAACTCATGTCCACGCTCATGAGACCACTTACCCTCAAAGACAGTCATAAAGACGATGTACACGCGGGCGAAGCCGCGGGCAAAAGCTAGTATGTAGATAAATTCTCTAATAGCAAATTATACACCTTTTCCTAAATACTTTCGAATAACAACGTATCAAATATCTTTTCTGTAAAACTACCAAATCTGAACTTAGTAAGATTGTCTTCTAAGCCATTACTCGGTATATTAATACAAAATATTCTACGACACCTATTTGTCCAAATCTGATTAGCAGTTTAGAAGCTACGACAGAACAGATTAACATCCTTATATACAGAGACTGCCAAACTCATAAAGGGGTATTTGGTACCGTACCGTAGTCTAGTAAAAATAGAGCCATACTGTAAAAAATAGGGGGGCTTCCCATACAATAAAAGGGGCATAAAAGATTATTTGTTGGAGTACTATAAAATTGGTCCATTTAAATATAGTAGTGCTTTCTAAAAACATATTTTTATCGAGCGGTCCGTTGTCAAGATATAGCAAGTCAAAGTTCGTTATGTGACCCAGGCGTTTCTAAACTTATTGAATCAGTTTTCAAGTAATGACTCCGGAACCCTACACTATGCGCGGCCCGACACACATTCAGGCATTTTTAATACACTAGATTATAGTCTAATAGGAATATCAAAGAGGCTACAATAGTACATCAGAAATCAAATTAAAACATTGACACTACGTATTAATATAATAGGGCATGTCATTATTTTGCTTTGTCAAATTAAAAAAAAACAGTGACTGGCGGGGTCGGATTAACCGTTGTTGTTTGACGTGTTTAGCAGCAGAGAAGAGAACGTAAAGGGCAAGAAGGACAGGTGCATGGTCAGCTGCCGGCGCAGGCGACGCCCGTTACTTGCCCACGTTATTGTGTGAATGCGGCACGAGCCGTTGGCCGAATGGCTGCTCGTGCGCTACGCTCGCTAGTCGTCACCTTGAATTTATAATTATTTAATATAAACATGGGCGTTATAATAAGGTCATGTTCTTCTGCTTCTTTAAATATTATGAATTAAACACATTAATATATCTTAGTATTCTGAAACTAAAATAAGAATCAAGTCATACATAAGTACATAACATAATATATCTAAATAATAATGCATATTTATTCTATAGACGCAATCTATTCCCTTCTAATGATTTTTTTGTTTACTTGCTTTTATACTTCGTTCCAAAATTTCGGACTGATCAACGCAACAGTCGTTTAAAAGGGTCTGATTATAGTTTATTTAAATATTTGTTTGTACTCTTCAGTCTTCTGTATAATCTGCTGCAGCGTATGTATGTTGTCTATGGTACTAAAGCCTTTTCAGAAACCGGCTTGTTAGGGAGGCTGGAAGTCGTCAAACTTGCGCGCAAGACAATTCGTAATGACTCTCGAAATCAGTTTGTAGACCTGGGTCAGAAGTGAGATGGGTCTGTAGTTCTTCAGCAGGGTGTCGTCACCTTTTTTGAAGAAAAGCACGATCACACTTCTGTGCCATGCCTTAGGCGTTTGTCTCTCGAGTATAACGGAATTAAATAACTTCTGAAGAGCTTTTAGTACCGGTGATACACCTGCTTTCAGAAGTTTATCCGTAGTTCCATTATCACCCGGTGCCTTGTTGTTCTTTAGCTGTTTGAGAGCCATTCTAATCTCGTACAGTCTGACGTCCTGAATATCTTCGGTATAGTGTTGGGGTAGTCTGGTTCTTGGGTCTCTAACCAAATCGCTGACAGGCAAACGTGCGGTCTTGTACAATTGTCCGTAAAACTTCTCAACTTCTTCCAGCAACTCAGTCTTCGACAATATCTGTGTCTGTTATCGTCAAGAAATATATTATCATTACAGAAATGGCATAAGCAAGTAGTGCGTACGCCACAAAAACTGTGCAGTAAAAACGCAATGTGGAGAGACAATTGCTGTCAAGAGAGACCAAATGTATTAAATTCACATTACCTAATGTTATTGAAGTAAACAACTGAAATTGAGAAATCTTACTTTTCATGACTGAAAATTATTCAATTATCGGTAACCTAGTTTTTTTTTATTCGCAATTGGTAAGCCTTTTCTATCATCTCACCTGATTCCCCAACGCAATGGACAACTGGCTTTGTTTTATGGTAATTTTCCGTTCTATACTTGGCATCACTTTGTTTTGGATGTCATGTCAACAGTGACGTTTGTTTGATTACGTTTCGTTCGTGATTTTGTGAATGCTTTTCTTCATAGTGTGTGTTATCTTATCAAGTTCATCAGCTCGTAAAAAGCAACATAAAAGTTTTCTATGTTGATTTTACTCAGTGAAGTTATATGTAAGTTACGTTAGTTAAGTGTTTTTGTTTGCGTGGGATAAGACAAAATACAATTGACAGAAAGACCATGCGCAAATAGGAACGTGAATCAAAGAACGACCGTATCGCCATCTCTTGGCGTTATAGAGAACCAAAAGAAAAAAACGCTCATTGGTCTATTATCGTCGCGTCAAGAAATTAGTTCCTGAATTCGCTAAGAGATGGCTCTGTTTTTAAAATCAGCCTACGTAAATTGAAAAATTTGGTTTCGTAATTAGATGACAGTTGGCAACACTAAGTTGAGAAGCCATATTGGTTGGCTGTAGTTCGGGTTAGGCACTTTTGGACGGAGCATCGAGCAGAACGTACGTGTCACGCCATCGCTGGGATCACCACGTTTACGATCCATTGTAATCCAAGGCATTATGTATAAGTTCGATTGCCCAATGATCAAGATTATTAAAGGAGGACGGACCTTTGTGTATAGCTGCTTTGTCATTTCGACGCCTACAATAGAAATAGTTAAGTACTTGAACCATAAAGCCATCCATAATCTAGGGGAATGGTTTTTCTACATATAAAAATTTCAGATTTTTTGGGTTGCTCTAAACCAAAATAAGCTGTGAAACATTTTAATACCCATAAAATTACTTCTAATATTCCCCGCAAAACGAAAACCAGAAAAACGTCTCGTCGAGACGACTTAACATTAGTTGACCATATTAAGCGGCACCCATTAAAAGGCTCTAATAAAAAATTAAATTTTTGGTGAGAATAATCCTCAAGCAGTTTCGGCGCGGACCGTTCGAAGACGTTTGTAGGAGGCACAGTTATTTGGGAGAGTAACCAGAAGGTACCCATGTTGACGAACCGAGTTGCGTTTGCAAGGAGGAAGTATGTGAACAGAACAGCAATGGGAAAATGTACTTTTTTCGGACGAAACCAGATAAATAGAATATGCTATCATGGCAAGCAGTACGTAACGCCGACCTGCACATAAAAAAAATCTTTTTTTTTAAATTCATAATTGGTAAGCCTTTGGCATCATCTCACCTGATGGTAAGTGACGATGATGCCGGAGACGGAAGCGGGCTTACTAAAATATCCAACGCAATGGGGAGCTGAATTGAATTGAACTGAATGCGACTTAAAATAAACAAAAAAGAAGATAAAGCATGGCGGTGGAACGGTCAAAATTTGAGGTTCCTTTTCCAGTATGGCATGGAACCTGGTAACACAGACCGATACCACAGATTACTGCCGACACCACTATAAACAGATACTTTAAGGACGTATGCTGCCATGATAAGCTGACGATAATCTCCCGGTAATTTGGAAATTCCAGCACGATAATGACCCAAAACAAACTGCCAACTCTGTAAAAACATTTCTCAATAGGCAACTGGTAACTGTGTTACACCAAATAGCCCAGATCTTAATCCCATTGAAAATCTGTGGTATCAAGTTTAAAAGAAATGTCAAACAGAGTGTGTGGTAACATCAATGAACTTTTCAATGCATTTTTAGATGAGTAGAACTCTATTTCAGTTGAAACCTGCCATAAGTTAACAGCATCGATGCCGTGCCGCTGTCGTGCAGTTATCTACGGTAGAGGACATCCAACTAAATACTAAAGTTGGTAAACCAGTTGATTTCATTAAGAAAAACGCTAATTATCTTAATTATTTGTCCAGCCTCTCGCCTTATGCAATGGCAACAATACCTAAACAACAGCTAATTAAATGGAATATTAAATATTTATTTAAAATTTTCTTTTTTTATTATGTTGGCCTAATCATAAATATACACTAGCCAGCAGTATAATCAATACTGTTTAATAAGTTTTAAATATATTTATTATGACCATATACATTTTAAAGCGATTTCTGATAATGAAGCGTTCTTTATTATTATGTTTTCGGCATCATCGTCACTTACCATCATGTGAGATGATGTCAAGGGCTTTCCAATTGTGGATAAAAAAAATGTGACCACCACTGTATGTGGCCTGCCCACTGCCACTGAAGTTTAGCGATTCTGTGAGCTATGTCGGTTACTTTGGTTTTCCTACGATACAGTGGTAGTTTCATTACAATACGCTACAGTTTCTAGGACTATGACACATATCAAAAAAAGTATCTTTTTTTATCGTCATTTCATGACCTAATTACCTGATAATAACAAATAATACCTAATAGGCATAATACTAATAGGCGCATTACCCTTCACGTTCGACTTGGTTGTCCCTCAGGTGACGTCTAGCCGTAAGCGCGCGTCGTCTAGCCGTGGGCGCGGCGTCGTCATCGCCTAGTCGTAGTCGAGTAGATGTGCCAGCCAGCACTGCTGATCCGCTTTGGTTACGTGCTTACGGTTGGGTTGACGCCTGATTGATGGCGAGGAAAAACGCGATAGTGTGACGATCCGGTTCAGAATGGATATGTGTGCTCTAACCTTTAGGCTGTATGGCCATGGAGTCTTAAGCCTTACTGATATAAAAAGGTAAGTAAGTAACGTGAGTAAACAAAGTCAACACTCCATTTTACCACAATATTTCACTCCCATCTATAAATAGTTTCTACCTCACTACGGCTTCATTCAAAAGTTATAAACAAGACATCATTCTACATTTACTATATCTGTAATTAAGATTAAATTACCCTACTTTAAGCAAAACGCTTTAATAACACTTTTTATCTGAATTCAGACAATTAATGTTACTCAATTACGGTACAAAAGAAGGGTTTTGAGTTTGGCAGTCTATGTATGTTTATGTGTGTATGAATGTTTATATGTGTATTCGTAGCTATTAGCTAAACTACTCATCAGTTTTGGGGGAAAAAGGGCTTTAATAACACTTTTTATCTGAATTCAGACAATTAATGTTACTCAATTACGGTACAAAAGAAGGGTTTTGTAGTTTGGCAGTCTATGTATGTTTATGTGTGTATGAATGTTTATATGTGTATTCGTAGCTATTAGCTAAACTACTCATCAGTTTTGGGGGAAAAAGGGCTTTAATAACACTTTTTATCTGAATTCAGACAATTAATGTTACTCAATTACGGTACAAAAGAAGGGTTTTGTAGTTTGGCAGTCTATGTATGTTTATGTGTGTATGAATATTTATATGTGTATTCGTAGCTATTAGCTAAACTACTCATCAGTTTTGGGGGAAAAAGGGCTTTAATAACACTTTTTATCTGAATTCAGACAATTAATGTTACTCAATTACGGTACAAAAGAAGGGTTTTGAGTTTTGCAGTCTATGTATGTTTATGTGTGTATGAATGTTTATATGTGTATTCGTAGCTATTAGCTAAACTACTCATCAGTTTTGGGGGAAAAAGGGCTTTAATAACACTTTTTATCTGAATTCACACAATTAATGTTACTCAATTACGGTACAAAAGAAGGGTTTTGAGTTTGGCAGTCTATGTATGTTTATGTGTGTATGAATGTTTATATGTGTATTCGTAGCTATTAGCTAAACTACTCATCAGTTTTGGGGGAAAAAGGGCTTTAATAACACTTTTTATCTGAATTCAGACAATTAATGTAACTCAATTACGGTACAAAAGAAGGGTTTTGAGTTTGGCAGTCTATGTATGTTTATGTGTGTATGAATGTTTATATGTGTATTCGTAGCTATTAGCTAAACTACTCATCAGATTTGGGGGAAAAAGGGCGTTGGAGCAGTAGGAATGCTCCGCGAACGTAAACCCCTTTAAAGCACGTTTCTTGAAAGGAGACGTTTACTTTTTTATTTTTAGAGTTCCGTACCTCAAAAGGAAAACCCGGCCAAGTGCGAGTCGGACACGCGCAAAGTAGGGTTCTGAAGTCTTCAAAACTGAAAGTCTATTTTAAAAAACAAAATTATATTTACAGTTGGTAATAGAACATTTTGTATGTAAAATCTATGAACTTTGACAAATCCAACTGCACAACTAAGTCCTTAACTAAGATAACCTACTTAGCCGTGATATCTTTCCTTTTAAATTGATTATTATTATGTCCCCTACTATTAACTTTTTTTTCAGATGTCCTGAAATAGCGGTTTAGTTTGAAGGGAGGGAACAGTTGAAACGAACAAAAATTTGCAGTTTAAATCAATAATGGTTTTAGCAAACCCTAAGTAGTTTTAAAAGACCTATTTAACGATACCACACACTATAGGGTGGGTACGCTAGCAAAAAAAAAATCACCCCCTCTTTACGTGTTAGGGAGGTATCATAATTATTTATATAAAATATTTGATTGTACAATTTTGTAGGCGTGATTAATATGTATAACAATGCCAAATTACAGCTTTCTAGTCTCAGAGGTAAGCCGCGGACAGACAGACATGGCGAAACTATAAGGGTTCCTTTTTGACTTTGGAACCCTAAAAATGGAACTACAGGATCACTCGCATGTCTGTCTGTCCATCCGTCTGTCACACCCAATTTGCTCCAATACTACTGGACCGATTGAATTGAAGTTTGGCACACAATGCAAGTCGGTGACCTAAAGACGGACGTGTAACATAAATAAATTAATTTTACAAGGGGCCAATTTTGGGGGGTAAATTAGATATTTTTTTAAGTTAAGCAAATTATATCGTGTGACATCAAATGAAAGGGCTTGTTTTGAGAATCTCAATAATATTTTAAGAATATTTTTTTTTGTAATTATAAGAAAAATAGATTTAAAGTTAAGAAAATAGACGAAAACTTACCATTCTCCCCCTCCCCGCGCTTATCTCCGAAAATACTAGACCTATTTTTTTAAATACAGAAAATAGTTCCTATAGATTCTTCTTTTTTTTATTTAAATTGGTAAGCCCTTGGCACCATCTCACCTGATGGTAAGTGACGATGATGCCGAAGATGGAAGCGGGCTTACCAAGATTCCCCAACGCAATGGAGATTGGTTTTCCCTCTGGTGACGTCTAGCCGTACATTATTAAGTAACATAGGAAATTTCTTAATCAACATACGGAATCTCATCTCCAAACTCGCACTTGTCCGGTTTTTTTTTCATTACAGTAAAATTTCAGCCGTCTACATATCACGGTTCGAAAGAGACAGCCTTTTAAAAGTCAGACAGACGGACGGACAAAACGTAGGCACAGTATTACAATATGGCTTACAGTAGCGCAGGAGTTTGCTAGGCTGTGCCCCGCCGCCCGCTGCCCCGCAAGTACCCTTCCATTGCTCTGCGTAAGTACATTCGTTGCGCTACCGTAAGCCGCTATATTGTAATACTGTGGCGTAAGCTTAGCAATAGGGTCCAGTGCATATACTCTCAGTTACCTGGTACGGTAACCTAAAAATGAAAGATCTTCTTCTGACTCTTTAAATATCTTGCCTACACTTTAATTTTTTTTTGGGTAAATTTGAAATCAAGAGCTCCAAAATCTAGCATCAATTTACAGCAAGTTATTCATACGGAAGAAAGCTTAATCCTGTCTGGTGATGAGCAAGCGATAATTTCGCTGTCGCCTCCGACTTTTTCACAAACTACACAGATAAATAATAGTCGCCATCGTAACTATTTAGTAATCTGTGGCCATAGTCAGAAGGGGTGATAAAAAACAAAAAAAAACAACTCTGATAGGTTTAAATCAATATCTTTACTTATATCAATACACATCCAAATAACGCGAATTAAGAGGAAATTGACACAGAACTTTTCTTCCTCTGAAGTTTGTTACCTGACATGAAAGAAACGAATTCTCCCCAAAAAATAAGGTTTAAAATAGGGATCATTGAATGGCAGGGAAAATTTTAGATGGAACAGAAACATTTACTCCTAGATCTGACGAATATCCATCATTATTTCGCAAGATCCAAATACCCCAACCTACTACACACTGCCTCCATCGGACCCGGGCGAAACTGTTTACTATTTTAAAAGCTTTTATTTATCCTGGAACTTTGCCATCAATATGTGAAATATTGATGGCAAAGTTCCACTGAAGTACTTCCACTTCCACTGAAGTTATCGGGCTGATATTTGACACACACGATTGTTTCTTGTGAAAATGTGCGATTGTTAAATAAAAAAGCTTAGGAAAAAAAATTACTAGAAAGCTTTCATTTGACTTCACTTGTATGTGTGTCCTGGAACTTAACAATCAATATTTATTAATACGAGTAGGTCAATTTACATAAAGAGCTTACAGTTTCCGAAGACGTTCTATTGTTAATATTTACAATTACAAATTATTGTTGTTTAGGAAAATGTATATTTTTTTAAATAGGCCTGCTATTCACAAAAATGTCAATATGTTAGCCCTCGTCAACGAGCCCATTAAGCAAATGTATTGCCCTAGAGGTAGCGTGTGCGGTGCTGCAGTCGCAAACAGCTGGTGTCGCAGCCGACTCGTGCGCACGTATTTTTGTGGCACAAAGAGACTTATATTGTTCAACACCTCAGAGTTTTCCCGCAACAACATATAGTAATGGATACCAAGTAGCAACTTCTGCCTAAGCTCCAAGGTTCGAGTCCGACCGAGCCGTATACGAACAGAGATGGGAAGAGAAACAGGTTATATCCATACATGCGTTTATAGACACCTAGAGAATTTAGCCTGCAGTTTTTCTATCACAAGAGAATACTTAGTTTCACAGGGATCCCAAACGATTGCGCAGTACTCTAACTTGCTCCGGACAAAAGCATTATACAGTATTATCGCAACTCGAGTATCATTGAATTGTTAAGCTGTTCTCATTATGAACCCTAGAGCTCTATTTCACCCACTTCCACTGAAGCTATCGGGCTGAAATTTGACACACACGTTTGTTTCTCGTGACAATGCACGATTATTAAATGAAAGCTTTAACTTAAGTTTTTAAGGTTTTTTGAAAATGACTTCACGTAACGCTACGTGAATAATGGTCATTAAGCACATATGTAATTTTTTTTTGTTAAAAAAACTCGTTTTTAGAGTTCCGTAGTCATTAAAGAGCCCTTATAGTTTTGCCATGTCTGTCCGTCTGCCCGAGGCTTAGCTCAGAGACTATTAGTACTAGAAAGCTGTAATTTGGCATGGGTATACAATATTAATCATGGCAAAAAAAAATGGTAAAATAAAATCTTGAAAAAAAAAATATGGTACCTTTCCTACATGGGAGCGTTCAAGTATTACGTAACGCAATTTTTGGAGATTTTTGACCTCCTCCTCCCCCCATGTAACGCGCCGTAACGTTTAACTGTACCCCTCCTCCCCCCTAGTAAAACGTTACGTAACCACCAAGTGACCATTTCTACCTAAAAGTCACAATCATAATTATGTGGCGTAAAGTACCGGAAAGTCGCTAAAATATCTTTTTTTATTGTTTTAATCGCGTTAGTAAGAGAAAAAATACCGTGTAACGTAACGCGTAGTTCAAATGCCCCCTCCCGCCCCTGTAACGCATCGTAACGTTTTACAAAACACCCCCCCTCCTACCCATATTTGTTACGTAATACTTGAACGCTCCCCATGTAGAAAGGGTGATTTTTTGTTGCCTTACCCTATCGTGTGGGGTATCGTTAAATAGGTTTTTCAAACCTACTGAGGATTTAGCTACAACTATTTTTCGATTCAGGGTTCCGTTTGCGAAATATAAAGCTTTAAAGTGCTATTTTTTGTTGCCAAGAAGTGTCTCCCCCTACCAGCTAAACCGCTATTTTAGGATATCTGTTTTTTTTTATAGTAGGACATATAATCAATTTAAAAGGAAAACTGTCACGGCTAAGTAGACTTTTAGTTTAGGAGAATAGTCGACCAATTTAAGATGTGCAGTTGGATTTGTAAAAAGGTTCATAGATTTTCCATACAAAGTGTTCTATTACAAACTGCAAAAACAATTTTGTTTTCTAAAATATACATTTATTTTTTGAAAAGACTATCACACCCTACTTTGCGCGAGTCCAATTCGTTGTTGGCCGGTTTTTTATTTGTATATGTTTAAGGTACTATCAACCTACATCTATGTCATTTGACGAAAAATGATTTCCTGAGAAGCTAAAACTAACCAAAAGAGGACTATTCTAAATAAAGGTGGTAAAAGCAATAACGTCTCACAATATAGACCGATAGCTCTTCCACCGGTTATTTCAAAAATAATCGAAAAAGCAATAGTAAACAGGGTCTATCACTTCTTGGATAAAATTGGATTATTACATAATAATCCATTCGGGTTCCGTAAAAATAAATCGACAACACACGCTGTTAACAAGTACTTTAAGAGATACATAACTTCAACCAAAACAAAGCCTATGCGGTAGGGTTGCTTCTCGATATGTCGAAAGCGTACGATAGGGTATCACACAGTATCTTACTGGCTAAGCTGAAAGGTTTATTAGAGAAAAAACATTGAACTGGTTCAGATCCTATCTAACTAACCGGAAGCAGTATGTCGAAATAGACTACTGCAACTTTCAAAGTGGAGAGGTACGTTTATTCTGAAACCCAAACATTTAATTGCTCCATACCCCAGGGTAGTTTGTCTGGTTGCATGCTCTTATTTATTTACATAAATTACCTACCCATATTAGTAGACCACCACTGTATATTGTTCGCGGACGACGCATCATTGCTATTTAAGTGCACAGAAGACAAAATTTAGATCATATAATACATACATTCGATACAGTAAATAGATGAGTATTGGTTCATACTCGTAATTTAGAAATTAATTTAAATAAAACAAGGATAATCTAATTTACAACCTATCAAAAGAAACCCCTTGACTTAAAATCTGTAACTTCAAAACTAAACATCGAAGAAGTAAATAATTGCACCCTGTTAGGATTGACCATCGACTCACACCTCCACTGGAAAACCCATGTGGAAAAATTAACAACAAAACTGTCGCAATTCACATATGCATTATTTCCCGACAGCCCTGTCCGCTTACTACGCGTGGCTACGGTACGGGGTCATGTTGTGGGGACACAGCGCAGATGCTAGTGAGTCACTTGTCATCACTGTCACTAGTAGTGACATATTTGTCCATCAAAAAAATGCCTCCGTATACTGGTTAACATAGGGCCTCAAAAAAAAGGTGTCAAGTCAACCATATTTCAAAAATAAAATATACTGACTTTACCCTCAATATTCATTTTGGAAACTGCATTATTCGGAGAAAAAATATGGATAAGTTTACATTAGATAGATAATTCATTTACTCATTGACAGTTTACATAGAATAAAGTATTAAGGTAGATACTAATACGCTTATTTTATCTACACAAAGAACAAGATTAAAATAAAAGACGTAATAACGCAAAATTAAAAACTAAGTTAAAACACAAACAGGACAAACGAAGACTGCAAATGAAACGGCGCTGGCTCAGCACAAATATTGTGGATTGTGTTCCCACAGCTCCACAACGCTGATATTCTGTCAGTACCAGTGGTTGCGTCGTGCGCACCTCGAACGGTCATTTCATCACACCTTGAATCCTATACGAGTTATGTCTAAAACTAAGGAAATACGCAGTTACATACAGTATGTCTTTATACCTACATGTGCATTAAACATTTTAAATACCCATACTTAAATCCTAATGAAATTAACATCTTTTTTCTTTTGAACATGACGATTTGATTAAGAACTCGAGTAAACCACTCCCGACTGCATCAAAATACAATTTGCATTTTAGACCGTACAATGCAAAACATAAATGTCCGTCTTTCGCGAAACCAAATAAAATAAAAAGTAGGTGCATACATTATGTTCCAGCGTACGTCGGAAAGACAATCTAGTCTACCAGGGCCAAAATTAGACTTCTACAAAAAACGTCTTTAATATATCCTGCCACTAAACACCAAAATTTCCTTGTCTCAGACTCTTCTTCTTTCTATTCTGGATTACGCTGACACTTGCTACTTAGATGTAACAGAAGAACAGCTCAACAAATTAGAACGTCTCCAGAATCTCTGTCTTCGATTCATTTTTGGTCTACGTAAGTTTGACCATGTCTCCCAGTACCGTCAGCAACTCAAGTAGCTGCCGATTCGTCTACGCAGGAACACTCATATCCTTAGTCTCCTTTTTAAAATACTTCACAATCCTTTCTCTCCATCCGACCTTCGGGAACGCTTTCACTTGCAACGCCCTCCCGACCATCAATCCCGTGCTCATCTCAATCCCTTCTTTCTTTTCCCACCCATTCCACTGACTTCTATTCTTATTCCTTCTCCGTGCATGCGGTTAGATTGTGGCACTCACTTCGACACGAGATTCGCGATAGTCAGAGTCTGTATTCCTTAAAATCTAAATTAAAAGAACACTTCTTATCTTTTCATTTTTTTATTATTTAGTTTATTTATTTTATTATATGCATGTTATTATATTCATTTTATAAAATTTGTCATATTGAAGAAATTTCTTATAGAAATAAGCTGTACCTTTTGCATGTTCTTAACAGCTAGTTTAATGTTTGTTTGTCCCTATTTCCTTGTACAATAAATTTTAAATAAATAAATAAATAAAATAAATAGTCCATACTACCGAGAAATAATGATATATATAATAAACTGCCCAAATTAATAAAAAACGAAAATAGTATAATATATTTCATAAAATATTAAAAGAACATCTAATTGAGAAAAGCTATTACCCCATTGAAGACTAAAATAATTCGCATGTTTAACCAGGGATAATATTCATTAGTTAGGCAATTCAATTATGTACCTTACATTATTATTACTATTTATTTTTACTAACTATTTTGATCTAGCTTTCATTTGCATGATAGAATAACGAAACAAAATCATTCATTAGTTAGTTAATTACATATAGTTTTTTTGAATCTAACCCTTTTGAACAAAGATAAAAATATGACGGTCTGCTTCCCGCATGCATCTGCAGTGCCCTTACAGGGTGCGTGTACAAACTACAATTTTTACTGTTTTGTTCCATCTTAATTTTATGTAATGTCCACTTCCGTTATTTTGACTTTTTGACGAAGGAGTTCATCATAAAGAGGCTCTCCTTCTCCATAAAGTCGACCACGAGGTTGCTAGTGAAATCTTTTTTTTGTTCTGTTTGAACGGCGAGTGTAAAAAAATATTAGACCCGACCGTTTGGACAATTACCACAAATCTGTCATTATAATCATCCACATTTTCGCAGTCTCCTAGGCGTTCGAAGTGATTTTGCAACTCGAACTGAAAGCTCTCGGGATTTTGGAGCTGGATGGGTACTGGTCGGCGCGTAGACTTCATCAGTCGACATCTTTCTAGCTAGGTCTTTATATTTAATATGCCTCTTACCATTCGGTGATAGCTTCCGGTTTTGATTTAGTTTATTACAGAGAATATTTGCCTTCTTGTCGACAAGATGAAGTCAATCTTGTTCTTCGCTACGCCATTGGGATGCAACCATGTGCACTTACGTTGTTTTGACTTTTTTAAGAAGGAGTTCATCATAAAGAGGCTCTCCTTCTCCATAAAGTCGGCCAGTATCTTGCACACGTGCATTCCTTTTTCAAATACAAATTGCCCCACACTCAGCTACCCAGTTTCGCTTCCCCAATTACAACGGTATAAGGGGTCCTGTTGCTATTTATGGCTGCACAGATGTCCTCATACATAATTTCTACCTGTATGAACTTCATCGAATACCGTTTGTTGATTCAGTATAAGGTATGATACCCGTGTCGAAATGCTCACGATCTGGTCCACATTGTTAATGAGGGACTTGTGGACGAGAAACCCGACACCACCCTGAAACAGTGCCGGTTACCAGATTTAAGGATAATGGTGTCCTCTCCCTCTCTTCGGACGATATCCCAGCGTAACTCCTTCTCGTCATTCCGCAGTGTACACTTGTTGTAAGTTTCCAGAACCAAAGTTCGTTGGGTTTGGTAGCCTGCATGGCATCTGCCAAGGATTCTTCGCACCCCCCGCCCCGCCGTTACCATGACTGCTACCGAAACCAGGAATAGCAGGGCCGCCGGGGTCTAGGGGCAGTTTTCTGGGTGTGATAATCATTAAGGGGTTTGGCAGGCGGTTTGGCGATCGCAGTGTGGTTCAGGTGTGTTGCAATGCACGGAAAGGACGATGCTGCCCATCCTCCGGTTTAAAGTCCCTTAGTCGACTCTTAGGACCTCCGTTGGAAGAGATGGGATGATCCTATTCTAAGGCGAGAGCCATACGGCCATTCCCATAAATACATAATATCAATTAGGTGAACACAAAACATAAACTTGGGCATTGTGCTACAAAACGTTTGAAACTTCATTTTTTATTCTAAGTAATTAACATAATTATTCATTAAAAATTAAAAACCCAACCGCGTAAAAACTTAACCCCTCTTTTGGCCAGTCGGGTAAAAATGTATCTAATGTCACTCACGGGGGATCAAGATGATCAAACGATACCTCATACGTTAAAATCCTTGAACGTATGTAAAGTAAAATACGTTGAAATCTACCTACATACACTCGAAAAACGGCAGTCGGGTAGAAAAGCTAATTTAAAACAATAACTCACAGATAAAATTTTTCTACATATTATTTTAAACATGTGCGTTTTACTAGCTTTCGAACGAGGTATAACAATTCCAAATCAACAAGAAATGATAACAATAATGATAATATTATCAACACAGTTGGTAATTGTGGTACAATAAAGAAAAAAATCAAAAAAGAAAATATTTTTTAAAATTTTGTTAAGTAAATAAAATAGAAAAAATATACTAAGCATATACTTTAAAAACCGGCCAAGTGCGAGTCTGATCTATAAAAAGAACGTTTGTTGCATGGGAGCCCCCCTTAAAAATTAATTTTATTTTAATTGAATTATTTATTTTTAAAGTGAATAATACAACTCAATATTCTGTGAATATTTCAAGTGTCTACCTGTTGTCGTTATCAATATCGAGCAAAAAAAATCAAGATTGTTGTATGGGAGCCCCCCTTAAACGATTCGGTCACTTACGGCCACTTCCTCTAATGGCCACTATCCAAATTCCTAGTTCGCCCACATCAGGTTTGATTGATTATACAGTCAAAGAGGCTCCACACACCCCCCCTCATGGGTAGCAGAAAAAGGCGAGTTAAAAAGGATCCGGGCACTTTAAAAGGTGACGAGTTAGGAAAGTGACAATTTAGAAAAAAGACAAGTTTAAGAAAATGACGGAGTCGAACTGAAAGCACGTGGCCTTTCTAGTGTTATGGTCGTTCGAGCGACATGGACGTTCAGGGATGTGGGCATGCCAGGTATGTGGCCGTACGAGGAAAGTGGCCCTAAGTGACGGGATCCCCCTTAAATATTGGTTTCATTGTAATTTAATTATTTATTTTTAAAGTGAATATACAGGGTCTTCGGCACATGGTTGAAAATACGAAAATGGGGGATAGGTGGGGTCGCCTCCCATCTATTTTGAGAATTAAAAAAAATCTAGGACTTGTAATTTTTTAAAAGGATTTTTTTTCCTTTTTTTAGAAATTTTGCCATTTTTATACCTTTGAACACATGTAACTTTTTGTTTTTTAAAGCTAGCTCCAAAATCTTTTTTTTAATAGACTTTTATAAGATTGTCGGCTCTAAAAAAAATTATGTTTGTTTCAAGTTATTGCTAAAAACAAAAATGTGGGCCCCCGAACTTAAAAAAAAAGTTGAACAAAAATTTAAAAGTCAACTTTGCGATGCATTTAAAAAAAAAATAATGGGGCTGGAAGGCTTCTGTTTTTTTTAAAACATCTCTAAAGCTTAGGCTTTTGAATGGTATGTAATTTGTTTCGGGGTCTTTTTTGTAACCGGAGTTGTTAATTTTTTTTACTCAATTGGACCATGTTGACGAAATTCCACTAGTTACATGTTTCGTGAAATGTATCAAATGCAAAGTTGAAAATAATGTAAATACTTACTGTTGGGACGGTTACAAAGAGCAGGTACGTTTTTTTACATTCTTGCACACACATAATGGCTATCTTTTGTCATTTATTGGCATATTGGAGTTAGCACTTCCATATGCCAATAAAATGTCCGCATATTCCGCATTGGTAAATTGAGCCATTTTAAACCACAACAAAGTCTTAACATAACGTCTGATAATAACAAAAAGTGACAAACAACAAAAAAACTTAACAAAATCACAAACGTTAATAACGTTAACGTTTTTTTTTTGTTTTCGTTAATTTCACTTTGCTGTGTTTGTGATTTTGTTAAGTTTTTTTATTGTTTGTCACTTTTTGTTATTATCAGACGTTTTGTTAAGACTTTGTTGTTAAAATTACAAGTCCTAGATTTTTTTTAATTCTCAAAATAGGTGGGAGGCGACCCCACCTATCCCCCATTCTCGTATTTTCAACCATCTGCCGAAGACCCTGTATAACTAAATAATCTGGAAAGATTTCAAGCGTCTGCCTGTGGCTGTTATCAATATGGAGCAAAAAAATCACTTTTTTGTGTGGTCTCCATATTTTTTCACTTTTTCAAATATTTTTGTACTTGTTGTTAACAGAAACATCTATGAAAATTTCATCTGTCTAGCTATCACGGTTCATGAAATACAGCCTGGTGACAGACGGACTGCGAAGTCTCAGAAATAGGGTCCCGTTTTTACCCTTTGAGTGAAACCTAAAAATGAGCGAGTCTTTATTGCTAATCTTAACAAACATGTTTTGTTAATGCTCAAAATGACGAGCCCTCTTCTAATTGAACAAACAGTATGTAATCTATTGTTAGTGCCCAAGATACAGGTTTGAGACCGATATGTACGTACAGATACTATGTAAATTTCCGTTTTAAATAAATTATTTGTATTTGTAATGTACTTTTACGAACCTCTCTTTTGACTACTCTTGAATTTCTTAACTATTTTCAATTACTTGAGCTGCGTTATTATTATGCGCCTCATAAGCTTATTCACAGTGGGAACAGGAGATGCATTGGGGTAGAACAATTTCTTCGTACGACCCCAGACATTGGAGTTAGGTTAGGATTCCGTGCTGGCCATGGTCTATAGTCTATACCATGGCCCTATGGCCGCCACCTTTTCTTTCATCGATTATAAAATCGCTCATTGATCTAATTCCGCACGGGCAGTCTAAAGAGGGCTGGACACCCGTCGTCGTGTTGGAATATCATTTCACGTCAACACCTAACTCCAATGGACTTGTTTTCTGAGGTCGCATGAAGGAATCGGTCTACCACGATGCATCTTCTGTTCCCACTGTGGATGAGCTTAGGATGCGCTTAATAAACACAGCAAAAAAAATCCAAAATTATTTAAGAAATTCAAGAGTTGTCAAAAGCTAGGTCCGTAAAAGGGCCCGTTTGTGAGTAAGAAATAGGGGTTATCATTTTGAGCATCAACTTATAAAAATAAATCCTTACTAATATTATAAATGTGAAAATGTGTTCGTAACTTTTTCACGCTTGAGCACCTCGACCAATCTTGATGTAATTTGGCATGCAGGTGTCACTGGGAAGGACATAGGCTTTTCATCCCGTGAAAATGGCATAGTCCGATGCGGTTCTTGAAGGAACTGAAAAATATGCTCTTTTCTTGGTTAGTTTCTTTAACATCCCAACGATTCTTTCGTTTTCGCATTATTGTGATTTATTGCACAGAGATGGTTGAAGTTGGAAATGAGGCATATCCTGTTACTAATATTATAAATGTGAAAATGTGTTCATTTTTTGTTTGTTACCTTTTCACGCTTCAACACCTCGACCAATCTTGTCTTGATGTAATTTGGCATACAAGGTAGCCTGTGTCACTGGGAAACCTAGCCTACTTTTTATTCCGTGAAAATAGCATAGTCCGATGCAGTTTCTGAGAGAACTAAATAAATACTCTTTTTTTGGTTAACTTATTAAACATCGCAACGAAACGATGGATTGTTGATATTTTTTGAACAGAGATAGTTGAGGAGGTGGAAAATGAAGCATATCCTGACGTAGTTTCAGAAGGATCTGGGGAAAACTTATATCCTCGCCTTCGCACGTCGGAATCGCAACGGAGTAACGGATTGAAGTGAGTTTTCGTATAGAATTGGTTGAGTGGTGGGAAGTGGCATAGACTGCTAATAAAAATAGCCCGATAAAGTTCCTGAGGGAACTGGAAAACGCTACACGCTCGCGAGGCGCTTGCGGCTCGCGCACCGCTCACCCTCAAAGACAGTCATAAAAAGATGTTCACGCGAGCGAAGCCGCGCGCAAAAGCTAATACTTAAATAACGAGAAATAATCATCATCAACAAAATGTGTTTCATTCTTATGTGTAAGATTAGCACATAAGGTGCCTTCATTTTTAAAGTAAACAGTAGTTTCTTTTCTGAGTATTTTAATTAATTTCTTTGAACTAAATTGTAATTTATTTTTTACCTTTAAGAAATATTTTTTTTCTATTTTTCGTATTGGATTTTTTTTTATTTTACTACATGCACCAATTGTATTGATAATATCTTTGTCATTCCTTTGCCCATTTGGGATTGTTAAACCTTGCTCGAAAGCTAGTGAAACGCACATGTTTTCAAAATAATATGTAGAATTTTTTTATTTCATTTGTGAGTTTTTGTTTTAAACTAGTTTTTTGTGTAAATTACTTAGAAGAAAATGTGAATTTTTACATGTTATGGCGCACAGTGCCTAAGTTGAAGTTAATTTTATCTACCTAATTGATATTTATGGGAATATTTTTTATGTAAAACCAACAAAAAATATGTTTAAAAAAGATTTACTTTTTTTATTATTTTTAAAGATTAAACACGATTTTCAAAAATTAATTATTTTAGCTTCATCAACTCAACACCGAGTGCACTGACAGCCGGCGATTACTTCCTAACACACCCTGTTACTTCATTTTCGTGAACTTTTAAAGTTATTTCGTTATTACTGGGGTCAGGCCAGGCGTCAATTGGCATTGTAAAAAAAGGTATTTCATTAAATTTTTTTAAAATTAAAAACAGATCATTTTTAAAAACGAATTTGAATATTTTTTCAAACGCTAAACGTTCCAATGTTTGTGATGATGTCACAGACCCAAATACTATGAAAAAAGGCCTGAGGCCTAATTTCAATTGATGATTATGGATAAAATTTAGTTTTTTAGTATGTATTTACAGTATAAAATCATAATATATCTAAATGGTTATTTTGAAAGAAAGAAAGAAAGTTTATTCGGCTAAAAATAATAAAAACAATAACTACAATATTAGGTACTTAATTGAAATAAACTATAGCTAAAGATTAAAACTAATAACTAAAATTAAATTTAAATACTTTTATTAACGTTTTTTTTTATTTAAGCCAGTTGTGTAATGCCGGAAGTGACGTCATCGTAGTCCAATCAAGGGCAACTCACATTTTTTTATAAAATACTAGCTTCTAAAATACATCGTTTTTGTGATGCGGCTCGCGAGCGTGGACATACATTTTCTCCACATCCCTCGGGAACTTTGTCAGGATATGCTTATTAGTAAATCGTGTCATTTCCCACCCATCTCGGTGCAAAAAATCACACAATCCATTGTTCCGTTGCGATGTTAATTAACCAAAAAAGAGTATATTTTCAGTTCCCTCGGGAATTGCATCGGGCTATGCTATTTTCACGGGTTAAAAAGTAGTCTATGTCCTTCCTTGTGACACAGGCTACCTGCATGCCAAATTTCATTAAGATTGGTCAAGGCGTTGAAGCGTGAAAAGGTAACAAACAAACAAACTAACAAACCATCAAACACATTTTCACATTTATAATATTAGTAAGGATAACAAATTACTTGATTTTTTAAATCTAATGGATAAATTTTCACAGTAGCTATTCCTTGGGGTTCATAAAAACTGAACAATGCCAATTACCAGTTTTGGGTGTTGGAAACGTAAATTTCCTAGCACCCGAAGGCGAATCTTACGTGGACACTAAACTATATGATGTTCTGTACGTTTGGTGGTGCGGATGGTGGCGCATCGGGAGCCGGGTCGTTCCTTTCCCTCTAATATGGTTGATGGGAGCGATGGCTGACTCTCGCGTTATACTCGTGACCGGGTGCTGTCCGTGTGAACTGGCCTGCTCTTGTTAAATGCATTCAATGATTTTTTTTATGTATAACTTTTCGTTGTTGTTTGTTGTGTGTGAAGTCGACCAACTCGCACTGGGCCCGCGTGGTCGACTAAGGCCTGATCGCCCTAATTCAGGGTAGGCTCGAGCCCCTCGGTGGGGACGTATACGAGCTGATATAATGATAATAACTTTTCGTGTCATATTGATTTTCATATTCTAATGACATAATCTGGTTTATTTCAAGGATTGAATTTTGACATTATTAACTATAATGATTGTTTATTTCTTGATTTGTCACAAATGAAATTATGTTATTATTATTTTATGACATCAGAAAGAGTGAAATTTGCACCTATTCTGAATAAATATATTGAATTGAATTGAGTTTCCAGTCCGGAGTGGAAGTAGAACTTGTTTTCGGTTTCAAGTGCGACTAGTAAAGGTTACAAACCAGGGACAGTAAAGTTGTATCTACTAAGACGATATTAATAATCGTATATAATTAAAGACCCTACAGTTTTAGGGAGTCTCGAGGAGAACTATTATGTTGTGGAGTTCCGCAGTGTGCAATGTGTCAATGGACTGGCATGAATGTTTTTGCTATCAAAACGAGGGGAAAGAAAAAGCGCTATTAGAGCAGAATAACATTGATTTTAGCGGTGATACTTAGCTCATACTGAAAGTTTTTAGATTCTCATTAATAAAACTACATAATATTATGTTTATCGTATATTTATTGGTTTTTTTAAAATTAATTATATATTATTTTATTTTGTGGAATGCAAATAACAGTTTGAGTATTAAATAAAGTGTATAAATATACACACTTTGCATTTTTAGAAGTATTTTAAAAAGCAGTTGGCTCAGTCTTTCGTAGGGACGTCTTCTAATAGGGTCCTTTATCTGGTAAGAAAGACTAAAAATGACCCTGTGTTTATTTTGATTTTTTATCACGGATTTGGAGTTGCGCGCGAATGATTTAAAATAGACTGAATTTCAGTCCCTGAAATGAAATGTTCTGAAAGGAGTAGGTTTTGAAACGCTCGTTTAGGGCATAACCTGCGTGTGCCTGCAAAGACGGCTGTCGACTGTCGACTCTGTTTCGTTACATCCATCCAGTAGAAGCAAAACCGCAAAAAATGTGTAGCCTAGTTTATAAATGTAAATTATACAAAAATTGAAGTAAACTAGTCCAATAGATTTTCACAAACAAAGCAGTTATCGAATGCCATGAAACTATTTACCTTTGTATATCTTGCTTGTCACAGATCTGGACAATAAACAATCGACTTTCAATTGAGTCACGTGCCTTATTTTCATACGATATCTATCAGTGTACCTACAATCTACATAAAATTCAAGTGACAAAGTCTCATGATTTCGTTGCCCACCTCTTAAACATTTCCTTTTTTTGTTGTACTGTAACGAGATGTATTATCTTATGTTTTGCCGAAAAATAAACATTTTTTTATATGAAAGGAGGTTGAAAAACTAATCTAAGCTTATCTTAAATTTCACGTAGTCAAACCGCGAGCAACAGAATTTGATAAGTATGTTTTAGCAATTTAAATTGTATATTATATGACTGTGTGTGATTCAGCGTCAAAAATAATACTTACCCGAAAACCACAGTTGAGATCAAGAGGGAATCAGCTCAGGTTACGGAGTTAAACTTGACAATATTATAATAATACAAACGGACACAAATAGCGTTAATAACATGGTGCAATATGACAACAAGGGGCCGCCGCCAGCCCGCGACACTATGTAATCTCCCGACATACGACCAAAAGATCCAAGTACACTGCATTCCTCAGTATGGGCCGTATTGTACATTCACTGTCACTGTTGATCACTGCACTTTGTCACTACACCCGGCACTTTGGCACTGCAATCCAGGTAAATCACTGCAATCCATAACAATTGCGCTGCGGTCACTTTGGAGGCGGCGGCGGCACCAGTAATGTGCGCAGACTAGGAAAGACATGCTGTTCAGTTCGATGATATCGTTACCACGACACTGCAATATTATAATAAAAATGGTATCCAGGGATTCCTGCGATTGTACCTATTTTGTTAGGGTTATGAAATGAAAACACATAAGTTGCCGCAACATTGGCTGTCCTTGGGCAAGTCGTGGCAGGCGAAGACACAAACAAGCGTTATAATTTGTTATACATACCATAAGAAAACAAGCAGCACTTTTTTCGCAAAGCGTTCATCATCTTAATAGTTTCACAAAATATGGTGTTTATATGTCTATTTTATTGTAATTTCTGTTTGTAACGTTTTTGTTTGTCAATAACGTAGTCTTAGCTGTACACCAATAACTGGAACCGGCTAAAAACTAACCTTAATCGCAACAAAAAAATTACAAGTTTAGTACATCTTTTGTTTTTTTTTAATTTCCTAAAAAAATACTAAACCGATTTTGTCAAAATTTAAATGTAACCAACCTCAAGAGTCAAGACATAATCAATTCAATAAAAAAAAATCGGTTGACAATCGGCGAAGATATCGAGTAACAAACACAAAAAACATTCAGTCAAATTTAGAACCTCTTCCTTTTTTTAAATCTGTTGAAAACAGAGTTCGAAATTATCAAGATAATTATTTTCTTTGATAATTATCGGCATTGATTCTTATTTTTGGCAGTTTTTTTTTGGTAACAAAAATGAAAATACAAAAATATTATGTAGAAAAATAACTAAATTTTAATTGTTTAAGTGTAAGCTTAATCAGTTATTAATAAAAAAAATCGTTTTTGTGACTATTTTTCTGAGTTCAAGGTATGACGCGTGTCGACACGTCACGAAACGTCAAATCGTGTTCGGATAAACACGGCAGGACATAGCACGAGCGTTTTGTCAACGATAAACAATATTTCTGTTTTGTTTTTTCAAATAATTTTATTACCAAGATATAATTATCAATGTTATGATTATCATGATAATTATCAATTATACTACGAACCATGGTTGGAAAAAGGTAAAAATTTGTTAAATGCATGAAAACCAGTACGACTGATCTTTAGGCATATGACCCGTGGTAACTTTTGTTTCGGGGTTTTTGCCGACAGGGAGTGGCATTTTTTAGCTCATAGAGCTCACTTAATATATCAATATTTTTGGTGATGTTCAAAACAGAACTAGTAGGGTATATAGAAACAGAAAAAAAAATACAAAAAAATGTGAACTTTTACGAGAGAGTTCACTTTGATAGATTTTTGGTGATGTTCAAAATAGAACTAGTAGCGTATATTTAAACGAAAAAAAAGTAATAAATGTGAACTATTACATTGAAATTGAACAATTGTAAATTGTCGCAAAAAACCACATATTACAAGGAGGAATGTATATGTAGTAACTACATGGGTAACACTAGATTCATATTATACCTATGCCATAAAAAACACTTCACCATTAATGATCTGGTAATAAAAATTAACACCTGAATTTTCGAATATGTATTTTTAATATTGTTCCCTGAAATTTTGAGTTTTTAATAAATTATTGCTACGGATCAAATCAATTAATATAGCCTAAAGACCAGCCGTACCTATTTTCAAGCCTGTAACACCATTGCTGCTTTTTACTGAATATTGGTGTGTACCGCTCTAGCACTAATACGCCATTAAGTTTTTGTGTCACGTACTTCTATAGGTATATTATATCCTATTGTCATTCCATTTCAAGGTTAATTATCCTAGCCTCTTGTTTTCCCATATGGTATAGCATAGCGTGTTGCTAAGTAATGCAAGCAGTACTCACGATAGGTGGTAGCGCGGCACGGACGCTGGCGTGGGCGCCGAGTTCACGGAGGATGAGGATCCGGAGTAGCCGGAACCGGCGGGCGAGGATCCTGCCGAGGGCGCCCCCGCCGCCGACGGTATCGCTGCCGGCTCGTAATACTCCGTAGTGAGGGTCCGCTCGTCCAGCACGTGCTCCGCATTGTGAGCCTTCGATGCCGACTTGATGTCCATGAATGCGACTGTGGCACAAACGCCGCTACTCGCGCTAACGCTCGGACCCGCGCTTGCGCTCTCTGTTCGACCCAGCAATTTGACATTCTGGACTCGGCCATAGCTGCAAAAATAATGAGTTTTGTTACATTTGCACAGCATGTTGAGGGAGAAAAGACACTGAACCAAGAGAATAGCGGTACTTAGATAAGCACTACTGACTGACGCCATAAAAATTTAGATTTTTCGACAGATTTTTGTTTCATTTTAAATCAAACTACTAAGTAACTACTAGGAAAATCATGGACTGTTACTTCAGTCTTATAGTGCATACCTCTTCAGGTCAATGCTTACGAAACTAAATTTCAAGCATCATTTTTGAAGTCGGTAAAGATAGGTGAGCATAAGGGTTTTCGTCGAAACCCGGAGTTATTCCTAGATTCATTACAAAATTCACACCAAATGGGTCGAAACATGTGTGAATCACGATTTTTGGGTTAAAACCGGGTCTTTTGTCAGGTGGGCTGTTTGGGTTTTTAATTTAATTTAACTAGTTCGGTCTCTTTCAATTTGGAGTGAGATACTAATACAAACCAGCGTCCAAAAAAACCGGTCCAATGAAGACAGACTTCTTGATAGTACAAGTTACACAATTAATTTTGCACACTTGTACTTTGTGAGAGACCATTTAGCTGTTTCATAATAAAGTGTCGCTATAATTTTCCATGCCTAGGAGTACACATACGTTGTCTATCGTGTGTTCACTTAACGTACTTGACAGCAATCGAGCATCTTAATTAATTAAATGTGGCCATCCATTTATGTACGTACATGAGACTGCATCTTTGACCTTGAGCTAGTCTTGCTTGTATGAAGTTTTCATAATAGCGTTAGTTCAGCCTATACTGGTAGTTACCACTTACGTGCAATCCACCCTACAGCAGCGCCCATATTCATCAATGCAAGCAGTATTCAGCTTGCAAAATATTTATTTCACAATAGTGGATATGGGAACATTATCTCAAACTTCTGAATCCTATACGTGAAAGATTATTTTTACTTTCTACAATTCGTAAGTAAAAATGTGCAACGGAAAATGTTAAAGTATTGACCGAGCGAAATTATTTCAGCTTGGGCAAAAATGCTGTGTCCAGCGGATGTTCGACTGTTCTCCTCTAAATGTCGCATTTCTCAACTGATTCTCGTGAAATTTTGTGGGCACGTACGACAGTTATATGGAATTTTTTGGGCTTCTTAGTTAATGAAAATTTTTCAAAATGACGGAGCCATCATGGGGTTGAAAACGTAAAAAATGTTTCACGGCCATTTCGAAAATTGCGAGGTGTACACCTCACGAAGCCACTAGATTACAGGCATTTTTTTAACTCCGCGTTAGTTAGTATGAATCAAATCTTGAAAACTTTACTTCCCGGTTTGCCATTGAGCTGAAATTGTGAATAAAAGATCGCCTACCGTACACTTTATTATAGTATGTCTACGTATCAACATTACGAAATTGTTTTGGTGTACTATAAGTGTAAATAAATAAATAAAATATGTAATTGTAAACGCTAACACGTTAAACAAACGACTTCATTCGCAACAACCAAGTATAATTTTGATAAATATTTTTGCTTTTGTCAATCTTTACTTGATTATAAACAATTTAATATTATAAATGTTTAAAAATGTACTTTTTTTTATTCACAATTGGTAAGCCCTTGGCATCATCTCACCTGATGGTAAGTGACGATGATGCCGAAGATGGAAGCGGGCTTACCAAGATTCCCCAATGCAATGGAGAACTGGCTATCTTATCTTCAAGCCGGAACACATCAATGTTGTTAACACTGATGTTTGGCGGCAAGACTTACATAAGATGGTGGTAGCTAGCCAGGCGGGCTTAGAAAATGCCCTACCACTAACCAAACCGAGTCTTACAATTGACCCCGCCGGGAATCGAACACGCGACCTCCTGTGTAAAGCCAGTGAACTTTGCCTCTGAGCTACGGAGGCGGTTAAAACATTGTGATACAAAGGTGGAAAGTAGGTTACTGTATGTCATTAACAAGCCCGAGCCGAAGGCGAGGGTATTTAATGTCACGAATTGTTTAATAACCTACACACCCGTGTATCACACGACGTTTTTTCAATACAGTTGTAGAAAATAGTAAAAACAAATCAAAAAAAATTCGAGCGAGACCTACAGTACTCGCATATGATGTGTAACATGTGACAAAATACTTTAGGTTAGTTAGATTTGATGACGATATTGTACCTGGGTGGCGGATCTGACAGTAACGAAAAAAACCGACCAAGTGCGAGTCGGCCTCTCGTAAAGTAGAATTCCGCGCTTTCGCGACTTCCTGTTACACATTTCCGTCCCATGTTACACATTTCCGTCCCATTTCATGAAATCACTCCCACAAATTGTAGGAAAGCGAGAGCAAAGATGTTACACATCATAAAGATGAAAGGACGGCAAAGATACGGCAGACTAGGCTGTATGGTCATAGATACCATTGCCTTTTCCGCGCTTTTAAAGCCTGAAAAAAGGACGGCAAAGATACGGCAGACTAGGCTGTATGGTCATAGATACCTTTGCCTTTTCCGCGCTTTTAAAGCCTGAAAAAACGCGACTTCCTGTTACACATTTCCGTCCCATGTTACACATTTCCGTCCCATTTCACGAAATCACTCCCACAAATTGCAAGGAAAGCGAGAGCAAAGATGTTACACATCAATAATAAATATGTTTATTTCAATATACATACGTACAAAAGTAAATAGAAATTAAAATTTTAAGAAAAGGGCGCGTTTTTGCGACTGGACATTTTTTAAGCTATTATTGTATAGCTTTTATCGCGGGCTTTAAGGGGACCGAATCGAGAAATTTCGTAACGAAAATAAAACCAGACACCCCAAAAAAATGTAATGAGTTATAAAAAACTTACAGTGCCATCTATCTATCCATCATGATGAAGATGATGATGATGGCGATTAAGGATGACGATTGATGATGACGTTGGATGATGGCGATTGATGATGACGATTGATGATGGCGATTGATGATGGCGGATGATGATGATGAACTTTCTTAGTGTTAATTTATAACATAAACATCCCACGCCCCAAGGACTATAATACGGTACTGGTAAATACTGCATAAATAAAAAATAAATAAATAATTATAATTGCATAAGTTGATAAAAAATGCTATGCAATAAATAGCTTTACCGCGGCAGTCCCCGAGTGCCACACACACGTCTTTTTTTTTACAACTAAACTAGGCAACGGGCTCGTACGCGTATACAGCCTATTCAATTTTTGACAAATGTTGATGTGAAAATAATTACATTAAAACTACAACCATTTAAAAGAATTTTGAGAATTCAATGCTAAGACGTATGGAGTCATTCATTTTTCCCTCTAAATATATCCGATTTTATTCGACCGCGTAAAAATTAGATGCCTATGCAAAAGATTTAATTTTCGAATCATTATTATAGCCTCTGAAAGTACGCCATGTTTAACAACTGTATTGAAAAAGTGTTACCTTGTTTGTGTATGCACGCAGCCTGTGTCATTCTGAAGGACATAGGCTACTTTTTATCCCGTGAAAATAGAAAATTCCGATACAGTTCGAGGGAACTGAAAAAAAATTGTTTTTCAGTTTCGTGAGGCAACGGAGCAACGGGTTGTTGGGATTTGTTGCATAGATAATATTAAGGCGATTGGAATTGTCATAGACTACTAATTAGCATATGCCGACATGGTTCCTGAAGGATGTGGAGCAAACTTATCAACATCAACGAACCTGTAAGTTCGCGCATGACAAAACAGGATATTGTTGTGTTTTTGGAAGTCACATAGACTACTAATTAGCAAAGCCCGACATAGTGCGCGAGGGATCTGGGGAAAACTAATTTAAACGCTCTATCACGTCAGCATCGCAACGCATTGACGTTATTTTAGGGTTCCGTACCCAAAGGTACAAAGGTACCCGTACTTCCCTGTCCGTCCGTCTGTCACCAGGCTGTATTTCATGAACCGTGAAAGATTGACAGTCGAAATTTTCACAGCTGATGTATTTCTGTTGCCGCTATAACAACAATAACAGAATAAAATAAATATTTAAGAGGGGCTCCCATACAACAAACGTGATTTTTTTGCTCTTTTTTGCTAATATTGTTAACGGAAGCAGGTAAATGCTTGAAATATTCACAGAATATTTAGTTATACATTCACTTTAAAAATAAATAATGAAATCAAAATAAATCAAATATTTAAGGGGGCTCCCATACAACAAACGTGATTTTCATAGATAATGGTACGGAACCCTTCGTGCGCGAGTCCGACTCGCACTTGGCCGGTTTTTTTGCATATAAATAGCTGAGGGGATGGGTTGCTAATAGACCGTTAATCAGAGCAGCCTGAAATAGTTTTCGAGGAATCTGGAGAATACTAAGGACTACGCTCGCGAGCCGCTTGCGGCTCTCGTACCAAGCCGTCTTAAAGACAGTCATTAAAACTATGTCCACGCGGACGAAGCTGCGGGTAAAAGCTAGTTTCCTAATAAGTACTGGACCGATTTTGGTAAAATATATATGGGACTAAACGGAAGGCATAATATATTATAAAAAAAAAAAAAATCGGTTCACAATCACAACATACACAAAAAAACCGAACCACTCCGGGAGTGCAGACAGAAGTGATTTTATTTACAGTTTTATAAGTTTTAACCCTCCGAGTGTTCCTGGCGAACGACTAGGTTGACAAAGTTATGACATCGCGAATTCAATGGTTTTTTCCCATCTCAAAAATTCTCAACGCGCCTAAAGAAGTTTTCACTTCAAAAACATGCAGTCATATTGAGAATGTTTACCCGCTAACAGGAAGGTATATGAATCTTACAGCTATGTATGTATGTTTCCGTTATGGCCCTGCACAGCGTAAAATACTGAACCGATTCCATAAAATGAGATGTCGCTCAATTCGTTTTGATCTCTTGTGTTACCTAGGGGCTTTATAATAAAAATGAATTGAACAATTCCTAATTATTGAAACATTTTAGATCTTTGTTAGGGCACAATACCTTAAGGTGGACGCAATTTATCAAAAGGTACCATTTACCTTTCTTATCGGATATCCCCCAGGCTTCCTCGGTACATACAGTGAACGAAGGTTATATATATATATATCAGCTCATATACGTCCCCACCGAGGGGCTCGAGCCTACCCTGAATCAGGGCGATTAGGCCTTAGTCGACCACGCGGGCCCAGTGCGGGTTGGTCGACTTCACAAACAACCTTGGAGTTTCTTCGCAGGCCTGTGCAGGTTTCTCACGATGTTTTCCTTCACCGTTAAAGTAATCGGTAATGATATGTACGTAAGTTTTTGAAAAACTCATTGGTACATTGGCCGTCCAGATTTGAACCCGGTACCTCTGGTTAGATGGACCGGGTCGTTACCGGTTGAGCCACCGACGCTATAACGAAGGTTATTGAAATAGAATTACTGTTTTCGGTATTTTTTTATGATCGAGTTACGTTCCCATTAAATACTTTACAATATCCTTAGGTGTACCGTATGATTTTTGTAAGACCGATTTTAATAGTAATTATACCTAAACTATTGATCTACTGAAACAGTTTCTCTCCGCTTCGTCGCCTTAATGTCAACTTCTTTAGAAATAGTTGTGGTTGGACTACGGTTCGATAATTGTGAAGATAATTATTTTCTTTGATAATTATCATGAAAATTATCGTTGTTAGTTCTTATTTTTTGCTCTTTTATTTTTTTCAAAAAATTGAAAAACATACTATGTAGAATAAATAACTAATTACCTTTTTATTGTTTAAATGTAGGTAAGTTTAATCACGGTTATTCTTAGTTAGTCCTGAGCTGCCCGCATCCAGTGGCTACCTGCGACCTCCACCAGGTCGTCGGTCCACCGTGTAGGAGGCCTGCCTGCCTTAAGAGCCCGCTGGAGTTCACAAATCCCATACAAACGTTTGACTCTAGACTATAGTTTAAAAAAAATGCTATGTTCTTTCGTAATTTTTTGTAAAGTTATCATTATTTATTTCCTCTATTCAATTAACATGCATATACCTAGGTTATTCCGAAAATTGTCAGGCACAGAATAAATAAAATCTCTTTTTTCCTGAAACTATTTTCAATTGACGGCTAATTTCAATTAAAATCTCCTTGTTAAAAATCATTGGCCTCCTATGTGTAGTTCTTTTTTTAAATATTTTTAAAGATTTCATCTGTCACTCTTCTTTTATTACAACAATGGAAGTCTCACGGGAAGCTTTTCGTGGTATGATTTTCTTTTATTATTAACGAGGGTTAACCTTCAAGGAATCTCACGAAAATTTACAAGGTGCTTATGGGGAGTCTGCTCCTGCGTTAGCAACAGTAACTTATTGGTTTCGTGAATTTAAATGTGGTCGAGAGAACCTAAACGATGACCCCAGACCCGGCCGACCGTCAACTCCAGTAACTCATGAAAATGTCATCAGGATAGAGTGGCAATTGCGGGAGAATAGAAACATTCGAACATCGGGAGATTGAGGCTCAACTGAAGATTGGATCACAGGCAGTTTCCGCCATCCTGCATGAACACCATAAAGTTAGGAAGCTTGCTTCGCGATGGATACCTCATTCTCTCACCGAAGAGCAAAAATCCCGTCGTGTTGATAGGTGCAAATTTATGCTGGAAAAGTTCAAAGGAGGGACTTCGCAAAACAATCTTGGATCTATAGCTATGATCCTCTCACGAAACAGCAATACACGCAATGGGTGTTTGAAGGGTACCAGTTGCCCGCAAAAGTTGTTCGCGATCAAGCGTTAATAAAAAAAATGATAGCGGTTTTTTCGACGCAGTGGACCAGTAGCAGTAATTCTACTAGAAGACCGTAGAACCGTTACTAGTGAATGGTACTGCGAAGTTTGCCTGTCTCAGGCTTGCGGGAAGATGAATAGCGAGCGCCCAAGGAGCGAGCGGCGTCCGTGGCATTCTTTAGCACCAAGATAACAGGCCCGCTCACACAGCTGTTAGAACCATGGACTATTTGACAACTTCGGGGGTACAAATTTTACGCCATCCTCCGTACAGCCTAGATTTAGCTCCATGCGATTTTTTTCCCCATGGTAAAAAAATGCTTCGTGGGCGAAAATTCAACACTGCAGACGCAGACGAAGCCGTCGAAGAATTTGTGCATAAGTGTAAAGGGGTTGGAGGAGAATATTTTGAAAAGCTCTAAGTAAACGTTTTTCATATTCTAAAATATATTTTGGTGGTACGAAATCCTTAGTGCGCAGGTCCGAATAGCACTTGGCCGGTTTTTTCTTTTTCTTTAATACGTCCAATAACCTGTTTTGATCCTAAATCTCAAGTTAAAAAGTCACCTGGAAGTGGTCTGTATAATTGTTTTGATGAGTAGTGGTGGTACGGTACCCTAATTTTGCGGTTCCGACTCGTACTTGGTCAGTTTTTCTTTTTCCTTTGTATACATGCGCCCAATAACTTACCTAATTGCAAAACAAGTTTCTAAGTCACCTGGAAGTGATCTATAATTTTGATGAATGGTAGTGGTAAGGAACCATAATTTCGCAATTCTGACTAGCACTTGGCCGGTTTTTAGTTTTTCTTTTTTTCTTAGTATACGCCTTATAACTTATCTCGATGCCAAATTTAACGTTTATAAGTTATCTGAAAGTGATCTATATATATTTTGATGATTAGTGGTGTTACAGAACTCTTGGTGCGCGACTACGACTCACAATTGACTGTTTTACATTTTTTTTCTTTTTATACGTCCAATAACCACTTAGATGCCAAATTTGGCACTTGGCTATTTTTCGATTTTTTTCTTTGTATACGTCCGATAGCCTACCTCGATGCCATATTTCGTTTCTTAGTCACCTGGAAGTGTTCTATTTCTATACATTTTGATAAATATTAGTGATACGGATGTTTTTAATATATTTATAATATTATTTTTTGGTGGTCATTATATTTAATCCCTAATATTTTGATGAGTAATACGGAGCCTTGGTGCACAAGTACGGCACTCACTTGTTCTTTTTTTGAATTTTTCCTTTGGTTACGTCCAATAACCTACGTTAAAGACAAATTTGAAGTTTCTAAGTCACCTGGAAGTGGTCTATAATTTTGATGAGTCAATCATAAAAATAGTGATTTTCGGACGTCGATATTTCAGAAATGATTAGATATATTTATGAAAATGGTCTTACTAAAAACACAAAAGCGCAAGTGTGTAATTCAAACAGATTTTGAGATACGAGTTGGTCGAAAGTGGCCCGAAATAGTTCGTTTAATACAACCCACGGCCGGTTTCGCCCTTTTCTTTTCGAACTTAGCTCACAGACTACTGTGTGGCTAGATGTATACCCATACCAAATTACAGCTTTCTAGTACTAAAAATCTCTGATCAAAGCCGCGGACAGACGGACGGACGGACAGACAGAAATGGCGAAACTATAGGGGTTCCTTGTTGACTTCCAGACCCCTAACAAAAGATAAAAACCGGAAAAGTGTAAGATGGACTCGCGCTAGGATTCCAAACAGGGAATTATCATATCACATCAACGGGCCAGAAATGACATTTCAAAAAAGGAATGACGGAAGAACAAACAAAATGGCGGCGAAATCCTATAGGTTCGACAACCAAACTATAACCAATCTGTATCAATCTGGGTGACGAGGGGGTGAGGTCGCAATCTGAAGAGCGGCAGGTAGTGTCCATACTGTATGTTAGTACTCATATATATACTTTGCTTTGTCTATAAAGAATCTTAACTAATCGTACCGAGAAAAACTCATCAAGTTAATATATGTTTAGGAACCTCCGTCATCTTCTTCTTTTGTATATAAAAGGAAAAGGTGACCGACTGGTAAATCAACGCACAGCCGTTACCACTGATTGGATTTCGCTGAAATTTGGAATACAGATAGCAATTAGGACGTGGTCCGCTTAGAAGTATATGGGAAATTCCCACGGGAAAACGGGATCTGCGCAGGCGAAGCTGCGGGAACCCACTAGTCATACATACAATAAGTGAAAATTAGTAAAAAAACGCGTCAAAATTCGTTGTCATTCTCGAGAAAATTCCAAACAATTCTCAATTAGATAGAACTGTCAATTTGACATATTTTATTAGTGTTTAAAGTACCTTATAAAAAAAGAAACATAGTTAATCATCACATCACATACAAGTAAAACAGAACCAGCTTCTTTTGAAGCTGGTTTAAATATTTTATATATTTGTAAATACACAACAGTGTGGAGTGGTGATACGGAACGCTCGTTGCGCAGCCTGGCGAGCTCGCAACGAGCGAGACTACAAAGAATGATGCGTAGCGTAGCGTCCGTCGGTTTTGACAAAGCTGCGCTGTTGCCATTCCGTCTCGCAAGTATAAAATGAGCCTTCGCCCTACCCTCGTCGTCGATTACACCTCACCTCTTCTCCGCATTGTCAGTTGAATCAGAGAGAAACGAAAGCTAATAGGTAGCCGATTCGCTTAAGCATGATGTTGATGTCACATAATATTCTCCCAATTTTGTCAAGTTGTTCTCAGATTTACTTCAGAGCCATTCTTATGTCGGTGTTATCTTCGGCATCATCGTCACTTACCATCAGGTGAGATGATGCCAAGGGCTTACCAATTGTGAATTAAAAAAAAGTTTAGCTCATTCCAACTTTTTTTTCGCATATCCTTCATCAGTCTGTCGGAAATCAAGTCAACAATTTTCATAATCCTCTCTCTCCTACTACCCTCAGCCAACCTCAGCTCCCGCGCTTTGTGCAACCCACATAATTTATAAGCAGATTCGGTATTGAGCTCGACAGTACTCTAAACTAACAATTTTAGATAAATAAATAATATGTATTTTATCTTTATTTAGATCCCACAGTGCTGGTGAATCTGATAGAGCGAGAAACGACGATGTTGATGGCAAAATAGATAAATGTATAAGTTATGTACTTAGTATTTACATAACTACTGTCTTATTTTAATGTTGTTAAATGGAAACACCCTGAACTATGTACTCGTAGTGCGATTCTGATCCACACGCAGTCGCCATAAGAACGGTACAAAGTCCAAAGTGTGTAGCTTGATGTGAGGGCCGGTGTATATGCAAAATGATTATAATTATGTACAATCAGGCCAGGGAAGTGACATCCCAAAAGAAACATTTTGACGCCCCATTATCGAAATCTATTCGTATCATTTACACGTGACAACGGATTATATTTTTCTCTTTCTGTTGAATTTATGTATTTGAAAACAAGATTTATTTTCATTTTTGAAGCCAGTTTATTTTTATTACAGATACCTTATTTTTTGCAGTCCCTAATATGTTCCTGTCACTTTAAGTCAATTTTTTTTACTAGGATCACCCGCTAGGCTAATCTGAAGCTTCCCTGAAATTTTCATCAAAATCGCTCCAGCCGTTTTGGAGTCCATAGGGAACATACAAACATCAACTTTTATATACATATAGATTATCCTAAAAAGGTTTGTGTCGTGTAATACAAGCTTCTATTTCAGTGTAATATAAATAATAAATATATTTTTTGAGAAACCTAAAAGCTTTTATTTTAAAAGACTTTTTTTTAATGCTCAAATGAAAAAAAAAATACACTGCTCCTCATTCAAAAAAGGTCAGTACAGTAAAGTCTAGTTGTTTGGATTGAAAAATAAAAGACGATGTTGGGGCCTTGATCCCACCTCCAAAGTTCATCATCAGATCAACTTTAAAATACCAAAAGGATCTATTATCACCGGGAATACGGCTTCATTCCAAATTACAGCTCAATCGGACCCCTGGAAGTCGCTCTAAAATCGATCGCAAGATTTTAACTAAACAAACAAACATACATACATACAAACATTGCAAGTTAAATAAAAGCTTTTAAAATACGACATTGCGTTTCTCGAGACGTAAAACCTCACTGATATTTCCAAATTTAAAAAAGGAGCAGTGTTTCTTTCGACTTTTTTAAACATTCGTTCGATCCTAGTACCACTCCACGTCCAAAGATCATCATTAGATGAATTTCTAAATACTAAAAAGGTTATTATCACCGGGAACACGGCTCAAATTTCAACTCAGTCAGATCCCTGCAAGTCGCTCTAAATCGATCGCAAGATATGACCCGGAAAAATAATAAGCTATTATATTTAAAGCTTGTAAAAATTATAAAACAAATAGAGTCAGTAGCAGTAATTTCAAAAACTTCGATGGACCTCTTCGCCCATAAAATATATGGTCAAAGATGGACCTTCAAAATAAGATCAGACTTAATCAGACTTTAAATTGATAAGGGGCGACTTATTTGGAAAACTGGGTAATTTATATTTCTGAACAGTAATGTTTTATTTCCGACTTAATTCTAACTAACTTCCAGAGATCGACAGACGAAGGAGCAAATAGAAGGTTATGTGATTGTCCGAAAAACAATTTTTTCAGGCCATTTTTTTATCTTGATTTTGTAAGGGTTGCTTGCCACCATAGTTAAAAATAACATATTTTCTCTCAAAAACTGTTTTAACGATTTGGATGAAGCTCTGTACGTTACTTACTTACTATAACTCTATACAGGGTGTTGTTTTGGTCGACAACGCCCTTTCCAGTAGGGCTTCTACTTATGAAACTGAACAACTTTTGTTCTACAACTTTGCTGAAATCGCAAAAAAGAAATTGGACTTTTCATACAAATCGATCAGCTGGTTGACCAATTTTGTATGGAGAGGTCATTTTTTTATGAGAATTGACTATGTGTTCTTTGGGGAAAGTTGTTCAATTTCGTGAGTAGAAGCGCTCCTGAAAATGGCGTTGTCGACCAAAACAACATCCTGTATAACCTACTATAGTTTGTTTTTCCTGGGAAAATCTAAATAAGATACCTCCCTACAAATTCATGTTGTTTACTTTTTCTCAAAAATTTCTGTAATGATTTTAATGAAACTTTGTGAATAATAAGTACTCAGTAAGGCCTACTGCACGGGGTAGTTCATTATTCCAGAAAAAATCCGAATAAGGTACCTCCCATACAAACCCAAATTACTTGATAAATTTTCATCAAATCTAATACAATTATTTTTATTGCTACTACTAAGTAAACGTAACGTTTATTGTTGATTTGTGTATTCCCGACTACGTCAGAAGGTGAAGGCTTCGCACAAAAAACATGGCTGTACAATTTATTTTATATTCAACTGTAATTTTAATTAACTCAAATATTAAGATCCTGGTCTTTAGAGAAAAGGAAAGTGTTTAATACTAAGTAAAGATCAGTTTTAGTGTGACACTCAAAAGGTATTTACTTTTACAAAAATCTGTAACTTAATTTTGTCGATTTCCCACAAATCGTGTTTTTTGAGTTAAGTCACTATTTCCAAGGGTGCGTATTGATAATTTTTTGTTGAAATTCAAACACATATAGCGCTCCAACTGGATGATGCAAAATGTTTTCTTCCATTTCTGTGTGATAAAGATTTAATCAACACTAACAGCATACGAGAATGATTAAATCGGTCGATGTCTGTTGCGACGTTGCCAGCTTTACTCTTACAACATGGCTGCGATAGCCGTACTCGTTTCCGTGTGAAACTCGACTCACTGCGTCTGTGTTTGAAGTGGCAAGGCAATGGCAGCAAGCGGCAGGCAAACGGCTCGGCTGCCTGAGGTGCGGTGCGGTGCGGTGCGGGAGGCAGTGAAACGCGACGGGCAACAGGATACGAAGTAGGGTGAGAGAGGGGGAGGGGAAAGAGATACCGGCTCTCGAGTCTTCGTGACGTGACGTCAGTCAGTCTACTTTCTGAATACATACATATAACTGCTTACAATGCTGCTCTTTACAGGCATGTTTTATTCTTTATATTATAGTTAAAACTTAAGACTTGTTATTGCGAACGATTTTCAAGGAAGAGAAAGCAGATAAAATTGTAAAATTTATAAAAAACTATTGTAGTATTCCTACTATAGTATATTAAACAGTAAGTAACAAATTAATCCAATCATGTTATCTATCACTATCATATCAAGTTACTTGCTAAATAAATACTTACGATATCTTGATACTAAATTATGTTAATGTTAGAATAAGAAAATATTATTTTTCTATAATAAGTATAATGGATGTTTATTAATCGAAACTCCTTGAGACTTTAGAGACACAGGAAGAGAATGTTGACTTTGTTGAGTTCTGTTAGCAAGTATAATTTCAAGGTTAAGCCATATATACTTGTTTAAGCACAGTTTTATGCCTACCTCCATAAAATTTAAGGAAATAAGCAAGCATTTAATAGCATTCCTATACTAAAAAAAACTTAGTAAAAGTACTCTTCAAAAAAAGTATCAACAATAATTTGTTACTAGGAATATGTGAATAAAAAAGAATTTTTGAGATACTCTTAAGATACTATGATCGAAAAGTCGGGTGGAGCTGTATCGGGGCACGCACACCGCCGTTGGTTTAACGTTAAATGTCTAGTTTTGACGTCCCTTTGCCTCCGGCCTCGCCTATATCAAAGAGTAGGGAATATATTTATAATTTATTTTAGATACTGTCAAATCCGGCTGAAATTATGATGACAGTCGTTGCTGGACTACGTAGAGATGAATGTTCCTGGACTACGTATTAATCCAAGATTAGGCAGAGCATGCAGTTGGTAGAAACAATTTCGAGAGTCTATTAGAAAAAAAACCTGCTAACCTCACGTCATAATAATATCTTCGCGTCGCGTCGCCTGTACCACAAGTTTTCATTCAGTGCGTTCTACTACATACCTGTAATGACGATGGTGCCAAAAGATGACATAATAGACCTATTAGCACAAGCTTGCTGAAAAAGAGAGAACAGAAACGAAGATATGCATTTGCTAGTGGATTACACTCGACAAACAAGTGACAATGAGAAGTTTTTGAAGTCTTCGTGATTTTTTTGTACAAGGCTTTTCATATCTCTAGAACGTGTAAGGACAGATTTGATACAGTTGGTTGGTTCCATAAAAATAATTTGATCAAAGTCTGATGCTACATACAACCATCGCAATCAAGTCAATCGTTTAGTATTTGTGCAAACAGCTTAGGAATTTATTGTTGTTTGTAAAGGTAAGGATATTTTGACTACTTTATATGCCTACCCCCACCACGCAAACCGGCAGATTAGTATACCGTTGTTATCAGAGGCACTTGGGGCATACGTAGTATGAATATCTGACGCGCTCGAGAATGCCCAAGTAACTGTTTTTTTTTTACATTTTTGAAAAACCGTACACGCCAAACCCATCGCTAAAATGGTTTTTACCATACGAGCTTTTCTTTTCGAATTTATTTTATCTTTCGATTTTGATAGGTCTCGACGGCGCCGTTGAATTACGCCATTTAGCTACCTCGCCTCCCTAACTATTTGATCAGCTGATCTAGTTAGTATGGGAGAGCCAAATTTTTTTTTGCGATTTAACTATTGGGTTCCATGGGGAAAGTTGTTTAGTTTCATGGGTAGAAGCACCAGTTAAACTAGTTTCAGCTAATTTTGTTACAACTTATATATAAACATTTCATCAGGTCTTCGGTCCACCAAGTGGGAGGCCTTACGGCCGCTACATTTTCCGGTGCGCGGTCGCCACTCGAGAACTTTACTACCCCAACGACCATCTGTTCTACGAACTATGTGCCCCGCCCACTGCCACTTAAGATTGGAAGGTTGCGAGAAACCGCTGGATGCGGACAGCGCAGAACCGGTCGTCGTGGAAGCTCTTGGGGAAGGCCTATGTCCAGCAGTGGACGTCCTTCGGCTGATATGATGATAATGATATAAACATAAGGTTTTATAAAGTATTACGATTATTTTATGTTTAGTCTACATTTAATTGATTTTGGTCCCTATATAAAAACTTTTGCTTTAGGTTAACTAGTAAATATTTGATAACTTTACATTATAATGTTTCTTTTTTTATTCGGTAGATTATACCTTCAGAGTGGCTCAAAATAAATTGTGTTAATATCGATGTACCTACTTAGTACTTTTCAGTTAATTAAGAAAACAAACAAAAATTCTTATTAGTGCTAATTGAAGTCGTTAGTTTTTAACGCGTTTAGCGTTGTCATAATAGATAATGGTTTGCGAGGTCGACGTCTTTTTAATTTCATCTATAACCGGAACCCAAGGAAATAATTATTTTCTACATCTCAAGCAATCTCTCTTATTTTAAACATTTACGAGTAGTTGCACTCTATTCTGTAGTCTATGTACCGTTGACGACGGAGTCTGAAGTTAATGGGCCAACCGTTACACGACGAACATTGAATTCGTTCTTCAATAGCTGTGCGGTTTATTTTATTTCATTGTATTTACAGGTTACATTTATTTATTTTGTCTGTTTGTCTGTAAAGTAAAAATACTTATTATATATTTCCGTTAGACTGTAGTGATCAGTAAGACGAGGATCAAATTTATTAACTTTACTTTTATTGCAGTATTCAGCCCTTATTATATTATGTCGGTCCTGCAGTTAAAACTAAGTACCAATTTTTAATTTCGAAGACCTTTTATATCTGAGACGCTTTTTGACAAGGATTCTACTCTACGCTGTGAGTATATAGAACCTGAAACCACCATACAAAATAAATAAAGAGCGTTTCCTTGTAATTAACAAAACGGTTGCACGCTACTCAACATATGTAACTGTGTAAGCGGCACAGGCACAGCAAAACTGACACGAAGAGTTTATTGACCTCACGCAAAACACAACAGTCGTCAGCAACGGCGTATACGCTAGAGCTGTAGTTACCACTACCTACTGTTCCAAAAAGGCATCAAGTATTTCAACTTTCACCGAGCAGTGACTTGCCTTGCCATAATTGTTTCGTAAATTCAGCAATGGGCCAGCCTGGCAGTAAGTAATGCTTCACCTGAACTTACAGTACCATTGTTTATTTATCACAATACACGGGGGATGTCCTAGTGCTATGGGTCATGAACGAAAAGTACTTTAATTTAAATATTGGAAATAGGAAACTTTACACGAAGAAAAATAGTATTTTATTTTTATTAAAAATAGGAGGATAGCATTTAAAGATTTTTGAAATATAGAGAGACAAAATGTAAAAAATAAAAATATTGATAATTTATAGTTTTTCTAACAGGCAGTATTCTGTAACATTTTTTTTCTTCTTTCGGGAGACTGAGAAGCGAGCGACGGAATTAAGAAGGTATTAATTAACCATGGCAAAAAAACTCGAAGTTTAGATTTTGTCTTACACGAATAAAGCCAATCAGGTCTCTGTGTATACTGTATGTGTACGAGGGCAGTTTGACAACTCAATGACTAAGGTTAAATAAAAACTATTTTAATATTTTTTTTGTCTCATATTTGCAAACTCACTACAAAGCGCATGCCGTTCTTTTTTCAAATTTGGCGCGAAAACAAGCTTTTAAGAAACAAAAAAGTTAGGCGACTTCTAAGTATTCTTTGAAAATGGAGAAAAGCGAGTTTCGAGTGCTAATTAAACACTATTTTTTACGTGGTAAAACAATTAAGCAGACCGAAGACAAATTGAAAAAGTATTATGGTGATTCTGCGCCTTCTCATGGGATGGTACATAAGTGGTTCACTGAATCTCGTTGTGGACTTACTACCACTAATGACGCAGAGCGCCCAGGAAGGCCGATTGAGGTCACTACGGAGGGCATGGTTAATAAAATACATGATATTGTTTTGGCAGACCGTCGAGTGAAGATACGCGAAATAAGTGATGCTGTCCACATCTCGACTGAACGAGTTTTTTATATTTTGCATGATATTCTGGGCATGAAAAAGCTTTCTGCAAGATGGGTGCCGCGTTTACTAACAGTCGACCAGAAACGAAATCGTGTAACAGCTTCTGAGGAATGCCTAGCCATGTTTAATCGCAATCCGAGTGAATTTATGCGTCGGTACATAACAGTTGACGAAACGTGGGTTCATCATTATACACCAGAGACTAAGCAACAGTCGAAGCAATGGTCTTCTACCGGGGAACGTGCCCCAAAGAAGGCAAAAACTGTTTGCTCGGCTGGTAAAGTGATGGCCACAGTCTTTTGGGACAGCCAAGGGGTTATTTACATCGAATTTTTGGATGAAGACAAGACAATAACCGGAGCTTACTATGCTGCATTGTTAGATAGATTCAATGAAAAGTTGATCAAGAAACGACCGCGTCTAGCAAAGAAAAAAAATCTATTTCATCAGGATAATGCACCGGCCCACTTGTCTGCAATCGCGACATCAATACGAATTATTGCCACACCCTCCGTATTCGCCAGATTTAGCCCCCTGTGATTTTTTCCTCTTCCTAAACATGAAGAAATGGCTTGGCGGGCAAAGATTTTCGTCAAACGAAGAGGTGGTAGCCGAAACTGAGGCCTATTTTTCAGGGTTTGGCAAAAAATATTTTTTTGATGGGTGTAAGAGGTTGGAACATCGCTGGACTAAGTGCGTAGAGTTGAAAGGAGATTATGTAGAAAAATAAAAATATATATTTGTAAAAAGAGTGTTCTTCTTTCCAAAGTCATGGACTTATCAAACCGCCCTCGTATGTGTATGTGTCCAGTGTCCTAGCGCCTAAACTACTGAACGAATACAGTTTGGGTTAGGATATTGTTATTTTTATATTTCCAGCCCCATTCTTTTTCAAAGAACTTGGACAAGTGGGGACCCTCTAAAATATCAGGTAAAAAGACGTTCAGATATTAAATTAAACATGCATTTTTTAGATTTTTAAATGAACTAAGTAAACCCTCTAAAATATCAGGTAAAAAGACGTTCAGATATTAAATTAAACATGCATTTTTTAGATTTTCAAATGAACTAAGTAATACTACGATTTATTAATGCACGTCGCCACGAAGTATGGTTCCAAAAATACATGGTGTCTCGCCGACCTTTTTTTCCCAACTTTTTTTTTTATTTACAATTGGTAAACCCTTTGCCAACATCTCACCTGGTGGTAAGTGACGATGTTGCCGAAGATGGAAGCGGGCTTACCAAGATTCCCAACGCAATGGGGAACTGGCTATCTTATCTTCATGCCGGAACACACCAATGATATCAACGTTGATATTTTGGCGGCAAGACTTAGATAAGATGGTGGTAGTTAGCCAGGCGGGCTTAGAAAATGCCCTACCGCCAACCAAATCGAGTCTTACAATTGACCCCGCCGGAAATCGAACCCGCGACCTACTGTGTAAAGCCAGTGAACTTTGCCTCTGAGCTACGGAGGCGGTTGAGGGTTGCCACCATCGTTATCACTTATTATTATTATTTTTAATGGCTCAATGAAACTTTGTTTGTACGTTACTATTACTTCATACAGGCTACAGCCAGTGCACGGGAGTTAGAACTTTGACCTCGCTCTTTAAGAAATGCCATTTTGCAGGAGTGTTCTTTGGACTTCTAAGACATTAAGACCAGCTGTCCCCGACCTCCCCGTTCGCCTTTCCGAAAGGTCCCTCATCGCAGTTTTTTTTTCTTCATTTTACAGAAACCGGTACAAGTTAGTGGCAAAATGTGAAAGATGAAGAGTTAATAAAATGAGGAAGTTTTTATAGTATTTGGCTTCTTTTTCACAAATTAACATCAAACATAGTCCATATAGATGTTTTTTCGTAGGGATGCATCGACATGCCTTTTTTCGTTACGATACCGATACTCTTATAAAAATATCGGCAATACCGATACCGGTACTCTTAGTGAATTTTATTTTTTGGATAGTTATTTTCGACGCTGAAGCGGTGTCCAATTCACTTGAATGGTACCTCTTCGTGTGAATCCACAAGTTTGATGTGTTATAATTTTTAAAATTGATGCCACGCGACGTTTTATTAAAATAGGTACATACATATTGCTTGGTAATTATCAAATGTCAAAATTTTAAAATTATTTCCTAAAGCACTTTTGTGTGTTGAAATTATTTATCCAATCTATAAGATATATTTTGGATTATATTCTATTCAACCGACTAGTTATAATAATACTCATACGCAACTAATTAATCTCGATAAGTATTTTGTATTTTATTCAGCATGGAAAAAGTCAAAACAAAAGCCAACACAGACTAACAGTTCATGCCTCGTTTACAAGGAAATAGACGAAACAAGAGGCTCGTTTACATTACTGTTTTAAAGCACGAGTTGAGAGTTGTAGTTGTATCGGCAATAAAAATATCGCCGATGCCGATATATCGGCAAACCCAAAATATCGCCGATATATCTGTATCGGATGCATCCCCGGTTTTTCGATCAAAATCTAAAAATCGAAATGAAAATAACTCGAGAACCGTAGACTTTCGCGAAACATACATGGGGGTGATTCGGATACTCCTAGAGGTGATCTATCTCCGGACTTCCGCTCGACACTATTTTCTGGGACATTCTGTATTTTCTTTTAAATTGATGTCTGTCTGTTATTTTAAAAATCACGCAAAAAAGGGCTGAAGCGATTAGAGTAAAATTTTTCACGATTATACCTGATATCTCAAATATTGTTATGCCGTAAAAGAACAGGTTCCCGGAGGAATGTCAAAAATCGGAATTTATGAAATGCTTCATTCATTACGCAAAAACCACTAAAGCGACTTCAGAGGATGTAGACATCAGGTGGTCTCGTCAAAATATAATCCGGAAGGCTCATATATCTGCTGTCAAACCTAACTGTTTGTTATTGAATGCTAGAGGACAATTGCCTAAAAACACTTAAACTTGGGACAGGATTAACAATAATTACTTTGGTGGGGGGCACCGCCAGCCTGTAGCCACTGACGTGCCCTTACTTTTAGCACTTATACCACACTGCATGTTAATTTTCCCACCATCTTTTGGACATAACTTGAAAACCATTAATTTTCGAATTCGTAGTTAATGATTTTTTATTGCAAATTAAATACAGTTTAATCCCTTGAAGGGATGTCGTCAAATTACAAGTAGGCAATTCTGTCCTGTATACTTAGTCGTTTGTGAATAGGGATGACGACAGCATCAGAAATAAATTATGAACTCTTGATCACTAAATTGCCCTCCTACTTAAACTTTGGAAAACCTTACTCGTTTTGTTTTCCATCAAATCTTCGATTTTTAATTCATTAAAATCACAAAATGAGTATATAAATGACGCTGCAAAACTACGACGTCACGCCTAGGTATTTCAAACATTTTTAGAACAAAATTTCGTTTTTACACATGATAAAAAGTATATCAGATAACTACTGACTAGCATCGTCATCCTTATTGTTTTAATTAGTTAATCACATGTCTAGCATTTATCAGATACTTACGAGTACATATCTTTAATCGGAAGGATATAAAATAATTTATAGATAGACCTAAACACAGAAGGATCCACATTAATTTTCTTTTCTACCCCTCACTTGCAATGTGAAGTCAATGCATAATGGCGCTATTGTAGTCAGCTGACACGGGGAGTAATGTATTTAACAATAGAGAACCGACAATACTTTCAGTTCACATAGCGCGTTGTTCGTTTCTCAAGAAGCGAACAATACGCGCATAGGTGTGCTTGTGTGATCCACAAGCAACAACACGGCACGAAGACAACACCTACACGTATATTCAACATGTTTCAACGTTTGCTTAGCGCACCAACTACCTTAAATAACTGCATACATGTGCCGATGTACAGATATGACGATGGGGCAAAAATATGCATAAAAAAGGTTTCCAGATTGAAAGAAGAAAGGTAAAAAACTTGCATTAGCGATGTAAAACCCATGAAGAATTTTAACGTACTATTTTTTTTAATACTTTCATCTAGCCGCATATAACAAATAAGAAAATAGCTTTTGCCCTCGGCTTCGTTCACGTGGGCATCGTTTTTATGACTGTCTTTGAGGGTGAGTGGTGCCACTCAGGAATATGTAGCTTTCAGGTAGTAGTAGGTGAAATATTTTCAAAATCGGTATAGTAGTTCCAGAGATTACTTCCTATAAACAAACTCACAAACTTAAAAACTTTACCCCTTAACAATATTTGTGTACATAAGACGCTTTCAGAGACCAAAATAAGAAAATAGTATGTTTAATGTTTTGTGAAAACTCAGTTATAATAATTTATCACATTGCGTTTTTAACTTTAAGTATTTATAAAGCACTAGTATTCCCGGCGAACTTCGTATCACCTTACACTATACTACCCTACCTTACACTACACTACACACTACACTACACTACCCTACACTACACAACACTAAACTAAACTACACTACCCTACCCTACCCTTCGCTACACTACACTACACTAACCTACCCTACCCTACATAAGAACCTTCTCCTGACAGTAACAAACTCGACAAAAAAAAATTTGCGAAATCGGTCCAGCCGTTCACGCGTGATGCCGTGACCAAGGGAAATAGGGATTAATTTTTATACATATATATACAGGAGAAATAAACTGCGTTCTTAGTATGAGTGGAAGCTGAAATATACTACTAAAGAAGTATTATTCTATACATAGTTTAGTTAGTTTTAAATTTATTGTATCGGATGTACCTATAGAAGGCTGCTTCGACTAGTTGTTGACTTGCACGGAACGGGCCAACCCACTCCCCTGGCTGGGGTGAGGATATTTAAGTTCAGTACGGGCGGGTCGGCTAACGGCTGCCGCTCCACCAGCGCCCGCAGCCGCGGCCCGCGGCGGGCGGCGGTCGCCCGGGTGGCCCGCGCAGGTCGATAGAGCGTGGGGCGTGGGTGGGGCTGAGCTGTACAGCACGGGGAAGTGGTGGTGCCCTCGCTCTCACCCCGAGGTCCCGTCACCAGCCGGCAACTTTCGCGTTGCATAATAATGTTACAACACCTAGCGTCCAAACGACCACCACAACTCACACCCCCGCAAATTCGCCCGCTGCCCGCGCCACAGACCTCTACATAATATGTAGTACGTATGTATTTAGATGGTATTAAGTACTCTATAGTTGTAGGTATTATATCTATATTTACATCGTCGTCAAGTTGTATTGTGAATCGGTGATAGATTTTGGTTGCATAATATTTTAACTGTTAATTAAATAGGTACATTACAAATGCCTGTAAGCTACAAATTGTTAGGTACATTTAAACAATCTATATCAATCTAACGTTAACTTTTTCTTAGCGCGCAGAGGATAAGATGTAAATTGTCTAAATGAGACTGACCGCCCGTGCCTCTTGCAATTAAAACGACAATAACGTCCTAGCATCGCAAAAAACTAACCATGCTAAAGTCTACAATTGCACAGTATTGATGTGCTTTATTATTAGTTACCCGACTGCGCCAGAAGGAGGGTTATGTTTTTCGAGAGTATGTATGTATGTTTGTATGTATAATTGTTTGGCACGCTCTGCAGCCTGAACGGCTGGATGGATTTTAGCTTTAGACGTGTCGTTCGATTCGTATTTACTGTGAGAGTGACACTGGGTATATCAAAATAAAGAAAAACAAAATGGCGGATTTTTGGCGCAAAATTTAAATGTTTGACACGCTCTGCAGCCTGAACGGCTCCATGAATTATAGCTTGAGGGTTGTCGTTAGATACGTTTTTACTGTGAGAATGACATTGGGTATATCCAAATAAAAAAACAAAATGGCGGATTTTTGGCGCCATATTCCAATGTTAGGCACGCACTGCAGCCTAACGGCTCGATCGATTTTAGTTTGAGGGGTGTCGTTAGATACATATTTACTGTGTGAGTGACACTGGGTATATCAAAATAAAAAAAAAAAAAATGGCGGATTTTTGGCGCCAAATTCAAATGAACTCATTCAATAATAAAAAATGAATAAAATAAAAAACGGTAATTTAAAAAACTAAAAAACCCGCCTGCGTTTCTGTGTAATTTGGAAATGAAAAACCCTAAAACAAGAAAGTCGTCATACCCGATTGCACTTAACTTAAGAAAAATTGTAGCAGTCGGGACCCATCTAGAAATGGAGGCTTAGTGAATTGAGAGCACATACCTATATTACATTGCAGATTACTCCAATATACTGACTAGACGGCTAACTTTCTAGAATGGGTCCCGACTGCTACAATTTTTCTTAAGTTAAGTGCAATCGGGTATGACGACTTTCTTGTTTTAGGGTTTTTCATTTCCAAATTACACAGAAACGCAGGCGGGTTTTTTAGTTTTTTAAATTACCGTTTTTTTTTCCAACAATGTTTGAGACCGTCTTGTCGATGCTACTCTTAGTCAATAATTTCTGCACTCAATACAGTTGCACTGAGTCCAATTCCAATGCACGTCAGTGTTTTAATGTTATCTGCATAATTTACAAAATAACAAAAGCATAATTGGAAAGGCATTAACTAGAACATGCAAAGTTCAAATCGTGCTCGAACTCCTTGCATGAAATAAGCTGAACCTTATCTAAAGTCTTGCTCGGCATTTCAAAGTTTAGCAGAACGAAATGCCAAGCTATTGCATCCTGCAAGTAAAAACAGAATGTCACACATCCCCTTAACCAATACATAATACAGATAGGTAGCCCACGATCGTGATAGTGATGTTTTTTTGTATTTAAAAACAAAGTGCTTCGATAATCAAATCTTGGATTTACTTCGATATATAAATTGAATTTAATTAGAATCAGTGGCGCAACGGCAAGGGCCGCTATCTCCTATCCGGGAGGTCGTGGTTTTGTGTGTGAAGTTGACCAACCCGCACTGGGCCCTCGTCGTCGACTAAGGCCCGATCGCCCTAATTCAGGGTAGGCTCGAGCCTCTCGGTGGGGACGTATATATGAGCTGATATGATGATAAATTTAAAAATTTAATTAAAAAAACAGCCAAGTGGGAGTCGGACCAACACACGAAGGGTTCCGTACAATCGTACAAGAAAATAGAATCAGCCAAGTGCGAGTCGGACTCGCGCTCTCAAAGCCCAAAGGGTTTCGTACTACCACACCAGTTAACAGTTTACACAACTATGACAATGATATCTATTCATATTAAACAAAAGACATCAACGTGAGCTTCAGAAAAATTGAGGTTTTTTTTTTATTCTGTTCAGACACCTTAGCGCCAGTACGACTCACACTTGGCCAGTTTTCATTTTTAGTTGTTAAAGTTTAAGATCAATATTATACCCACGCCAAGTTCCACGCTTCTATGTATAACAGTTTTACAAAATAAAAAAGTGAAAAGCCTTTAAAAACATGTTTCTTGTATGGGACCCCCCCCCCCTTTAATTTTTATTATTTGTTGTTATAGCGGAAATAGAAATACACACTCTGCGAAAATTACAACTGTCTACGTATTATACGGTTCATGAAATACAGCCCGCTGACAAAGGCTTAGTATAGTAATAGGGTCCCGTTGGTCAGTTGGGTGTATGGAACCCTAAAAATTAAAAACCCAACTACATAAAAACAATACCCCTCTTTTTTGGAAGGTCGAGTAAACTGTATCACGGGATCAATACTAATCTAACGACACTTGCACTCCACAATCCATTAAGCCCTTTAGTCTACAGGCTTAGCCATAGAAACAGACATGCAAACATACACCCGAAAAATAATTAATTACCCTCCTCATTGGGCAGTCGGGTAATGAGTTAGTTTTAAACAAGTGTTATATTATATCCGAAGCGTTTTTTTAGTTGCCTATAAATAAAACTGCTATTATATTTTAACATAAGTATGGTGTAGAACTAGGTTGCGAAGGAAAAATACTAAGTTCGTTGAATTTACATCATATACAAGGTCACAGCTCTGTGCTACTTGCGTTGTTGCGTAGATCACACAGGTTAACGGACCTGAAGCACGTTCATTACCTGAATGGGTTTGATTGTTAGTGGCATTTATCTCGACCGTTTCCTTTTGGTGCCGATTTCTACCACAAGGTGGCAGTCGTTAAGCCGATCAAACGCCTTACAGGCGCCTCGAAAACTTACAGTGCGGTCGCCACTAGCCCTACAAGTTACAACCTCTGCCAATTTGGACTTGGCCCCTGTGTGTGGAGTACTGCCTAACCACTTTGGACACTTCATACAACGGGCCAGAAAGGAATGACGGAACAAACAAAATGGCGGCGAAATTCCATACGTTTGGCAACCAAACTGTATCAATATGAGTGACGAGGGGGTGAGGTCGCAATCTAGAGAGCGGCAGGGAGTGTCCATACTGTAATAGTATGTTAGTACTAATATATATACTTTGGCCTAACCTTCCCGAGTAAAACTCGTGCCCCAGCAGTAGGGACGATTATGGGTTGTCGCGACGCATTGGAATCTTTGTTCGCAGGGATCTCGAATTTTTTCAGCAATTACAAAACATATGGAAGTGATATTTTATAAATTGATTCTTCACTTCTCCATTGCGTTGGGGAATCTTGGTAAGACCGCTACCATCTTCGGCATCATCGTCACTTACCATCAGCTGAGATGATGCCAAGGGCTTACCAATTGTAAATAAAAAAAAGACTTAATTTTGTCAGTTGCAGAAAATTATTCGTTAACTTTTACAACAGAAAAAAATATATCAAAGAAACCTCTTTTAAAACAGATTTGCATTCTAAAATCTTTTTGTTTGGAAATGGCCAAACATGTAAACAAACCAATTTATCATTTTAAGCTAAATCATTTACATTTGGACATCGAATATGTTCCTACGAGCATTTAATTGACTTAATTGTGTTTTGATTGAACATGGACAAGACGAAAATTATGTCAAACGTAACCAAAATAGACTTTACAGGCAAACCAGACCAATTTGAACCTCAAAATTTTCTTAGTCGATTACTCTCACACACTTCAATACGATTCGGTCACTTTATATGTAGTTTTCAGTTAAAACGAAAAAACATTGCAACTGTGTGGCTATTTTCTTTACTCTTTTCACTTAAAGAAAAACATAGACAACTGGTCCAATCAATGCCTCGATAAAAAAAAACCTAACCACTACGGGAGTGCGGACAGAAGTGAAAACTTTTTACAGTTTTATAAGTTTTGACCCTGCGAGTGTTCCTGGTACGGTGGCGGTTACCTTACATTACAGTGTCGCGAGTTCAATGGTTTTTCTCCATCTCAAGAATGCCCAACGCGCCTAAAGAAGTTCTTACTTCAAAAATCCATCTTTTTAATACTGATTTGTGTTCATTCTATTTATTTTGTTGATTTTCAAAGCTTGATAATGGTAACTTAAAAATAAAAGAATTGTAATGAAAGACGAATAGAACCAAAAAAATTCAAATACATATATCTTGATATATGTATTTGGAACCCTGATAAAGATATAAAGTCCTAACTAGATATTTTACAGATCAAGAGATAAAACAAATGGATAGTCAAGATAATGAGTTACTTTATATAAAGTCGTAGTCGTAGTTGGTTGGCGTGTATATTACACATACATCTCATTTAGGTAAGGGGACAGCATTTTACTATATGTATTTTAGTATAGCATGCAGGCCCACCGCGCCTGTGGTTCGGCGCAATGGCGCTGTGCGCAGTGCCTCTCACCCCTCGGTGCCGACTGCTGCCAGCGCGGTCGGCCGGCATCGATCGCAGTAACGGCTGCGTCCTGCGACCGAACGCACTCACCGGAATTTCAATCCATATGTATTTATGTTCCTACTGTTTGCGACTAAATTGTTTAGATTTCGGCAAATGGAAAGGAAAAACGTTAACTGACCGATATTACGATTTACTTACAAGAAATTCCAAACCAGTCAGTTTATTTTATATTGCTAGTATGACTCATTGAATACCATACCACGCCATCGTGATTCATATACTGTGCGGTTAGTATTAGGTACACACTACACACAGATTATTAACAAGATAGCTTCTTTATACAACATATTCCTCTTTTGCATCTATCTACGCATAGAAATGATGCCTTGAGTTTTCAATAAAAAGTACATAGAGTAGACTCACTAATCTAATCGGTTGGAGTGCACTTGAAAGGGCTGCACACAAAAAAAGTCAACAGTCCCAAAAATAGATTCGTTAGGTTTGATGATGATACCAAATAGTAAAAGATATTACTTTAAAAATGATACTGTAGAAGAGTCTCGCGAAGCATTGCGTTATTTGAATTCAAGACTAGTGGATTGCATAGGGAAACTCAAGGTAAACAAAGTACTCACAGGCTTGATTGATTGTGGTAAATGTGATACAAGTTAAGATGTTACAAAAATAAAATCAACAGAGATCAGTAGTTCAGTCACATGTGACATACAATAACACAGAAAAGTAGGTATTTTAAAATCAAAATATTAAAAATCATAGTAAATTATTACACCCTCAAATTAAATTACATCAAACATGTCAACTCTACATTTAAAAAACCGGCCAAGTGCGTGTCAAACTCGCGCGAAGTCCCTACTTTCCGTAGTCTTTTCAAAAAGTAAATGCATATCTTTAAAAACAAAATTATATTTGCATCATCATCATATCAGCTCATATACGTCCCCACCGAGGGGCTCGAGCCTACCCTGAATTACGGGCCCAGTGCGAGTTAATCGACTTCACACACAACCTTCGAGTTTCTTCGCAGTAGTGTGCAGGTTTTCTCACGATGTTTTCCTTCACTGAGTATGAAATCGAATCTCGGATAACATATTGGTACGTGGCAGAATTCGAACCACGACCTCTCGGACAGGAGGTTTATATCTTATATTTGCAGGTGGTAATAAAACATTTTGTATGGAAAATCTATGAACTTTTTACAAAACCAACTGCACATCTAAAGGGTCCCCAGGAGGCTCGAATTTCCATACAAACGTAGTTCCGCTTTAATATAAAAACTACAGGCCGGATTGAATCGACACATACGACAAAAAAGCGTCGGTGGCTCAACCAGTAACGACTCGGTCCATCTAACCAGAGGTACCGGGTTCAAATCTGGACGGCCAATGTACCAATGAGTTTTTCAAAAACTTACGTACATACTTACCGATTGCTTTAACGGTGAAGGAAAACATCGTGAGGAAACCTGCACACGCCTGCGAAGAAACTCGAAGGTTGTGTGTGAAGTCGACCAACCCGCACTGGGCCCGCGTGGTCGACTAAGGCCTAATCGCCCTGATTCAGGGTAGGCTCGAGCCCCTCGGTGGGGACGTATATGAGCTGTAATGATGATACGGTCTTTGTAATTATTGAAACGTAACTAAACAATGGCTTAAATTAGTTTTTTACTGATAGTTTGAAACTGCTCTTATCTTTTTCTGTTTCATAGTACATCCAAACTAATTACAAATATCGATATGTGCCTACTCAATATAAATGCAAAGTTTGGATTCAAACCGTCATGTAGTTTTTATATTAAAGCGGAACTACGTTTGTATGGAAAGTCGAACCTCCCAGGGATCCATAAATCGATCGACTGTTACTCCTAAACTAAGAAACCCTACTTAGCCTTAATAGTTTTCCTTTTAAATTGATTACATTATGTCAATGTCCTACCATTCAATTATTTTTTGATGTCCTGAAATAGCGGTGTAACAAAAATAAGCATTTTAAGCTTAATATTTCGCAAACGGGTCCCAGAATCAAAAATGGTTTTAAAAAAACCCTCGGTACTTTTAAAGACCTCTTCAACGATACCCTACCTACACGATAGGGTACGTCAACGAAAAAAAATTCTCGCCTCTTTACATGTATACTCATTTCATTACTTACTTACTAAGGATACCTCCATCCTAAAAAAAATGTTTTCAAGAGTTTATTGTACCACTTTATCGGCGTGAATAATATGTATACCAATGCCAAATTACAGCTTTCTAGTACTAATAGTCTCTAGCTAAGCCGCTTGCAGACGGACAGTCATGGCGAAACTATAAGGGTTCCTTGTTGACTACGGAACTCTAAAAAAATTTACCACATTCCTAAAAATGCCTCCTTTGTTCTAAACTAGTATTAAATTCATTGTTCGCCTGTCCCGAATTCTTAGCAACTGTATGGAAAAGAGTAGGGACAGTGAACTAAACAAAGCATTTTAAATATTTTATTTTGTTTTCCAATTTTGTTTTGCATACGGACACACACGTTTTAAGCTTTCCCAGTTTTATTTATAAAATAAATATAAAACAATGTAAATAGTACACACTCTCGAGGAAGACCGTGTTGCTCGAAGTACACACTATATGTGTTAAATAGGTCCTGTACCTAGCAGTCAGCTATTTTTACACTTATTCTTCACTGATTGGGTCTCACAAAAATCCATCACTGCACTCTAGACTATCATGGACCAACATCGCCCACCTAAACAAATCCATGCATGAGACGACTGCCATGTTCACCAGCAAAATGATTTGATTATCAATTCCAAATCAAGCAGTGGATATAACAACACTTGCAAGTGAGTTTAACACCTTTAAAGCATTTATTTGAAAGGCGGTCTCGGCACTAAAAGCACAAATGGAGCTGGTTTTTACGAGGGGAGTTTGATAAGTCCTTTAAAAAAGTATTTTTTTATACAGTTTACATTTATTTATCAACATAGTCTACTTTAAGAGTCAAACACTTATTCCAGCGAGTTTCCAATTTTTTCATCCCCTCCAAAAAATACGATTTGTCGGGGTCTCAAAATAGCCGTTTACACCTGCGATGCAGTTCTCATTTGTCAAAAAATTTTGTCCTCCAAGCCATCTTTTCAAATTTGGGAATAGGTAGTAATCACATGGGGAGCTAGGTCCGGTGAATACGGAGCATGCGGAACCAGCTCCAAGCCCAACTCGTGTATTTTAGCCATTGCAATGGTTGACGTGTGCACTGGCGCATTGTCTTGACGAAAGAGGAGTTTCTTGGGGGACAATTTTGGTAGTTTTTCCAACAATTTGGCATTAAAACGGTCCAATAACTGCGTAATAACGGCTAATAATAGTCTTCCCCCTTTCCAAGTAGTCAATCATGATGATTCCTTCGCCATCCCAGAAAACTGTCGCCATCATTTTCCCAGTCGACAAAACACTTAGCCTTCTTTGGGGCACGTTCACCAGTAGCCATCCATTGTATGGATTTCTGCTTTGACTCGGGTGTATAATGGTGGACCCATGTTTCGTCCACAGTGACAAATCGAATCAAAAAATTCCGAGGATTACGCTTCATCATATCCAAACCCAGCTTTGAAATTCGCTTTCGTTCGCGTTTTTGTTCGATCTTCAACGTGGCACCCATCGTGCAGACAGCTTTGTCATAGCCAAATCTTTGGAAGTATTTTATGTACTCGCTTAGTGGAGATACCTACGATCTCAGCTATTCCACGTATTACCTTCACTCGGCGGTCGTCAAGTACAATATTATGGAATTCTTCAACAACATCCTCAGTAGTGACTTCGATTGGGCGACCAGAGCGCGGACCATCAGATGTGCTTCACCGACCACTTTTAAAATTATTTAACCAGTTATAAACAGTCTGCAACGTTGGTGCGTTAGTGCCATGATAAACATAATCAAGTTCAGTTTTTATTGTGGCAGCACTGCAACCCTGCATAAAAAAGTGTTTTATAAGGGCACGACATTCCAATTTTTCCATAGTTGTGGAAAATTTAGAAGTGGTCATATTCAAGCAATGGTTAAAGTGTCAATTTGTTTTTTTTACTAAATTTTTGACAGTCTTTATTTGAAAGATTGTGCCTGCCAGTGTTAATGCCATTTACCAAAAAAAGGTTTTACAAATATTTTTTTAAAGGACATATCAAACAGCCCTCGTAAGTCTAGATGAGTTCGAAATGAGATTCCGTGCTAATGTTCTTCTACTTCATGGAGTGATAGAACAGGAGTGAGAATGTTCGCTACACAACTTTGTACGGAGATGTGTCTGACATGAGTAAGCTGGGTTGGTGACTCATCCGCCAGCGGAGAAATCACCATATCTTGTACAACGTACCATTTAACCCTGCTGCTCCGCAATACCTTCGTGAAAAATTAACTTCTGTACGGCTATGGAGAACCGTTTGCGCTCTAGCAAGAACCTCACTCACGCGATTCCCACCCACAATAACGACAATTACACTAAGTCGTCCACGTTGCACGCAGCCCGCCTCTGAAACAGTCTGCCAGCCACAGATTTGGACACCAGTAATATAGAAGTCATTGCTGCCAGCTGACATTAGGATGTCTCCAACCCTTGCCGCCTTCAAGGCAAAGATCTTCGCATCTGTCTTGAGCTTTTATATATTTAATTTATATTATGTATCATATTTATTTATATGTTAGATTTGTTAAATTGAGTTTGTATTTATTAAAATTAGGTTAATACTTAAGTTTAAATGTAATCTTGGTTGTATTAATGTTATTTTACTGGTTTGTACTTAATTACGTGTTTCTTTGTCCAGTTAAGTCCTCTGTATATTATTGCAAAGGTTGACTGGAAGAGATCCCTCTAAGGGATAAGTCCGCCTTTGTACATAAGCTTTTTAAAAAAAATATTATATTATTATATTATTATTAAGTTTATATTTTGTACAATAAAGAGTATACAAACAAATAGACTACAGTGTGTGACTTTAGTCCTACAAAAATCATTCCGAGTTCATACAAACATCCTATAGAAAAAAGCACTATCAGATTCCACCGAATTTAAAAATATATATATTTTTTGAGACAAACGGGCACACAAACTGGGATTTAGTGGGATTTTTTTACGGGACAAAGCTCAGTAGAAGTGTACGATATACATACGACGCACAAATCTGTCAGACGAAAATGACGAAATTATAATAGTTAGGTTTTTTGAAATTTTGGCTCGGGACCCCTAAAAATTATCTGGAAATTAATAATCCAATCCTAGACATTATCCTATCTACTATTTCTCGTTAGTAAAGATGTCTCGTACCCTCCATATACAATACAACAGGTTATCCACCCACCCTCACATCTAACTTCTTATCAGCTCATGTACGTCCCCACCGAGGGGCTCGAGCCTACAATGAATTAGGGCGATCGGGCCTTAGTCGACCACGCGGGCCCAGTGCGGGTTGGTCGACTTCACACACAACCTGCAAGTTTCTTCGCAGGCGTGTGCAGGTTTCCTCACGATGTTTTCCTTCACCCTAAGAGCGTCGGATAAACGTACATATGAAATCTAAATTCGAAATCACGTTGGTACGTGGCAGGTTCGAACCACGACCTTCCGGACAGGAGGCGGCGGCCCTAGCCATTACGCCACCGACGCTCTTATCTACGCTATATCTAAAAACTAGCTCTTTATTTTTGCCGATCGATATAATACGAGAATGTATTTGTATGCTAAAAGTAAAATAATATTATGCAAGTACTGCTAAAGTTAATATTTTTTTTACTTTTTTGGAGGTCCTATGCTTATTTAAGCACAGGACCTCCAAAAAAAATTGAAAAACATTTCAGACATTAAAATCAAGCAACTGACTACCGTGATACTTCCTGGCCACACCGCCACTATGACGTTCAGTTTAACAAAATGGCACCAAAAAAACTTCCCATTTTGGCCAAGCTCCAACTGAATTCGTTTTAGTTAATAACAATTTAAGTTTTTTGTTACTGTTCGAGCGACACCTTGTGGTTAAAAAACAGAAAAGTACAGTCAGGCAAAAATAATAATGTAGGGTTGATTTTAATACAGGGTTCGAAAGGATAATTATCATGATAATTATCGCGATAATAACAAATGGATAATTATCGACATCAGTTATTATCAAATAACAAAAGATTGCGTTCGTGAAAGTGAACTGTATTCGAACGTGTATTTCCAAACTTGCGTCTATCCGAACGCACAAAGTGTCAACGTGCCGTCCCCCTTACAAAAAAAACAGTTCGGGTTACAGGATTATGCAAACTTATATGAACTTGAGCGTCATTGGTTTTTAAGTTAAATATTGTTTATTAAGTTGAATTTGAAAAATGCCTCGTGAGAAAGATCCAATATGGTCATACTTTATTTGCATGAAGACAAACAATACTGGGCTATGGGCTGGGTGCAAAAAATGTAGCAAAGAGATGCAAGGAATAATAAATAGAAATTATAAACGATTAATTTATTTTATTTATTAGAATAGCCCAAATTATAATGCATTTGTTATGAAACAATATAACAAATGAATTTCTTACACTGGTGATAATAATCGGATAATTATCAAGAAGCGTAATTATCTTGATTTTTAGAACCCTGTTTCAATAGTACAGATTGAATAACTGAAAAAATGTGCAAACTGAGGGTAAAAACGTGTTTTTACCATGGAAACAGATGTTTGTTTTACGATGTGTAAGTATTACCATGGAAACAGTTTTGTTATTTGTGGGCGTGAGGAGATTAGTCAAGTGCCCGCGCCGTGGTTTTTCCATTTTACAAAGTATTTAACGGTAACGGTAGGAGCAAACCCTACAGTATAAAAGAACGAGATCCACGTTCACATGGACAAAAGTGTCCGAAGTTAGTCATCCTTTTTCACAGAGGTGTACTTTCGCGGTTGACCCTCTCTGTGTAATATACCTATTTGACTATTTCTATCCTTAGTTTCTGTCAATTATTTAACCGATCATTTTTTAAAGTTTGTTGTGTACGAAACCGGGGATCTAGTTCTAATGATCTAAGGAGCATACTGTCAAAATCAGTACTAAATGTTTGTAATGTTTGTTAAGAGTCAGTTTTTTATGTATTGTTTGTACTTACCTACGATTGTACCTAAATTACCTTACATTAGAATTTTCCAGCAATGTAAACAATAACCTAATCCAAAAATTAAATTATTTTATTAAAAATTAAATTATTTCTTTATAAAACAATTCTGATATACTTACCAATGTTTTCAGTTATTAATGTTACAAATTAATAATGTCACATAACATTTATAAATAACCGAAGACATTGGTGTCACAATTGTTTTATAAAGAGATTATTTAATTATGTAATGAAAGGTACTTTACTTAAATTATGTGTAACTTAGGTACCGAAAGTGTAACGGCTGACCTGAAGTCTGATGAAGTCAAAATTACTTTTTAAGTAGAAGCACGCACGTCATTACAATGTTTACGCAAATCAAGCATTTGACTGAAACCAAGGTGTATAAATTAAAATAATAGCATGTAATAGTAACTATAATTACAAGTACAGAAGCTTGTGCGAACGAACGAACGAGCCACGACGCAACAACATAAAACAAAGATACCTACATACATATGTTGTTGAAACTAGGTATGTACATTGATCTATCTATTCATAATAGGTATGTATGTATATGCATAAAACGAATCACTCGGGCCGACACGTACAAAACATGAACAAGCGACGTTGCCAGCTCGCGCCGGGCGCCACTACATTTACCAAGGCGAACAGAGCGGAATGGCACGGCGATGGCGGGGAGTGTGGATCATCGGTTGGCTGGCTGTGGTAGTCGAGTCGAGCGAGCGTGAGCGGACCGATTCAACCAGTTTGACTTGTTGAGACCATAATTTCGAAGCCAAGTAATGAAATTGTGGGCCTGATAAAGCATGGCTTAAAGATATTGAAATTGGTAATTATAAAAATATTGTTTGTTGGACGTTTTCGTTCAAGAACTTCAACGAATGATACATATACATATTATGATACATATTATACATTTTATAAATTTTATGATGATAAATGATAATATTTTTAAGTTTGAGTAGGATCGTACATCGTACCAAATTTTTAAAGACTAAACAGAGGTAACGAGTATCTTCGTCTGTGACAGAGGCTAAATAAAAGAACTTAATATTTCGCCCTGCCATAATTCGCCCTTGTAGGAAGATTTCGATTATTTTATAACTACTTTCAGGTCGCAATTTCATAAGCGGTCGTAAATATTGTGATAAAAAAATATTAAAATTATTTTGGTACACCTGTCCTAGCGACCGAAGCAAACACCATAGATGGAATGTTATGACGATCTATTAGAAGAAATCATTTTAGAAGATTTGTTGTAAAAAAATGCCTCAGGCGCTGATTTTAACCGGATATTAGTGCACATGCACTGCCGTCTCTAACTTCGGCAAGGTACTAGACAACTACTTCTTATAAATAGCAGCAAGCAGCGTATGTTAAGGCTTGCCTGCTACCTATTACATTGGCTTCGTTGCGTCTGTGGTAAAATGAGGGAATCAAATGAGCACCATGGTCTTAGTTTTTTAAAGTGTGCCACAAGATTTCCGTGGCACCACACTTTAAAACGAAATCAATGGATGTAATGTATTTGTCGTCAAGTGTTTTACGATTAAAGTACGTAATTCAGGGGGTATTCATTTTGGCTAGTGCCTACACACCAGGTTTCCTGTTGAACATAAAACAGGTCTCACATTGAAATAAAAAACCGGCCAAGTGGGCTACGAGGGTTCCGTACCACCACACAACTATAACAAATAACAGTGATACCTATTCATTACTAACAAAAACATCAAGGCGAGCGACAGAAAACACTTTTTTAATTCAGTTCGGACTTCGGACTGCTTAGCGCGAGTATGATTCACACTTGGCCAGATTTTATTATTTGCTGTTATACTTTAGGTTAAGTATTATAAACACATCAAGTTTCACGCTTGTATGTATAATATTTTTTAATTCATTATGGTATATGCTCTGCTATTTTATAATTCCTGAAATGGTAGTTGGAAGGGGGTGGGGACATGTCACTAACAAAAATCACCACTTCATAACTACTCTAATACTCTTACAAAATGTTTCACTGTTAAGTTTAGATAACTGCCAAGTCACTCGTTTACTTTTATTAATATAGACTTTGCTCTTTGACCTCACTACTTTTTATGACCATGATCTCACTACTTTTTATGACCAAGTAATCTCAATCGAGACTTGACACATTTTTACTGAATGTTTTTTGTTAGGATTTCACTTCTTTTAATACGAATTACTATTTTCTGAATATCATTTTTTTGGATTTTCATCGTTTTTATCTTTCCTACAGGCAAGATAGAGATCGGCTTTGCGCTCGACTTGGTTATGGCTACAAACGTGCTCCCTGATCCTTACATCGTAATTTCAGTACCAAAAATAGATATATAAAAGCTTTATCTTAGGTCATAGCATTTATTAAAACATGATCGTCACTTGAGACTGGCTCGACCGACATGACAGATTTTTTCGTTGTTTGTTATTGTCAGGAAATAGTTTGTATGTAAGAAAAAAAAATGCGAGCCACTTGCGGTTTGCGCACCGCGCATCCTCGATATCCACGGGGGCCAAGGCGTGGGCAACAGCATGTTATTTATAAATTATAATCGTGACGAAGTCCATTTAAATAAGCATTCATTTTCTTGCTCGATCGCTGCCACTGGTAGATAAACAGGAAAATTCGCGAGGAACAGAGACTGGACCTAGAATCAACTCAGTCTCAACAAAGCATTTCTGTCTGGAGGGACTGGATCCGAAACAAGATTTTTCACATGAGGATAAGTGAAGAATTGTAACAGTGTTTTTGTTTCTAAATAAAATAGCAATGAGCTCAAGATTTTTGAACCCGTCGTGTTCACGAGTTTATAATAAATAACATTAGACAATTTAAAACTGAGAGATAGTCTCTCGCCGCGAGTCAGTATATTTTCGCCCGTGGCGGGTTCGACGACCCAGCGATCCCCGCCCGCGCACCCATGTTGCTTTTGGAGCGCGACATTGCAAAACCGTGGTGGGGCGTAGTTGCTTCAGCTAGCACAGCTTCGACCGCTTGTAATTTATACGCACCATAGTCGAACAGGGCCAAGGAAAAATATAACAGTCTTCATTTATTTAAGTAATGTAATGGTAAATCGACAAGAAATTTGCAGGATACACGACTAGTCTTTAGCTTAGAAGAGTGACTTTTACAAAAAGTATCACCGTTCTAAAGTACTCACGAAACAGACAAAAAGTACTTATTTAATCTTCAGGTAAGGAATTTGGACCAGGTAGATAACCGAGAAAAAGAACGACAAGGTTTTGAAATGATGCTATGAAAATATTAAACGCAACATAGTCGAACAGGGCCAAGGAAAAATGTAACAGTCTTCATTTATTTAAGTAATGTAATGGTAAATCAAGAAATCAGATTTTCAGGATATACGACTAGTCTTTAGTTTAGAAGAGTGAATTTTACAAAAAGTATCACCGTTCTAAAGAACTCACGAAACGAAACAGATATAAAAGTAATTATTTAATCTTCAGGTAAGGAATTTAGACCAGGTAGTAACCGAGAAAAAGAACGACAAGGTTTTGGAATGATGCTATGAAAATAACATGGGTTCAATATAAATTAAACAAAAAGTGGCCAAGTGCGTGTCGGACCACGCGCAACGTAAGTACGGTTTCGTAGTCTTTTCAAAAATTAAATGAAAAATAAAGATATTTCTGCAGTTTGTATAAAACATTTTGTACGGAAAATCTGAAAATGCTGGACGCATACTTTAAGGAATGGACACTGGTACCCAATGCTAGTAAAACCGAGGTAACAACCTTCCACCTTCACAACAAGGAAGCTCTGTACGAACCATGCGTGCTACTCACTCACTGGTACCATCTTGAAATACAATCCAACCCGGTGTACCTAGGATTATTGACTGTTCCCTCACCTACACACCTCACATCTCAAGGCTGTATAAGAAACTAGAGACCCGTAACAACAACTTACATAAACTCAAGGCAACGAGCTGGAGAGCCTCCGCCGACACATGCTGCGCACTACGCAACTTAGCCATGTTTACTGCACCGCGGAGTCACACCCTGGACACTTCATACAACGGGCCAGAAATGTCATTTCAAAAAAGGAATGACGGAACAAACAAAATTCGACAACCAATCTGTATCACTCTGGGTGACGAGGGGGTGAGATCGCAATCTAGAGAGCGGCAGGGAGTGTCCATACTGTATGTTAGTACTAATATATATTGTACTTTGGCGAAGTAATGCGCGGCCGCGTAACTCAACAGCGTAATGTGCAACTCAACAAAGGCATGTGGCATATCGGGGACAATTCATTCTACACCCCTACCATGGCTCCCGGTCCTCTGTCATATCCCCCCTCCGCACTGGAGAAGGCAGCAAGCCTAACCAGGGAAGCGGCAAAAATTCTAAACAATCCCAGCCTGCCCATGAACCGTGAATTCTGTGACCCATCAGCAGCGCATCGCCTCAAATCCTGGCATCCAGCCTATTTAACAGCCCAGTCCTTGTTGCGCAAAAAACTTAACATCAGAGTTGTAAGGAAGATTTGCTTGATACCTTTCCTACATAATCTATTTACAAATAAAGCAAAAGGAAGAGGGTTCTCACTCTCTAGGAAGTATTGGTGTCAACTGAGTAGACAAGCCATGGCCGCAGCAAGGCATACATGCACCGATGCGGCTGGGTAAACTCTCCAGGTGCGACTGTGGAGCTCTGTTGCGGAACATAAACCACATAATCAGGGAATGCCTCATCAGGAAGTACCCGATGGCCCCGCAGACTTGTTAACCCTTCGGAACGACGCCACCGACTGAGTGAAGAACTTAGGAATACCTTTGTAAGGACTACACAACGAGCCATACGATTAAAATAAAATAACGGTAAATTTATGAACTTTTTTACAAATCTAACTGCACAAATTAAGTTGGTCGACTATTACTCCTGGACTACGAAGCCCTACTGGGTCGTGATAATTTGCCTTTTAAAATAAATATGTATCTATTACCAATTCTTTTCAGATTTCCTGAAATAGCGTAACAAAAAACACCACATAAAAACTTGATATTCAGTAAATAAATCATTTATCGGAAGAAAAATTATCTTAGTAAACTCTTAGTAGTTTTGAAAGACCTATCAACGATACTCCACACAATAGTGTACGTAAACGAACAAAATATCATCCACACTAAATGTAGGACATCCGCACTACATACATAACTTCATAGGGTTTACAGATTTGTATAACCATACCAAATTTCAGCTTAGCTGTTATTTGAGCACAACGGCTGTGACATGCCGTCCGACAGACAGGTAGACGGACATGGCGAAATTATATGGGTTCCTGGTTTCACTACGGATTTCTAAAAAGGTTTGCACATAAATGGCCTCGCCTTTTAGTGGAGTTTCCTAACAGGTGAGTATTAAAACAAACATAACCAAGACGTAGATCACGTTTAACAAGGTTCTCGTAGTTAACCCTATTCCAATGTCATTTGCTTAGCACAATTCCGGCGTGTCTGTATGATATTTAAGGTTTTAAAGTTATTTTGTGAACAATATACTCGTAAAAAACAAAATGGTTCATTCTTTTAGATCAAGTGAGATATAGTCAAACGCACTCAAATTTTCAACAAAAAAAAACTACCCAATGCTGGTGTCGCACAAGAAATGCAATTTTAATGTAAGGTGTTTTTTTTTTGTTTTATGATTCCTTATTTGGAAAATCTAGTATGTATTTTTCTAGGTTTCATATTTATTTCGAGAAATGAGACTAAAGACGAGTTTTCAACTACCACCTCACCTTAAATTGTAGTATTCACGATACTATTCGTGATTCTGTTCTTCAATAAAGGCATGAAAAATCTTCAACAGCTATAGATCAATACATAGATCTAAAAGAATATATAATTGTCTTGTAGCTACGCTAAAAGAATATATAATTTTCATTAAGTACTACAAAGTCAACGTCCACAGCAGGCTGTGCTTAGATTTGGCACCAATCACAGATTGGATAATAGTTACTACGACCATATACACAGTGAATTAAGGTGTACTCTGTTCATAAAGCTGAATGCCATCGCGAAAGCTCCCTAAAACAATACAGACTGTTACTTCGAAATAAACCAGGACCTTATATCGTATAATATCCTTTTTACCACTGTCTTAACCCATATAGATCTACCGTACCCTATGCGGTACAGTAACTTCGTAAAAATATTTTGAAATACCTAAAAATTAACCACTTTATTATTTACTTGTCACAATATGCTCAGAGTGTTTGTTTTAGGTTAAAAGTGTTGAAAATACGTTTAAGCCCGTAAATTTGAATTTTTTTGAGAAATTATCGGGCTTCATCGAAAGATTATTGTAACGATGTCTTCAAGAAGGTAAGTCTTATGTTATTTATTACAAATTGCATAAATTATTAAAATTGTTTTGAAGATAAGGGTACCTCTGATGTTACGGCTACAAAAAAAATGGCTTAGGTTATTTGGATAAGATATACTCAACAATAAAATAGATGTACCGCATACGGTACAGTAGGACTATGTATTAGCAAATTGAATTTGTAGTGATATCTAATGTTGTGTTTTGTTTTGGGTCACTGGCGCTGCACGATATTGCGACATATTTAGATGATGATGATGACTCCAGCAAACAGGGTCAAGATTTAGTTTTTTTTTTATTACCACCTGATACCGCCAACAATGACCAGACAGACAAAGACTCAGGCAAAGAAGAAGCTGTAGACATAAATAATTTGCCTCCAAGTTTTCTACGAGCACTAGCAGAGTTTTCTACGTCCACAAAATGAACCAGGAACTGAAGGCCAAGAGGCACATGAATCTCGGGAACCCCTGAAAAAGCGCATTATGAAGTACTCTTGGAGGAAACGAGATTAACAGCCCAAAACTTCTACTTTGCACCCTCTTTTTCATGTTTTTCTTGAAAACAGTCTTTTCAAGAGGAACATGAAAAGAAGTTGCAAGAGTGGTTTTCGTTATTCCTTTCCGAAGATGTATTTGAGTGGCTAACAGAGGAAACCAATAGATACCTAGCACGTAACCTTCCTCCAGCTGATGTCAAGATTGAGGAGATAAAATGTTTGGTTGGAATTCTGTTAGCGGCTATTCTCAGGTAAGCAGAAGAAGAATGTATTGGAAAAATGCACCAGATTCAAGAAATGCTATGACTGCTTCAGCTTTGTCTAGAGATAGATTCATACTGATATACTCCAACATCCACTTTGTTGATAATCTAAATTTAGATAGATCTGATTAATTCGCCAAAATTCATCCATTTTTAAAACTCTTAGCTGCGAAATTCCTTGTGCACTGTCCACATAAACAGAATCATAGCGTGGATGAAGCAATGGTCCCGTATTTCGGTCACCATGGCTGCAAACAAAGCCAGGTCCTAGTCGGCTATCTTCAATAACTTAACTTGTGGTTCTCGATATGATGGCAAAGAACATTGTCACAAAGCAAGAGAAAAGAACCAGGTGTATACAGTGCCATCAACAATGTCCTACAAGTGCAATGTTTGTGTCCATGTAGAAGTTTTTTTATGAATCACACTAAAAATAAAATAAAAATTTCATTTTGTAAAAGGAGTAGTTTTTGCTTACTTGTAGTCCTACTGTACCCTGTACGGTACGGCCCCCCATTAGCCCCCCTATAATTTGATAATTTTTATAATATTTTTTTATGATTTTTGGGGTTAATTAAATATGTTATTACTAAAAAAAACTAAATTTTTGCATAAAAATAATTATCGGTCTAAATGGGTTAATGTGGGTGCAGGAGGGCGGAATAAAAATTACTGTATGTTTCCAGTGCTTGATCTTATACCTACCAAAATGCATCCAAATTCGTTCAGCCGTTTAGGCGTGAAAGTAGAAAACCTTTAGCTTTTGTCTCTGGGGACTTTATGATAGTCTTGAGTCTTGACAATTTCGTAATGACGTAATCTTTGCAGCACAGCGGTGCAAATTGTCTGGCGATACATCAAGTGCAAAGGTGCCTTTATGATGCTGCAAATATAATTGTCCATGTAGGTGCAGGACGGCCAAACAAGTCCATCCAACTAACGAATATATTCCGAAAACTTCACAAAAGGTTCGAAGACAATGATAACAACATAGTGCAAACCAGAAGAGTAGGCTATAAGGGATGTGGTTAAGGTTTGGCGTGTGCCTATCTCACCCGCGTCTTGATCAGATCATATATCTTCATAGAACTGGAATTTCTGCAAGGAATCTACAGGAAATGTTGAATAGTCTAAATGCTGTAAAAAAATAAATGCTTCTGTACTACACTAGTGGGTTTTAGTACCATGCAAGTACCATGTTAAACAAAACCAAGGTCAAGTTCAATTAAAATAGAAAGATTCCCTAAATATAAATAGTATATAGTTTACTTCTTATACAAAGCAGGCCCCAATCTTGTAATTCATGACTAAGCAATGCCACTCAGAGTTAGGCTCAGTAGACCCTAGTTATTTCCCACATCTGGTACACCAACCCATCCAAAAGAATGTTAGGTAACAGGAGCGAACTGTCCAAAGATGAATAATTAATCACCTTCCCAATCTACAGTAAATTACCTTAAACCAGCATTATATTCATATTGATATGACAAACTATTTTTTTTGTAACAGGGCTGTCAATATTGAACAGAACTTTGAAAAAAAATATTTTAATTTCCTGTTTGTTACAATTTATATACACACCATGGAAGCTTTGATAAGACAATGTAGGAACACATTAAACTTTATCTATTTACCTATACAATAAGACCTAGTTGATTGTCATCGTAGGGCATAGCTTGCCGAACTATAGCTCTCTATACCGTTCGTTACTCACTATAACATTGTGTAACAAAATTTGTATCTTCTTCTTCCTTGGTCCCTCATTAATGAGGATCATGACCACATACAGTTTTTCTCACCACAGACTGCGATTTTATGATGTGTGAATGGTACAATGCATGCTGCCGCCAACCGCCTCCTTGAAAGTGTCTGACCATCATGTAGGTCCTACCCCGAGCATGACTGCCTTCCATTTGGTACAAGATAATTTGCTTCTCCAGACAATGCCTTGAAGACCGCATAATGTGTCCGAAGAGACTGAAGGCACACTTTCGGCATATAGTAAAAATTTTTTATGTTTCTTGTTAATTCGGCTTCTATGTATCATAATAAACGACTTTTCTGAAACACCAGTGACTTCTAAAAAAAATGAATCTCTACAAAATGCCAAAAAATGGGCAATTTATGTGAAAAGAACGGATTTGCTTAAAATTTACCTTTACAGCAGTCAAAGAAAACCCTAGATAACTCATGCCATAGTTTGGAAGATACAAATAGCACTAGACATGCTCCCCATAGTGCTCCAAGGTGCCTCATTTCGGGTCTTGTGGTTTGCCATGCAGTAGTCTCTGTATTGGTGAAAAAAAAGCTATGCTTTAAATATAAATTGATCGCCTAACTGACCAATTATAGAGCATTTAGTATGGGGAATTAATTTTTTTTTATTATTGTGTATTTGTCAGGAAAAAATTGATGAAAACAGTACAAATTTTGTTACACCTGTAGTGACAGAGAAAGCAAAGTAGGTATGGGATAGGAGACTGTTAGCCCAGAAAAACAAAAGAGGAAATAGTTTTTTGTAATAAGTGAACAAAACTATTAAAAAATTAGTTTTGTTCACTTATTACAAAAAACTATGTTGTATCAACATGTTTAATAATTTAATGTTCATTATTAGGTCTTCTGACAGTTTGCTCTTAGCTGTTGCCATTACTCTATTAAATGAAAAAAAACAGGGTGTGGGAAACTTCCCATCCCACACTTGAAAAGGTCTGAGCTCCACATCTAGGAAATAACTTTAGGGTTTAATTAGCTTAGTCCTTAGTTAGTGGCATTGCTTAATTATGAAGTGCAATATTAGTGCTTTAAAATTCCCTAGTTAAAGACTTATTTGCCAGCAGAGAGCAAATCTCTCATAACTTCTTCATTTACAAAAATAAAATACAACAGAGATAAGACCAGTGGGATAACGCAACATGCAGGTGAGGTGAGCTAGGCAACAATTTGAAGCCCCTACACCACTGTTCCTGCCTGAATCTCTGAGCCCTGTTGGAATATTCACAAAAATAAATGTGTCTCTCCATAACTAAACGAAGAGAAATATTTCTTTGTCATACATGTATGTATTAGATGATTAGAGCAAAACTCTCATAACTTCTTCATTTAGAATAAGAGATGAGACCAGTGGGATACTGCAGCAAGCAGGTGAGGTGAGCAAGGCAACATTTTGAAGCCCCTACACTACTGTTACTGCCTGAATCTATGAGCCCTGTTGATGTGTCTCTCTCTAATTAAGGTAGAAAAATATTTCTTTGTCATACATGTATGTATTAGATGAAGACAAGAGCCCTTTGTTCTAATTTGATAATGTATTGTAGAGCTATGTTTCAGTTTCTCTATAGGATCTCTGGTCAATGGTGCAATGGAGGGGTTGATTAGAGATCTCATACATACACACCATTCCTGGTTAACAGTATAATAAAAATTATTATCTTGTCACTGTTTAATACTTTAAATGTGTCTTTCATTTGGTCACCCTAACCCGACACACCCTACCCGTAATAAAATGCCTAAATGTGGACACGAAAAGTTCAGTCATGCTTGGGGTTTAAGAATTCAAGGAGGAAATGCTGCTGTGGAGAGATATAAGCTCAGAGTTTCTCTCAAAGGATTAAATTATTCCATATGCCAAAAAAAAAACCACTCACAGGTTAAGCTGAATAGAAGAAGGTGTTGAGGGCTGAAAACATCAGTTGGAAAACCAACAAATTTTAAAGTGGAAACTGCAATTCACTCAAGTGAGGTAAAGAGGCCAGCACATCAAGCTAGACACTCGTAGTGCAATTCTGATCCATACACATAGGGCATAAGAAGAGTACAAAGTCCAAAGTGTATAGCTTGATATGCTGGCCTCTGAGATCATAGGTATAGTTAATTTTTATTTGGTTTAGTTTTGCATTTTTACTTGTCTACATTCACCTTCCTTCCTTGTAAACAGTAATACAAATATTATTATTTTCTCTACATTTACAAGCTTCACACTAGGTACTTAAATATGTGCCTGCCTATTTAAGTGCGAAGTAGTGTTGATGAGAAGAAAAGGAGAGCTTTAAATGTGTTTTGTAGGAAGCAGTACTCTCGAGGGTTTCATCATTTACCAGCAGTCAGCACATACCTAAAGTAATTACCCTGTCAACATACATACCTACAGAATAAAAAAGTATGAGGTCTAAGAAAAAAAAAATTCAGGATTCAACATGATCATGGTTTGGCTCTGTGGTTTGGTCTAAGTATTCTACAAGTACCAAGGACCCAGGTACCTACCATAAATTAGTGAACGGTTGTATGTTACGATTAGCGACCCCGGCTACACAATGCAACATGCCGTCAAGTGACGTGCCAGAGCCGGCACGCCCGGCAACCAGGTACCTACCTACCGTAGGTATCTAACGCGCTATGCAGTTCGTGATTCCACAACCCACTTGGTGTGCCTCGGTTTCGTATCGATGTGGAATTGGGGTTTTTTGAAGATCGAAAACTACATTAGATGAATGTAGGTACCACAAAATGGCTAGCACCACAACATGACGCAAATAAACAATTCTATAAATAACACCAATGGCGTTGTTGTACAAAATCTGTTCGTGTAACAGTCTTTCTTGCTAGTTTTCGCTCCGCTGCAAAGAATTCTACTCGATGTATCCAGCCAGCTATTCTGAAAGTAAAGGAATGATGGAATAATCAGCATAATATTACCGTTTGAAGTGGTCCTTTATTCGGTCCTCGCGAATATTATCGGGTAAATTTCCAACCCACAGGTGCCGAGTCTCTCTAACCATCTTGCTTCGAACTCCACATTAGGAATCATTACCCGTTCGCGTCACTACGTGGCAAAAATCAATTTTGCACGCAACGGTGCTTTGCACATTTTTATTTTTCACTTAACGTACACAGTAGACAATGTTTAAACCACATGAGTTTCACTCCTTGATAATTATCACTAATCTTTCACTTCACGATATTCGATTATCTCATCACAAAATCCACTTTGCACTGTAAACACACCACGTAATAGACGCGAGCGTACTCTTCGCAGCTCTCGAATTGACAGTGAAGCCAGCCTTGACGCGAGTTTGCCGATAAGCTCCGCCTTCTGACCGCTGCCGCGCAAAGTAGAGTAGGGTGGCCAGCAAAAACAATATTGGCATTACCCTTGCATTATTATGTTTGACTCCCTTGAACCGATCCTTATGTACCAATAATCTGTGGAAATAATTTGATACTTACTATTTAAAAATCAAAAATGAAGCAATGAACAAACTGCTCACAAACATAACAAAATAAGAATAGTTTAGTTGAATATGTGGTTTTCATTCCTTTAATACCTACCACTTGTTACAATAGATAATAAATTAAATTAAACTAAACCTATTTATATATTGTACAAATAACAAAATAACTATGCTTTTTCCATTCAAACGGTAAAAGCTTGGTAAATGCAGTGCATTGAAAATAGAGGTCCGCTGGCCAGATTACCCCGATTATCGCCTGTCCTTGTCTGTTTATTATATTCTTTTCTCTTTTCCTCCTGCTACTGAATGCTGACAGTGTTGCAGCTGGCAGAAAATTGCCACATAAAAAGGAAAAAACTGTTAAAATAATTTTCTGTATTAAAGAAGCGTTATATTTTTTTTCAAGTTACGTTTTGCTAAAATTAAAAAGATGGTATAGACCTGGCTTCAAGTCAAGTACTTAAGTGTATAAGTTTGAATGTTACAATACAAGCTAGGTACGGTTTGAGACATGCAATAACCCAATTAAAAACGAAATTTTGTTCTGAAATTATTTGCATTTACTGGCATAATGACGTATTCAGGGCCACAGTCTTTGACTAACTAATTTGCAGTTATTAATATATATACTTAATTAATAAATAATAGGGGAGTAAAGTTCTTGAGTGGCGACTGCACACTGGAAGACGTGGGAAGACTGGTGCAGGTCGCGGGAAACCACTGGATGCGGGCGGGTCATTTCTAATGGTTGCGTCTTCTGGTGCGCGGTCGCTACTCGAGAACTTTACTACCCCAATGGTCATCTGTTCTAGGCATATATCTCGTAGAACAGATGGCCGTTGGGGCAGCAAAAGTTCTCGAATGGTGACCGTGCACCCAAAGACGTAGCGTAGGTAGACAGACGATCTGCTGAAGATCGCGGCAAACCGCTGGATGCGACCAACGCAGGACTGTCGATCCAAATGCGGTGCGCGATGGATGAGTCTTTTGGTGCGTGGTCACCACTTTAGAACTTTACTACTCCAACGGCCATCTATTCTACGAGCTATTTGAGCTATTTTGGATTTTATAGGTTCTTAGGAGAATTAAGCAGTTTCATGAGTAGTGGTCCTAAGTTTGATGAATTCCAAAGATTTCAATTTAAACCTCTTGTTTATTTATTTTATTTTATTAAATACGGAAAAAATACAGCTTTAACGACCACCAGGTGATAAGGGAATTACGGCTGTACTTCAGTTCTGAAAGCAGGTGGAACACCGGTACTTAAAGCTCTTCAGAAGTTATTTAATTCCGTTATACTCGAGGGGCAAACGCTTAAGGCAGACACAGAAGTGTGGTCGTGCATTTCTTCAACAAGGGTGACAGTACCTTGCTGAAGAACTACAGACCCATCTCATTTCTGAGCCATGTCTACAAGCTGTTTTCGAGAATCATTACGAATCGTCTGGCACGCAGGTTTGACGACTTCCAGCCTCCCGTACAATAGGCCCGGATTAGCCATTAGGCAGTGTAGGCAATTGCCTAGGGGCCCTGCATCGGCTAGGGGCCCCGCGACCCGAGATGATTTTTTGGAAATATGTTTTCGTGTGAAAATCAAAGAAGATTTGTATACATATGACAAACTAAAAAAACCCTAAATGACAATATTATTGCCTTGTTTTTTTTAATTACATTGTGACATTTCAGTACATTTTGGATCACATTTCAAATTATTAGAGAATAATGTTATATTTTATCGCGGCGAGTTTAACAGAGGATGGCACAACAAGAGCAGCTTTTTTAACGCAACTCGCTTCAAAAACTCACTCAATGAGTCTTCAAAACCCATACTGTACATACACCATGTCGCCAAGCTAGGAGTAAGTCGGGTCAAGATCCAAAAGGGCTTACATCGTAGACAGTCGATTTTGCCCCGGTTTGGTGCTGATAAAGATAATTTGAATGAGTTATTTATCTATATTACTTAAACCCCTTTGTTCTTTGAAGAGTTAGAGAAAATTGGATTTGGAAGACCCACTACAAAACAAAAAAACTCTGCTCGCTTTACTACAAGCAAGCACTCTTTATTGTACTGTGCTCCAAGTGTTTCATTCAATAAAATAATTTCTTAGCCACAAAAATTGATGATAGTTCGTGAAACCTAGGTTATATTATAATATGTATATTTGCATGCCATTGATGGTGGGACATAAGAAACCTTAAATTTAAGAACACCATGTATTCTACTATGTTCTGGCAAATAAATGCTTTGACTTTGACTTCGCACTCGATGAATATATATATATATATATATATATGTTCTAAGACGCTGAATGAACGCAAAGCGTACAGATGATACAGTTCATAATGTACCAAAAATAATGACAGCAGCAATATATAAAAAAGGATTACATGGAGATATGGTAGTAAAAATCAGTTTCGTTTCTTTTTATTTCTTGGGCAATGACATCATCTAATTGTGGATAAGAAAAAGGAGTGACAGGTAGTATACACCTGCTTCTTAAATAATGTACCTAAAAACGAGTCGTTTTTTAAATAAAAACTAGCTGTTGCCCACTCGCGAGGTTTTTTGTTGTATACAAATCTTTTACTGAAAATTACAAACACAACAAAAAAATAATTATTCAAATTGGTCCAGCCGCTCTCAAGTAATGCTCCGTCATACATGGGTTAGTTGATTATTATATAGGTATGGATTTAAAAAAATTCGCTCGCTACGTTCGCGCTAAGTTCCCTTTGCTATTTAGTTGGTGTAAGAAATGCACAGCTAAATGTATTCTTTACTCATATCTACAGAATTTTAAAATTTCGCGCTGGCTTCGCTTTCCTTTTTCTGTACCTATCTGTCATATTGCGCCCCTTGGGCCATTGTCTGGCGACGCCCTGCCAAATCCTTCGACCTAGAAAGTTGAAATTTTGCACAGAGTTTCTTTCAATGATGTAGACAAGGAATAAGAACGGATTTCCTGAAATTCCCATGGGAACGGAAACTGTGGGAGGCAACGCCGCCGGGTACTGCTAGTTATGTATAAAATTGCGTTGTGTGAAATTGAAAAAGGGTAAAGGGGCCCCGAGATGTGCATTGCCTAGGGGTCCTGACATGGTTAATTCGGCCCTGCCGTACAAGCCGGTTTCCTAAAAGGCTTTAGTACCATAGACCACATACATACATTTTTGATTTTGAATATTACTCAATTTACTAACAAATAAACTTATTAACTTTTGTTGTACTCACCTTTTTTAATTCATTATTCGTAGCTTAGCTTAAACATCATCGTTCACACTTCTCATTCTCTTTTTCAACATCCCATCATAAAAGTATAGGGCTTCGATAGAATAATCAGGGTCAAATATCATTCGGAACGACAGAAATGCAAAAAACTGCGAAGTTTGAAAAAAATGATAAAATTTGAAAGGTTTAATCTCGGAAACTATTGGGTCTACAGAGACAGTTCTAGTATCATTATTGTAGCAAATTTAGTCTACTTTAAAAACGTATCAAGAAAGTTTTTTCAAAAACTAGTCCTTTAGGGTTATTATCGGCAAAATTTTAAAAAATAACGAATTTTTTGCGTTTTTTAGATTTTTGACAAAGTTGCGTTCGGCGCTCGAGGTCACAAACTTGGATTATTCATAATCATAAACAAGTCTGCAAAATATCAGAACTACCGGATTTGACGCATACTGTGATGTATAAAGTTACTGGACTAATACATATTATGCTGCGGCAGGTTATACAGAGGATCGAAGAGTACAATCAGCCACTATGCTAAGCGTCCGTGGACTATGAGAAAGCCTTTGATTTGGTCGAAACTTGGGCTGTGGTACAGTCTCTCCAGCGATGCCAAATTGCCTATAGATATATCGAGGTACTGACGTGTTAGTATGAAAACACCACCATGTTGATTCGCCTCCAGGATCAAAACTCGGAACCGATCCGGTTGCAGCGAAGGGTGAGACAGGGAGACGTCATATATACGAAATTGTTCACCGCCGCCTTGGAAGATGTTTTTAAGCTCTTCGACTGTGGTGGACTCGGCATCAATATCTACGGCGAGTAGATCACCCACCTTCGATTCGCTAACGATATCGTGGTTATGGCTGAGACTATGGACGACCTAGGCACAATGCTCGATGGTCTCAGTAGAGCCTCTCAACAAGTAGGTCTTAGAATGAACATTGGACATGACGAAAATTATATTAAAAGTCCGTGTCACACCTACTCCTCTGAAGGTTGGAGGCTCTACACTCGAAGTTGTTGTCGAATATGTGTACCTGGGACAAACAGTCCAGTTAGGTAGGTCTAACTTCAAGAAAGAAATCAATCGTCGAATCCAACTCGGCTGGGCTGCGTTCGGCCACAGATTACTAATTAGTTACGTTCGGCGGGAAGCTTCGCAATATATTTACGTCCCAAATACCGCAGTGTCTTAAGACCAAGGTCTTAGACCAGTGTGTGTTGCCTGATGGCTGATGATGACGTACGGAACTGAGACATGGTAGCTTACTATGGGCCTCATAAGAAGGCTCAAGGTCACCCAAAGGGTAATGGAGCGTGCTATGCTCGGAGTTTCTCTGCGTAATCGAATCAGAAACGAGGAGATCCGTAGAAGAACCAAAGTAACCGACATAGCTCTCAGAATTGCTAAACTTAAGTGGCAGTACACGGGGCACATAGCTCGTAGAATGGATGGCCGTTAGGGTAGTAAAGTTCTCTAGTGGCGACTGCGCACCTAAAAACGTAGCGTAGGCAGGCCTCCCACTCGGTGGACCGATGACCTGGTGATGGTCACGGGAAGCCGCTGGATGCGGACAGCGAGCGCAGAACCGGTCGTCCAGCAGTGGACGTCCTTCGGCTGATTTGATGATGAAACATAATAAGTCTATAAAAGAGTGGTGGGTAGGTATCTAAGAAGCCTTTTGCAAAATAGTTTCACACATGTAGTTAAAAATTATAAGACAAATAGAAAAACAAAGAACACTAAATATAACGAAACTCGAAACAAAGAAACAGCTCAACAATAGAAATATCTATGATATACATATATTATACGAATTAGATAGTAAAAGTAAGCACAGACACACCCTGGACACTTCAATGACATTTCAAAAAACGAATGACGCAACAAACAAAATGGCGGCGAAATCCTATACGTTCGACAACCAAACTGTAACCAATCTGTATCAATTTGGGTGACGAAGGGGTGAGGACGCAATCTAGAGAGCGGCAGGGAGTGTCCATACTGTATGTTTGTACTAAGATATATACTTTGCCACAGACTAGCTATGGAGGTATTAAAAAAATCTCGGTATGTTCATTTACTAGGTTATTATCATATTTTATTTTATCACATTGTTTTGTATTACCATAATATACCTATTTTCGTGTCGTTGGTTTTATTTAAAGGAAAACATTGCAATACCTTTTTAACCCATCCTGTAACTTTTAACCAGCCAGGTACGAAGCAACAAGTGCTAAGCAGCGATTAGACTAGACAATTTATCGTGCCCTAACTCAGTTAGGACCCTAAAAAGTGTAGTGTAATCGCAGGGCAGGTAGTGTGCCAATTTAGGGAAATTGGGTGAGCCCGACAACACTTACTCCCAATTTAGTGCATTAAATTGTGTAGTGTAATGTAATCGAAGTTTCTTTTCTAGTTAGTGTACTCAGTCACCGCGCAGCACTTGATGCGGTAGGTCGTCATATTACTTTAAACAAGCGCGATTCCGGATGACAAAATAGGTACCAATAAAGAAAAAGATATTTTAATGAATATGTTAGTTTTTTATAAGGACATGCCAGACCTGTGGAATAAAAACCACACTGATTATAAAAACAAAACGTTACGACACGATGGATTTCGCACTGTTTTTTTTTTCTACAATTAATATAAGCCCTTGGCATCATCTCAACTGATGGTAAGTGATGCAGAGTTGTAGTAACGTACAAAGTTTCATCAAATTATCCATTTTTAAGTTAAAAAATAATAATACGGACAGACAGATAGAATGACATGGCGAAACTATAAGGGTTCCTTGTTGACTACGGAGCCCTAAAAAGGAAAATGCGTATTAGAAATAAATCCAGTCACGTTTTAGGGTTCCGTACGCCTAAAGGGGGACCAATATTACTAAGCCTCCGCTGTCCGTCGGTTTGTTCGTGAAAATAATTGTCGATCTTCTATGCGTACACGACCAACGAATGCAATATATGCAATATATTTATCGATATCGATATTCAAAGCTGCGATTAGACTACACAATTTATCGTGCACTAAGTCAGGACCCTAGGTTGGGTGTCAGTAAGGTCGTTCTGTTTACACTGCACTAAATCGGCTCCATAACTCAGTCGCAGATCAGACGCCAGACGGTTAACATGGCACCTGTGTTATCTAAATTTAAAAAATCGGCAAAATACCGGCCAATTGCGAGTCAGACTCGCGCTTCGAGGGTTCCCTACCGCCATACCTCTCCACATAACCAGTTCTCCGTCACTCGCCTATACCTACCGCAAAATATACGCTTAGCGACCCACTCGGACGGGCTCTCGCGAGCCGGGCCGCCACCCACCGTGTGTCTTGTGTAGGTGCTCGTATAGATACCTAATAATAATGTAAGAACGAGTAAATATTTTGTAGGTAGGTAATCATAATTATTGTGTAACAGAACCGTGCTAAGTGGAAGTCTATGTATGTGCTAGGTATGTTGGTAGCGTTGCCATCCGTCCGGATAAAGCCGAACAGTGTTAGGCTTTTTGACCTCTTGTCCGGCCAAATTTGACTGCGTCCGGCTCGTCCGGATTTAGTTAGGCTTTTTTATTTCCCTGTATAGTTCTTTTCTATCTTCCGAGCGTGCACGTAAACGCGAGCGGCGCGACGCGGCAGTTAGTAAGTTTTGGGCGAGAATCAAGAGGATGCTGATTTTAAGTGAATATTACTTTGCAATACTGGGCCATACTGCCAATGTTGAATGGGCAGCATGGACGAAACAAAGAAACAGGTCAAACTCCAAAACGATTGCTAAGACGTTGATTGTTGTATTTAATCTACGCTAATATATGTATTATAAAGAGGAAAGATATGTATGTATTTTTGTATGTTTGTAACGAATAAACTCAAAAACTAATAGATCAATTTCAAAAATTCTTACACTATTAGAATGCTACATTATTCCTTAGTAACATAGGCTATATTTATTACAAGAAAAAAATAAGGATCCCCGCTAGAACATCAATAATGTAACCCAAGGTGTAAAAAATATCTACAAAATGTCTTTCATTGCAAGCACTGCGGAATTTATTGATGATAGAACAAAAAATGTTTTACAATATTAAAAAACATATCAATATCTACAAAAAAATATAAAATACGGAGCTTTCAAAACAGACGTCTAAGAAAAATATTAAATTGATACTTATATTTTTTACGTCCGGCCTTGGGACTTAAAAGTCCGGCTTTTTAGCAGGTAAGTCCGGTTTTCCGATTTTTAGAGATGGCAACGCTATATGTAGGTTAAAAAAATATTAAAAAACATATCCAATAAAAATGGTTACGTGCCTGTCGGATATTGAACAAAGTAGGGTTCCGTAGTGATAATAAAATTAAATTAAAAACAACTATGTTAATTTTGCAGTTTACATTTAGACATTTTGTAAGGAATTGAACTTTTTACAAATATAACACTATCACTCTCAAACTAAGAAAGCCTTCTTTGCCGTGATATTTTGTCTTGTTAATTCATTATGTGTCCTACTATTCCAAATCATATTCAGATTTCCTGAAATAGCGGTTTCGAAGCTGTAATAAAAATCAGCACATAAAAACGTAATATTTCGTAAACTAATCATTTGTTGACGGACATGCCGAAACTATAAAGGTGCTTAGTTTGACTACAATTAAAAATCACCGACGTTCCGATAAAAACAGCTAGGTAAGTTAAGTAAATTTTAACCGCCTCGGTGTGGTAATGGTTAGTCCATTCCCTGCATTCCAGGAAGTCGCGGGTTCGATTCCCGGCGGGGTCAACTTTGTAAAAGTCGGTTTGGTTGGTAGTAGGGCATTTTCATAGCCCGTCTGGCTAGGTACCATCATCTTATCTAAGTCTTGCCGCCAAACATCAGTGTTAACAGCATTGATGTGTTCCGGCTTGAAGATAAGATAGCCAGATCCCCATTGCGTTGGGGAATCTTGGTAAGCCCGCTTCTATCTTCGGCATCATCGTCACTTACCATCGGTGAGATGATCCTAAGTAAGGGCTAATCAATTTTGGATTTAAAAAATACTATGGGGTCGCAATCAGAACGCGTCAATCAGGATTTACTTAGTAAGTACCGCGCATTTTTTTGATGTGTAACATCTTTGCTCTCGCTTTCCTGCAATTTGTGGGAGTGATTTCGTGAAATGGGACGGAAAAGTGTCCCATGGGACGGAAATGTGTAACAGGGAGACGCGTTTTTTCAGGCTTTAAAAGCGCGGAAAAGGCAAAGGTATCTATGACCATACAGCCTAGTCTGCCGTATCTTTGCCGTCCTTTTATAAAGTATTTTGTCACATGTTACACATCATATGCGAGTACTGTAGTAGGTCTCGCTCGAATTTTTTTTTAACCAAGCATAAAAGTAAGGTAACTTGTAATTTGTTTTAAGCTGGCGCACCTTCTAAGTGCGATCAACTAGTACGACTGTTACTTAAACTAATCAAATAAATGAAAACCATCACTTGTAAAACTTTTATTTTCATTTTCATGAGTCAACCCTAACGCTAAAACGCCGTAAAGTCGCCGCCTCGATTCGCGCGCCGCCCGTGTACGCAGTTATGACCTTTTTTTTCCTTCGGACTGCGGAGGAGGGAAGGGGGAAAATGCATTTAAGCATAGCAAATAGCAATACGTGCCAATACAGCCGGCTGTACTAGTTATGTGGGACTCACAGCCCTGCGTCTACATGCATACATACACATATACATAAGGTATATATAAATAAATATGCACAGAACCGCCGAAGAACCCGTCTAAACATACGGTTAACGTTCCTGTCAGTGAATTTTTAGACAGTTTGATTTTTATACTGTTTCTCTGAACTTACTCCCAGTCTTGTTCCTCCGAGGTCTTATTTGAATAGCTCTGCATTTTAGAGCTCAATCAATAAAACAGGGTAGCCATACCTTTGAGTATACATTCTACTAGGTTTGGTCTCATAATACAGATGTTGTTGTAAGCCATCTTGTGTGAAAAAAGTAGCTGTCAAATTATTTCTTGTTTTGAACTCCATTATAGAGTTGAAGTCAAAGAATACCTTAATAAATACGGAAATGTGCATTTGGGAAAGTTAAATAAGTGAATTCCTCCTGATTTCGTGTCCAATGATGGTAATTTTATAATTGGATATATGTTATGTTAATTTATGTTTAGCATATATCTTCTTGAATTTTATCTGCGAAAACTTGTCATCAGCTTTTAGATACTTAAGTTTATTTTATCATTAATGTATAATAGCAGTAAGTTTTCCAAATATAATAAAATAAAATAAAAATAAAAATAATCTTTTATGTAAGTCTTTTCTAAGTCTATTTCTAGCATTTTAATTAGATATAACCCCTTTAATGTCATATTATTTATCTTAATGTTTTCATAACCTCATAAGACAGCATTTGGGAAGTCCATCTGACGTAAAAAGAGGCGAATTTGTCATATACCGGTCTTACCTCCATTCAGCTGTAGCCAATATTTTGATCTAGTGGCAAAAATTTAGGTCCATAATCATAACAAGATCCGCTACCCTAGCGAAGTCTTTAGAATGTTGTATTGTCACCTGGTTTCACATTGAAGTATTTGAAAGATATAAAAGTTTAGTTAAAAAATGCTAGATTGAAACTTATTAGAAAAAAAAAAACGTTCGAAAATGTTTACAACCTCTCATCTTAGCGATATGCCTTACTCCGGACTTACTAAGTTTGCCGTTTAAATGACAATGTAAAAGTATCTAGACCGTATTTTATAAACACGAGAACACACATTTTAATGTCATACAGAAAGAAAAATTGTGTAATAGCATTCATACCTGTAACTATATTTATGTTTACAAAATCACCACCAGACGGACTTACCTTAATGCTTGGGAAAGTCCGTCTACATGCAAAGTTTTAAAAAATCATATTTTATTTCGTAGCCTACCATAGTTTGACTGTTCTGACAGGCCATGGCGTTACTTAACAAGATTTTTCATTGCATTACAATGCAATATTATTTATTGCATCACAACATAAAAAAAATAAGATAGATTTCAGTTTTTAAAAAAGTATGCCGGCTTACCCTACCTGACCTTAAAAAAAATTCGAGCGAGACCTACAGTACTCGCATATGATGTGTAACATGTGACAAAATACTTTATAAAAGGACGGCAAAGATACGGCAGACTAGGCTGTATGGTCATAGATACCTTTGCCTTTTCCGCGCTTTTAAAGCCTGAAAAAAGGACGGCAAAGATACGGCAGACTAGGCTGTATGGTCATAGATACCTTTGCCTTTTCCGCGCTTTTAAAGCCTGAAAAAACCCGACTCCCTGTTACACATTTCCGTCACATGGGACACTTTTCCGTCCCATTTCACGAAATCACTCCCACAAATTGCAGGAAAGCGAGAGCAAAGATGTTACACATCAAAAATTGTTGTTCTTTAGCGGAGGGAGGCCGAGGTGAATGTCGCATCGTTACATTAGTAATAGGAGGTCATCTTTGGCTACTTCTAGCATTTTTTTTGAGTAAACAAATCGGGCAATCAAAAACTAGCTCTGAGAAATAAGACTGGAGTAGCCTTTACAGTGATACCCCTCTGTCGAAAAATTATGGTTCAACAGGCATACACATTTCACATGTTCGACCCACAGTTCGAAGCGGAGCGTCATTACAGGATTGATTCAGCTCTGTAAAAAATGGCATATTGCGCTGTATTTTCGTGCAAAAAAGTCCGACACCTTCAGTCTAACAAAGGATGGTTTTGATTTTCAGCAGTAAATAAAATTTGTAAAAGTAAATAAAATCTGTCCGGGAGGCCGTGGTTCGAATCCTGTCACGTACCAACGTGTTTTCGAATTTTGATTTCATATGTACGTTTATCCGACGCTCTTATGGCGAAGGAAAACATCCTGAGGAAATCTGCACACGCCTGCGAAGAAATTCTTAGGATGTGTGTGAAGTCGACCAACCCGCACTGGGCCTGCGTGGTCGACTTAGGCCCGATCGTTCTATTTCAGGGTAGGCACGAGCCTCTCGGTGGGGACGTATATGAGCTGAAAAAAATAATTATATATTTAAAGTACTCAACTACTCAAGTTATCGACATTAATATCGACCTTTCCTTTTCTTCTTCTTGTTTTCGAAGTTTTTCAATTGTATGAATTAATTTGTATGAAAATAGTTGTGCTTTCATATTTATACCACGCACCAGAAGACGTAGCTTAGGCAGGCCTCCCACTCGCACGGGAAGCCGCTGGATGCGAGCATCGTAGGAACGTTCGTTGCCAATACAGTGCGCGGTGTGTCTTCTGGTGCGCGGTTGCCACTCGAGACTTCTACTACCCCAACGGCCATTTGTTCTACCGGCTGTGTGGCCAGGCACACAGCTCGTAAAAGAGTTGACCCTTGGGGTAGTAAAGTTCTTAAGTGGCGACCAAACACCCAAAAACGTAGTGTAGTCAGGCCTTCCACTCGGTCTACCGACGACCTGGTGAAGGTCGCGGGAAGCCACTGGATGCGAGCAACATAGGACAGGTAATTCCCAATGCGGTGCGTGGTGAGTCTTCTGGTTCGCAGTTCGCGGTCGCTACTCGAGAACTTTACTACCCCAACGGTCATCTGTTCTAGGCATATATCTCTTAGAACAGATGGCTGTAGGTATGTCTCAAGTAGGTAGCGCACACCGAAAGACGCAGCGTAGGAAGATCTTCCACTCAGTGGATTAAAGACTTGCTGAAGGTCGCGGGAAGCACTGGATGCGAGCAACGCAGGACCAGCCGTTCCCAATGCGGTCGGTACGCGGTGCGGCTTCTGGTGCGGGGCCGCCCCTTGTGAAATTAACTACTGCAACGGCCATCTGTTCTACGAGCTCTTAGAGCTGTTTTAGATTTTATATGTTCTTAAGGGAATTAAGCAGTTTCACAAGTGGGTCCTAATTTTGACGAATTCCAAAGATTTCAATTTTAACCTCTATATCACAAGTGTAATTACTTCGTTTTGTATTATCCTATAACTATTTTTATGTCATTTTAAATTTCTACATATCGTTGGTTTTATTTAAATGAAAAAGTAGCACTACCTTTTAACCCGCCCTTTAACTTGTAATCAGCCAGATACGAAGAAGCAAGTATTAAACATCGATATCGAAATATATTGTACCTATGTCCTCGCTCTTCGTTTGTCGTGTGTGTTGTCGACCAACTAACATTTTTTTTACATACGAGTGACTGTGCAAGTAGTGTGCTGCTCGTGAACAAATGTGTCAAACTAAATGTCATTCCCATACTCTGCCTTAGTAAAATCTTTTGGTTCTCATTTCAGCCGCTTGTATTATATCTTTGTAGAACATTTTGTGTTGTAAAAACGAAAATTTTTTTTGCATCTGTGTTTGCGCGATCTGTGTAGTAGTAACTTTACCCCCCGCAAATATCGACCGAAAAATTTGTACTACGATTCTCCAGTAGGCATATGGCTTGCATATGGACTCCACTTTTGTTCCTCCGAAATGTCTAGCTACTGGCACCGACCGTGCATGTAATCACTAGCTACTTGTCGAAAAAAACAGTAGTGATCTGTATATATAGTTATATGATATGTAGTTATTCGTAGTACGCTACTGGCTAAAGGAAGAAGTTGGCAAGTTGGCAACACTGGTGTTTATTTTTCGAAAATGGGGTTTTTTTGGCGGGATTTGAGGTGAACGCATTCGTAGTTTTATTTTATTGGTTTTCCCTTTTTTTTCTGCTAGAGTTTTGTTTCAAAAAGTGGTGCGTTTTGAAGAAAATTGTGTGGTGCACGTGAGCAATGTGAAGAAAAAGAAAATAAAATGAGGATGGACGTGAAAACCCGACTTGGATTGGGTGCAGTTTTATAGAAGGTCTACTGTGACCGGGTATTCCGACTCAGAATGAGGCTGCTCTAAATACTGTTAATAACTCCAAAGAAGTTTGTAATGCACCGGCACTAGCTTTTCAAATCAAAAAAGAAATGAAGACTCAAAAAAGCTTGTACTCAGAGACGTTAATATATTATAACCAACCAACCAAAGCGAATATAACAAACCCAAGTTTTTACGGACTTTTTGGCGGGAATTTGTAGTGTTCAGTTTGTTATTTTTCTTTTATTATCCGAAAAATTACATTTAGTGGTTTTTGATGTATAATATTAATAGTGTATTTATCAGCGAAGTATCATTTATGTGTTTCTTGTGTAGGATAATAAAAAAAAAGTGTTTAAGCTGTGTTTCGAGTTCCCACAAGAAGTCCGGGCAAGCTTTAGCAAAAGTGCTATCATTTTGCTAGAGAATGTAGGTTAGGTTAGTTTATAGACAATGATATGATGTGAACGTGAAGAAACAGTCATCTTGAAGACTGAAAAGTTACTGAACACTTAGAAAGATTGACAGGAGAAAAATGTGAGGAAACAATGATATTGAAAACAAAAAAATGGACTGGACATCTGGATTTGACCAATATAATGAGCTTTTGACTACGTAATCTGAAAAATATATTGAAAATTACTGAAGACGTGAATTCTAAAAATTAATACCAAAGTATATATCGAGCCCCTCGGTGGGGACGTATATGAGCTGATATGATGATGATGATGATGATATACAGGGTGGGAAGGAGTATACCGACAAATTATAACCAAAGATTCTAATGCCTATTTAGACAAAAAAAAAGTAATATAAACATGGGCCAGTAAAGCCTAATTTTCGAGATATTAATTTTTTAAATAATTCTCAAGTTCAAAAAATCTCAAGGGTAACACGCCCTAATAATATCAGATGTTTATCTGACGTTTGTTGTCTTGAGCTCTAAATAATCAAGTGTCATACTCTGACGTCACTATGTCTATAGGTTTCGTTCAGAAGGGATTACTCTCGTTATGTGATTTTTTTGTTCCAGAAATTAAGTAGGTTAATAAGGCAGTTTTAGACCCATGTTGATATAACATTATTTACTCATAATACCACCAGGAATCCATGGTTAAAATCTGTCGGTATACTCCTTCCCACCCTGTATATTAGTACTTTAATACTACTGAAAAACATATACTGAAGACTAGGCGGTATGGCCAATGAGCCTTAGCCTGCCCTAAAAGGGCGAAGAAAAAAAAAACCTAGTTTTTACAACCAAAAAGAATATAACAAACAATGTTATAAACCAAAATTTTTCGAAAAAATATATTGATTTTGTGATACACAGTGTGTACCTAGTGAATAATTGATTGGAAAATGTTCTTGAAACCAATTCACTGGATCAGGGTTAGCCTTTTAAATTATTGTAGAATCAATAGCTACCAGTACAGTTCGCAGAGAGCTGTGAAATCACCATCAGTGGAAGACATCCTGATCAGCGATAGTTGCGTGCAAAAGCTCAAACAACTGTGTGACAGTGATAAGACGTTTCTCAGGCTACTTGTTGAGAGTGGAGGCTGCTCCGGGTTCCAGTATAAGTTTGATTTGGACGACAAACTTGCAGATGATGACAGGTAAATTTTTATAATTTTGTTTCCAACGAGGGTTCGGGTGCACATAACCGGGCTGCCCTATTGGGAGAGCCTCGCAAAGCGATAGATTTTAACCATTTTTCTACAGTATAAACATGAAACCTAAGAATCCTATTTTTGGATATAGTATGGCAGCCCGGTTAGGGTCGAGGAGGGAACAGTAATTCGGATTTTTTCAACAAGCGGTTACTTATAAAGTAAAAGTGACTGAGCTGACTGCGGCAAGAACAAAGCAAGGCCCATTACTTGGCTTTTTTATGTAGTCTGAATTTCCTTGTCTGTCTTTGTCACATGAAAACAGTAAATGTGTGTTATTTTTTTAAATCAATCCACTGTATACCCATACCTGTACACAGTGGCTAGGCCCCTCCTAGTACACAGTGGCCCTAAGCATACACAGTGGCTAAGACATTAAAATATATGAATAAAACATAAAATTTAATTATCTTTTCAGCGATTAAGGGTTGGCTGGAAAAGATCCCTTTTTGGGATAAGTCCACCTTTGTGCATACTTCTATTCTGTATCTATAATTGTATATAATGTTGTACACTAAAGTGTTCACAAACAAACAAACAAAATTAGAATCAAAAACTATTATTTTATTTATTTTATTTGTTTTAGGAAAACTTACAGACAAATTAAAAACAAACAAACTTAAATAGATAAAAAACAATGACATTAAAAAGTTTCCACCAATTAAAATTAAAAAAACGCATTACAATAAACGGATAAATATGTAAAGTAGTTAATCAATTGTGGAAAAGAGAAAAATAAACAACAGCAAAAAAAAAAAGAAAACAACAGCTAGCACCAAAAACAAAAACTTAAAGAAAGAAGTAAATTACAGTTCGAAAAACTCAGCGGCACCTTATGGTTAAGGTACTGGAGCAAAACAGGTCAAAATTATCACATAAACTATTAAATTTTCTAAGTATGCGTATAAGGAAAGAATTTTGTTTATAGTTCGTGCGAACAAGTGTTAATGGAGCAGAGATCTTTTTCTGTAATTTTAGAGGTACACATAGTAATTTTTGCCAATAATTTAGGGCAATCAATAGCACCCGATGCTAATTTAGAAGATAACTGATATCATCATATCACTGATATTACGTCTTACATCTAGAGGCAAGAAATGGTAACAGTGACATTGATGGTTGTAGTCAAGAGATGTTTGACGGGTCTTAAAATCGAAGAAACATAGGAATTTTCTTTGTATTCTCTCAATTCTGGATCTATATGTCTTATATTGGGGGTTCCACACTTGGGAAGCATACTCAAGATGGCTGTGAACATAGGCGCAGTAAAAAAAATTTATTGCCTTAATGTTATCAAAGTTAGCAGAAGTTCTCATAATGAATCCCATGGCTTTCGTGGACTTCGAAATTATACTGTCTTTGTGTTTATCAAAAAGAATATGCGAATCAAATATTACACATAAGTCACAAATAAACTCAACTTTAGAAACATTCTGATCATTTAAGGAATAATCAAATTTTATATAGTTTTTCTTGCAACAAAATGTCATGTGGAAGCATTTGGAAACATTCAAATCTAATTTGTTAGTAAGACTTGTTAGTAATATTTAAATCACTTTGCAAAGTTTGCGCATCCGAGACTGTTTTAATTGTTTTTAAGATTTTTATATCACCTGTAAATAACAAAATTTTAGAATTCAAAAAACATTTTTTTATGTTATTAACGAAAATAGTAAATAAAAGTGGTCCCAGCAAGGAACCTTGGGGTACTGCTGAGGGTATGGGGGTCCACGATGATGTATATCCTTGAAGGACGACTGCCTGACTGTGATTCTCGATGTATGATGCAAACCATCTATACAGATGACCATGGATACCTGCATCCAATAATTTAGTCCACAGTACTGCATGATCAATACGGTCAAAGCATTTGCTGAATGTCGTTATAAATGATATTAACTTAAGACAGTAAAAGATTAGATGTTGTGGAGCGGTTTTTTAAGAAACCATGTTGGTCCAAACTAAAAAATGGTTTCGGAGCGCTGTACACTTGATTTTGAACCAGTTTTTCTAGTATTTTACTAGGCACAGTTTTGAAATGGGCCTGTAGTTTTCCACATCAGCTTTGTTGCCTTTTTTATGGACCAGGGTTATGAAAGCAGATTTCCATAAAGTTGGGACAGTATCTTCACCAAGCGAACGTTTAAATATAATGCATAACAGTTTACTAAAAACATTGGAGATTTCATTACTTACCTTTAATCAATTACTATTTGATTAAAGGTAAGTAATGAAATTACAATATTGTAAGCATTATTGTTATTGTTAGGGGCGGGCTGGTTTCCGCAACCAGGCGACCACTGCGCCCATTTTGCGTGTTTGGCCGGCATCACTGCCAGCCCAGCTCCTCCAAGAAGCCCAGTAGCCCCCGAAGATTGCTGACGACTTCCTGAAGCGAACTCGGCTCACCGAGGTGCACGACCCTGTACTGTGCTAGCTCCTTGCAATCCAGTAGGATGTGGGCAGCAGTCTCCTCAGCCTCCATGCAAGCTCTGCATAGTGGGCTGTCGGTGATACCTAGAGCGAATAGGTGTTTATGTCCAGTAATAGCGGCTGTTATCTTGCGGAGCTGAGCTCTCCCAAGTCTCAGGAGCTTCCTAGATAGGCCAGGGTTAGTTGTCGGCAGGACCAACCTCGCTTGCCTGCAGGTTTCCAAACCGGACCAGTACAAATTGTTTTCGTTTCTTGTGCGTTGCCTCAGGGTGGACCGCAGCCAGCCAGATGGCAGGGGTATTATAGGTTCCGGTCCCACGGCCATATGCTCTGACCCTCTCCTGGCATGGCAAGCTCGTCCGCCGCATCGTTGCCGCGCGAGTTGCTTTGCCCTTTATTCCATTGCAGAGTTACGGCGCCGTGGTTACATACCTCTGTCAATTTTTGTTGGCACTCCAGTATAAGCCCCGATGTAATCGTGTTGCTCTGCAGGGTCTGTAGTACAGCTCTGCTGTCAGACAGGATGCGGATGGGGTAATCACGCACCTCCCTTGCAGCAATCACTTCAGCTGCCTTGATGATGCCCATACACTCAGCCTGAAAGACCGTGTTATGTGCACCAAGAGGATTGGCTATTGTAAGCATTAGTTCTTCAAGCAACTGTGTACCTCATTGCTTCGAGCCACTGTGTACCTTGCCGCCATTTTGGATTTTGAATCAAATGATAGAAAAAAAAACCATGAGACCAGGAGATCTAACAATAAGCCAATACCTAGCAGATTAGACCCAATGTTTGACCAAAATAGCATTACCCCTTTACAACCGACTCATTGGACTTTTTAAAAATCAAGTGCTTACCATAAGTTAATTTACTGAACGCAACTGAAATCGCTTGCTAGTACACGATATAGTGCTTCCTAGAAAAAATAAGAATACAAGTTGTGATTACTCAGTGCGGCAAAGTACCTTGTGGGAGATGGTGGCGCGTTTTGGCGGACCGCGGTGACGTAATTATTTTCGCGTGATTTGTATGAAAAGTGCATGATCGTGCAGGCGATTGTCAGGAAAACCTGGCTTTTCTTATTTTTTTCAGTATTTTTCCTAGGTAGCTTATTCCTCTATAAATACGACTTATGTCACTAGTTACAAAAAACTTTTTTGTCCAGTTGTAAAGGGTTATCTAGTTATCTTGCAATAAATTAATAGGTAAAAAAAATGAGTAGAACTTACCTCAAAATCTAATTTTCCAATGCTTAAAACAAAAACACATCACAACAACTATGCATCATTGAGCAGCTCAGTAACTAGTACATGCATGTTCAGGCACCGAAAGCTACCGATTGGTGTACGGTACAGAGGTATAGCTCTGTCTGCTTCTGCCACACCACATTCTAGCCACTGTTCCCTCCCTAACCCTACATGCACCCCAACCGAGAAAACCTGCACACGTCTGCAAAAAAACTCGAAGTCAATCAAACGCACTAGGCTCCAGTGGTCTACTATGGGCCGGTCACCCTAATTCAGGGTAGGCTCGAACCCCTCGGTGGGGAGGTACATAAGCTGTTATAAGGGCGTTAAAAAAACATGCCAAAGGCACAGACTGACATAGCTATCTACGGTGGACACATACTCTAAGCTCCTCATGGGTGAGGTAGCCACAGGGGCACCCAAGTACATTTGGAGGAACAGCAGGACATGGGTCAGAGCTGTAACAGGGGCATTGATGGATCAATTTGCTACAAACGCACACCTGCATAAAATTGGCCTGATAAATGACCCGACCTGCAGGGCCTGTGGTGAGGATGTAGAATCAATGGAACACTTACTACTGTGACACTGCGATGTCCTGACTAGTAAGCGCATGTGCCTCCTTGGTGATGGCTACCCAAAACCGCAGGACTATAAGCACCTTCCACTCAGCAGAATTGCTGCACTGATGCAGCACATCTTCGAGTAGGTTGGAGTGTAAGGGTATAGGGGTAGAACAAAAGATACCATTGGGTCTAAGTGTTGGTGCGACTGCAGCCCCCGCTCACAAAGATAAGATACATAACTATTGTTAGAAACATCAACATATCAGCTCATGTACATCCTCACACAGTGGAATTGTAGGTTTGATTGCAAACAAACATCATCATATACTCATATCATTTTGTATTCCTAAATATGAACCCATTTCATATAATGAGTTTCTGTATATCTTCAGAGACGAAATATAAAAATATAACTATTTTAGTGCCCCACCACAGTTAAGCTGCAAATTAATGACTCTTTGTTTTTGTATTACAGGGTATTCGAAAAAGATGGAGCAAAAGTAGTTGTTGATGAAACATCTTTAGAATACATAAAAGGGTCAACCATCGACTATCACGCTGAACTTATAAGGTCAGCATTCCGAGTTATACAAAATCCAAATGCTGAGTTAGGATGTTCCTGTGGCGCCAGTTTCTCAGTGAAGATAGACTAGAAATCATTGCTACTAAAAACTTTCATAGCTAGTCAAAAGTAATTTAAGAATGTAAATAGTATTTTTTATTAATAAATGCAAGCTTTAAATTTATTTGTTTACATTGTTTAGTTATATGTAAGCACACTTATCATTATCAGTAAAAGGATTTAAGGAAATAAAAACAATGATAATGAATCTAAAATACCTTTAATTAAAACCTTTCAATATAATTAGTTTTGAATATTTGAATAGTCATACAGTACATTATTTTAGTACATTTTAAAATTAAATCCCTATAATATGTAATTACTGCATCTTGCAAAAAGTATTATAATGAGATTAAGAAATATTTATTGCAGCCAAAACATTGTCCAGTTTGGCTGAAGGCAGGGTAATCTTGGATTCATTCTTGTTAGTGGAAATGGTAGCAGATCTGTAATAAAATATTTTATGAGTGGCAAGTGCAATAAGGTTGGAGCCCCCCCCCCCACCCGCTTATTATTATTATTTGTCGTTAATGTCCCCTCTATGTGCACGAAGATTTTACTTCATCGTTAACCATGCTAATGACCAAGGAGAGGAATTCCCTGCTGGCGTCTGAGTACTCTGAGGTCCCCGATTCGTATTATTAATATAATTTAGGAATCTTAAAGGCGTGAGCAAATAGGCACTATGCGTGTTACATCCTCCATTATACTCGTACTATCAAGTGAGGTGCAACCAAATGCAGTCAAATGATTGATTTAAGAAAATAAATTGGGAGTGGGGATTGCCATATTATCATCAGTTATTTGTGTCAAAAAATGTCAACTAAATATAAATGTGAAAGGGAGCGAAGTTCGATACAAAAAAATTGCAGAGATCTACATGGGTAGATATATCAAGTTCTATACTTAGTGATTTCTTAATCATAGCTACGGGACTTCAAATAGAAATATTTATTTTAGACTTGTCCAAATAATAGAGAATGTACAAGGGTTTTCAGTTCCTTAAAAGTAAAGTGATGTTCTGCGCTACTATGGTGCAAGTTTACACAAAACAATTATATTCTATTCTATATTCGTGTATATTTTTAACCCCCGACGCAAAAATAAGGCTTTTGTTGCAAAAAATACATGAAAAAAATTGTCGAGAAAGTTTAGTGCCGTACAATTTATTTGTATCCAACTTGCTCCCTTTTACATTTAAGTGTTATCAGAATATCACTAATTTTTATAAATATTAATTACACAGCGGTGTTGGTACGGAACCCTCGGTACGCGAGTCCGACTCGCACTTGACCGGTTTTTCGAATTCTTCCTTCATATGCCCAATAATCTATTAATTACATGAAGTTTTTTAGCGGGACTTGTAGTGATTCGTAGTTTTATTTTATTGTGTTTGCTTTGTTTTTTTGCATTGAATTACTACTATTACGTATAGAACAGCTAGTCAAAACAAATATCTTGCGCTGCTCGGGGGTCGCGAGGAGTGCGCGGGGGCGGGATTATCGCGTGACGTTTATGAAGAATAAATAAACAGATGCGAAATTCACTGTAATGGAGTTATCCGCCTAATTAGCACTAACACTTGAGCAACCCGACTGCTCACCAATACCTTTTTCGGGTATGTGTGTGTGTGTGTGTGTGTTGTCCGTTTCATTGTTACTGCATGTAGCCAAAACGGCTTGTTTATAATAATAAATTAATTTATTGACCAAAAAAAAGTTTACAAAAATATTCTCCACATGCAGCAAGAAATACAGTTCTTATATTCTTATTGTTTTAAAATTATTACAACTAAAGCCTAAGCTAGGCAAGAGCCTGTGTTATAGGCATAACATGTTTGATTTTGGAATGCGAGGTGTCAATCAATGAATCAAATATGCTTTATTGTACAATTACAAAAATATATACAGAATTAATAAGGATTTTTTTGCCGACTACAGAAGTAACAAAAAGAGCGTTGTGATTTTATGCAGTCAGGTTTAAGGTATTTTGTTAATTTGTTAAAGTAAGGGGTATTCTTACTCCTGATTTGAAACTGTTTTTAAAAGCTTTTATTTAACTTGCAATGTACAGAGATTTGTTACCATAGATGGGTTATGCACTAACAAACCTCATTTGAAAATCGAATCCATTTACACACACATTATAATAGGTACCTACCGAATGCTACTATGAAAAGAGATGCCAATTGGCATCTTTTTTTTGCTTCACTTTTAGGATGCATGTAACCTATCTACCTCCCCTTATATATAGCATATCTCTGGCAATGTATGTATGTGCATGCATGTATGTATGTATGTATGTGCATACATGTATGTATGTATGTATATATGTTATGAGTTACGTGGATAAAATAATAATAATAAAGTAAATGAAAATAAGTTTTGACGCATTTAAAGTCAAATTAAATATAAAAGTCTAATTGGCGCAATAAATACACACTTGCGCTTTCGCTAAATAAATCAAGGGGTGCGTGGAATACACTTGTAATCGGAAAAAAACATACATTACACATCTAGTTATTAAGCTCTTTTTCATGTTAACAACATTCATACATACATAGCACATTTAGTTATTAAGCTCTTTTTTAGGTTACACTTTTTTGGTCCGACCCGGGGATTGAACCCATGATCTCCACGTTACTGTCACAGTAAAGTGCGACCCAGCTCGATTGCGCCACGGAAGCAGTCATATAGTTCACCAACCATTAGTGCCTAGCCTACGTGTCCTATCTGTATGGTTCACTTTTCATAATTTAATATTTTCAAACAAAATGTCGGCACGTGGTTAAAAATAATGTAGGAAAAAAAACTAGTTTTGGTTGGTTTTAATTAATAATTTGTTGACTTACCGATGATAAGTCATGCCACTATCTTTTTTCATTGCAGTGGATCGATTTTTACAAGTTTTTAACACGCAAGTCGGCATTTTTGAATTGTTCTTACTAAGAACTTCTTAGGTATCGGCACGCGGGCGATCGCTTGAGCGTTAGGCAACTAGTTCGCGGCGTCGCGTCGGTTCCATACGTAGTAGTAGTAATTCAATGTTTTTTTGCTAGAAATTGCTTCAAAAAGTGGTGCGTTTTGGAGAAAATCGTCTGGTGCACGTGAGCAATGTGAAGGACAAGAAAATAAAATGAAGGAGGACGTGAAAACCCAATTTGCACTGGGTGCAGTTTTATAGACACCCGGTTTTATTTACTGCAACCGGGTGTTCCACCTCAGAACTAGGCTAGGATAGACAGATAAAACATTTATTAATTTATGTACTACAAATGCTGTCAAGAACTCCGGAGTTGATCTGTAATGCACCCGGCACTAGCATTCCAAGTCATAAAACCAATGCATTTTATACTGTCTCGAAAGGGCTTTTGTATCTAGAGACGTTAATATTTTCTAAATAAAAACATTTTTACTTTATGTACACAGAATACATAAACATTTACAGGGCACACAAAGGGTTCTATTCAGTATGTATGGCCTTTTATCACAGTGACAAAGTACTATTAATACTGGCGTACTTACTGCTCCAATTCCACAATGCAGGCGAAAGCGTCGTTGAATTTTTTGACGTTGTGCGGCGAGTAACGGTTGTAGAAACCCCAGATGCTGTTCATCAGCTTGCTGTTATACTTCAGCGGCGTTAGCTCCGTTACTGAAAAGTAGGAAACTTTTCTTTTGGGAGGATCACCGCCTACACATTAGTCTTTAAATGTAAAATATCACTTTTGTTCACAGATAGCTCTATTTAAAAAGAAAATTACTTTTAATTTTAGTAACTGTTCCAATTTTAATGTGTATTTCAATTAATTTAACCTTCCTTTTTTTCTTCATTAAATGTCTATTTTCGCTTAAATCTTACTTTTTTTCGTAGTCATAGTTTAAAGTATAGTACAACTCTTGCTCATTATAATAAATAATAATAGTAATTTTCTTTGTGTTCGTACAACTTATAGTAGGTACCTATTCAAAATAGCGCCAATTTACTGATGAGATGACAGCAAAGAACACAAAACAGTTTTTTATTCTAATGTTAAACTCCTTTTCGAAAATATCGATCCATCAAATCTCGAGGAATTATTTACACAAGGAGTTTGTATGTCAAATATTCTTTGGATTAGGAGTTTGTATCTTTTGCGCAAGGAGGTTGTATAGCAGAGATGCGAGGTCGAATATATTGGTGTGTTTTAAATTCAAACACCAAAATAGTGATTAAATAAAAGAGCTATTTATTCACTGAAATTATATGCTTTGTAGAGGAACAATGGTTTTAGAAATATTAGTTATAGTGCTTCAGTGATTTCAATGTTTTTCAGGGTTCCATACGTCAAAAGAAAAAAAACGAAACCCATATAGGATCACTCGTGTGTCTATCCGTCCGCCTGTCACAGCCGATTTGCTCAGAATCTACTGGACCGATTGAGTTGAAATTACACATATGTAAGTTGGTGACCCAAAGACGGACATGTAACGGGCTTGCTGTGACAAGACAATCTCAAATATATTTTTTTATAATTTTGAGATAGTTTTGAAGTTATTTTAGAAAATAGGCGAAAATTTACCATTCCCCCCCCCCTCCCCTTATCTCCGAAACTAAATAAGCCTAAAATTTTGAAAAAATCACAGTAAGTATATGAGATTAAATGCATACATTACAGGAAAATCTAGGAGTAAATCTTACAGGAACAATGAAATTTCCAAAGTCCGATTGTTTAGAAACTAGTGACAGCTAGTGGGATCTAGTAGTATCTTCTACATAGTTAATTTACGTAGTAATACGACACCAGCAATTAGTTCCCTTTTACTTATTTATAGATGACACTGTAGATGAAAATTAGATTTTTTGGTACGGAACCCTTAGTGCGCGAGGTTGACTCGCACTTGGACGGTTTCGCCTTCATTGTAGAAGGTACATAGGACAACACTGTAAGTAAGCATTTTTATAGTATTTTTTTTATTTTTATTGCATGTCATGGTGTAAAAAATTCCAAATTATTATAGAATGGCATACGATCTTCTTGCGTATAGCTGTGAACAGAAGTAAATTTTACTGAGATGTTCATAAAAAGTCGGGGTGGTGAGTAGATATAGGGGCTAGCGTTTTTTCGTGAATTCAATGATTTTTAGAGGTGGTGACTCTATGACGCCCTCGGCGGCAGTTAGGGCGAGTCCAATAATATATTTTTGATTAGTAGTCGTAGAATTACAATTAATATGAATTATAATTATTTGTGTAAACTGTTGACCGACTACCTGGTGAAGTTCACGGGAAGCCGCTGTATGCGGGCAGCGCAGGACTGCCCGTCGTGGAAATCCTTTGGGGAGGCCTTTGTCCAGCAGTTAACGTATTTCGGCTGATATGATGATGATGATTGTCGTCTGATGGATCTTGTAGGCGGTATAGTTACCCAATTTTTGCTTTAGTTTAGCCGTATGAAGCTCTCGAAAGTACATGTATGTTTTTATGCCGCATTTTTTTAAGTCCGCCGAACTAAAAAAATCATCGAATTCACGTCATACTAATAGCGATGACATGTGAGACCACGGGCAACAAACGGAATACTATTTTCTTAAAAGAATTCTTCTAGGTAGAAGATGGTCAGTAGGTATTCTTACGTTTGGTATTGAAGAACTTGAACGATTCTCCACCCTGAGTCTTGCTAGGCTTGGATACCTTCATTTCGCGCTGGGTTTCTCGAATGCGACCCGCGGTGAACGCCGACGGCGGAATAGCGGCCATCGTGCTTACTTGGCAAGCTGAAATAGATTATTTGCGTAAGCCTTGAGCATCGCCGCAAAGTCGCCTGTCTCTCGGTATCTCTATAGATTTTGTTTCGGAGAGTGTAAGCAAGACCTTGGACCTCGTCCCCCAGCTCTATTCCACCTTGGGACAAGAGGTAGACGTATAGGGAGGTTTTCCACTCCTTTGATGTTGATATTCTGCCTATCCGCTATCCGCACGATGCGTTACGCTTCCTCATTCATTTACCGGATAGCGAAGTAGTGGAATTCCTTGTCTGTTTCAATGTTTCCCGATTCTAACACTTTGGGGGACTTCAAAGCGAGAGTGAATAAGCATTATTTGAGTTTGAGTGTAACATTCTTGACTGCATTGTCACTTTCCGTTAGTTGAGCTGCAGTCAAACGCACTCAAATTATTAATTCATAGTAAGTAAATAGGTATCTCACCAATTTCAATTAAAATTAAGAATTCAACTACATAATCTTTCTTTTTTAGACAGTCGGGTAAAAGTATATCCTATATCACTTGTCAGGTTATTAAGGCGAATCTAACGACACCTTGTTTCGACACGTGATAGGTCCTATCCTTCACTGTAATTGAGACAGGTGCATTTGAGACATGTCACAGCACATTTCGGCATGTTGAAGGTAACTCTACCAACGCGTGACTATAAGCAAAACTCTGCTCCGTCGTGTTGCACTCAAAAATCATCAAGCCGAAAAACATTACACTCCTATTTGGGCAGTTAGGTAATATACTGACCAATTTAATTGAAAACCTCACCGCATAAAACATTAACTCTCTTTTTTGAGTAATCGTGTAACAAAAATATCCTGTCACTCAAGGGATCAAAACAAATCTAACGACCCGTGACGCTCCAAAATCCATCAAGCCATATTTTAGGCTTCAGGTCCAGTCAAATAAACGGACCGGACATAGGTACCTACATACATACACGCGATAAACATTAGCCTCCTTTTTGGACAGTCCGGTAAAAACAAGGCTCAAGTTCGATCAAAGGGCGATAAAGCGAGCTATGCTCGGAGTTACCCTATGTGATCAAGTAAAACGCTTCCAGTATGATTCGTTATACCTACTATACGGAATCGGCAAAATAGTTGAACGGATTCGATAATGGCAAAATAGTCGAATCCGTTACCCTCCTTTTTGGACTGTCCGGTAAAAACAAGGCTCAAGGTCAATCAAAGGATGATAAAGCGAGAATTACGCTATGTGATCGAATCAGCCCCCTGATTCTAAACGCTTCCAGTATGATTCGTTATACGGAATCGGAAAAATAGTCGAACGGATTCGATAAAGGCAAAACAGTCGAATCCATTTGACTTTTTCGCCGATTCCACGTAACGAATCAAACTCAAAGCGTTTACAATCGGGGAAATAAATCAGAGATCCGTTGAACTAAAGTAACCCACACAGCTCACATAATTCTAAACTCGTGGCAGTGGGCGGTGAGCGAGGCACAGAGATCGTAGAACGGACAGTTATTAGGGCAGTAAAGATCTCGAGTGGCAGACATAGCGTAGCAAGGCCTTCCGCTTGGTAGAGCGACAACCTGGTGGAAGCAGCTGGAGGAGGACAGCGTAGGACCAGTCGCTGTGGAAATCATTGGGGGAGGTCTTCGTTCAACAATGGAAGGCTTTCGGCTGATAATTGTGATGATATTTATGTCGGATTTGTTTGCAGTTGTCAGGGCTCGCATAGCTTTCTTTTGGGAGCGACTGCGGAAAACTGGCAGGAGCATTCTGAAAGTAGTGGGTGTGAACTTTTCTCTGGGTACATGTTATTCAGGTGCTTGTCCACCTTGACGCGAATCATAAATGGTTCTGGTCATTTTAAATTTATTAAAGTTTGTGTTTAAAGTTTTTTTATTCACAATGCTAGGGGTAAAAGTTTATTCGTATTTTGTATGCAAATTCAAACATGGCGACCAGAGCGAGCTGCATATCTTGAACGTTACAATTTCCAGACTGGAAACGCTTGAACCAAGTTTGTGCTACTGACTAATACTGCATTAGGTCCATAACCAGCACAAATTTTATTTGCGGTCTGTGTTGCAATTTTATTTTACCTACAAATAGATTTGATTATGTACAATTTCATACTTACAAAATATGAAAAAACTTTTTCCCCGACTTTTTTATTTTATTATTTGCCTGAATAAAGCATTATTTATCATTATGTGTCCCATAGAGATTGTAATAGTGGCCCGATTATTTTTAAATTATTTCGGATATTCTCTTTTTTAATTTTATTATAACCATCATCATCATATCAGCTGAAAAACGTCCACTGCTGGACAAAGGCCTCCCCCCAAGGATTTCCACGACGACCGGTCCTGCGCTGCCCGCATCCATCGGCTTCCCGCTATCTTCACCAGGTCGTCAGTCCACCGCGTGGGAGGCTTGTCTACGCTACGTTTTTCGGTGCGCGGTCGCCACTCGAGAACTTTACTGCCCCAACGGCCATCTGTTCTACAAGCTATGTGCCCTGTCCACTGCCACTTCAGTTTAGCGATTCTGTGAGCTATGCGGATTCTGATTCGATCACGCAGAGAAACTCCGAGCATAGCACCCCAACCAGCAAAGACGTCCTATAACAATAACTTACATCACTAAAAAGCTTTTTAAAATATGTATAGCAGCGTCGCGGTGACAAGCTTGTTATATAACAGCGTTTAATGAGATGATTTTGCTCTGTAGTCATACACAGCAAATTTGTTGCATAATTAGGTGATGTAAACGTTTATATCACCTTTTTATACGACATTTATAGAGTAGCACTTTACCAGATTTTAATACAGCGATAACAGAGCGATATTAGCGTATAACAGAGTTGGTAAACCCTTTTTTAAAGCAAATAGGTGCAATATACGATTCCAGGGTAACCTTTATAGTCCCATGCCTATAGCAGCGCCAAAAAATCGACAACAGGACAATTAAGTGTTGTAATGGTATTCCTTATGGTTATTATAGCACTGTGAATATTCATGGTTGCTAAAACTCCATAATAGAGCAATTAGGTGATATAACCGAGTTTTATATCACCTCTTTGTAGCTTAATTGAACTATATTAGTGTTTTTCTACCCACTATAACGCAGTGATGTAATAGCTAAATGCTCGTAGTTATAGGACTGATTTACTGTATAAAAGAGTTGGTAGCTCTGTTACATAGCAAAAACGGCGTATAAATGTAGTAAAATGCGACACTTAAGAGAGATATACGACCTATAAGAGAGTTTCTTTCACTTTAAAAGAACAAAAATCTGCCATTTTGTCAGCGCCGTATCGTACATAATTGAAGGGTTCTTTTTATTAATTATGGATTTACGCTAGGTAGGTAGTACAAATAGGTAGGTATTAAGTACTTCCATTATTTTTTGTGAGCTGGTATGTCTACGATACAGTTAAAAGAAAAAAAAGATTAAGACAACGGACTCGTAATAAGAAAAAAAAATGTATTTATGTGGCATGAGCACAGACTTCACATTCATCACAGATGTAATGATCATAAATGGCCGTAATACGACAATCCCTGCACCAGAAATCATTGACGTCTATCAATATTTGCATGTTTTTTTTGTATGATAAAGTGATTTCGTAAAGTAAAATCTGTACTAAGTCCACAGGCGAAACATTTTTTCGATAATATAAAATGAGTCAGTGTCCATGGCCATTCCATTTCATTAAGTTGCTCGAAATCATGTCTAGTAAGAAACTTGTCAACATCCAGTACGATGACCATTGTCGATCTTTTAATTTACACTAAAAAATACAAGAAAACATAGTATGTTTTCCGTAATATTATTCGGTTTTACTATTTACATCGGGGAACCCTAATTAAATCCATTATGATATAACAGTTGTCAAAATATCAAGAACTGTATTGCGGACGTATAGTAGCCACGGAGTTACTATTTCGCACCCTATGCAGCAACTTGGTGTAAAATTAGTTTTTAATTACTTAAAACTCAATAATTCGAGGGGGGTATTAAAAAAACACCGTAATCATGCATATAATCTATCAGTCAAATTTCATTCACAAGTCAATTTAAGTATCTAACATAATTTACAACGTAACAAAAATGAATGGTCACGATGATTGTTTCTATCGTTATTATGAATAATATTTTAATATTCTTGTTTTTTCACTCCAAAACTCAAAGATGCAATAGAAGTTCTACACGGTTTACCATTTTGTACTATAATAGCGTCGCGGTGGCTCTTACATCACAACTTCGCGCTATAAAAGATTTGTAGTTACTATTATAACACAATTTCGTGCTATAACAGCATCGCGGTTCCTTTTATACCACTACTTCGCTCTATAACAGCATCGCGATTCTATAGATGTACTCTTCTATAGGTTTAAATGGCATCTAAATTGCTGCTACAGCAACACAATAACACCAAATGGCTTTATAAATGCGCCACTTTCAGGTTTATACAACGTTCTTATCACCCTTATGGGACTACCGATTAGCACCTCTGAAACGTTCTTATCCCTTCTATAGAGCAACGATTTGCTGGTTGGGACGCTCTATTGCCCTTTGTTATAACCAGCCAGGTACAAATAATAAAGAGAATTGATTACAATTTTATACTTACAAAACACAAAGAAACTTTTCCCTCAACCTTTTATTTTACCGTGGTTTTATTTGCCTGAATAAAGCATTATTTATCATTATAACCCATAGAAATTATAATATTATGCTCAGTATGTTCTAGTCCTCTGAGTTCTCATGTAACTTGTCATCATTTCATCTAGAAGATGTTCTCTGTTAAACATATGACTCCCCATTACACCCTATAAACTTCCACTTTCCTGCACGCTCATTGTAGGATCCTGATGAACTGACGAGTTCAGCCTAGGGATCCTGGTGGACCAACCCGTATCATCAGCTACTTTATGCTGTCTAATCTAGGTTCGTTTCTTATCAAAATCTAGGTCTTTAGATATACAAACCAATGTTACCTACATATTTATTTTCATCGTGTAGCATTTACGAACTAGGTTATTACATTAGACATAATTCGATTCGATGCAATTATGACTGTGTCTATCAAATGTATGATTCAACCAAAAAAATATTGATCAAAAACCGGCCAAGTGCGAGTTGGACTCGCGCAATGTAAGGTTCCGTAATATTTTCAAAAATAAGTGTATATTATAAACAAAATTATATTTGTAGTTGGTAATAAAACATTTTGTACAGAAATTACATGAACTTTTTACAATTCCAACTGCACACCTCAAGTTGGTCAACTATAAGAAAGCCTAAGTATTTAGCCGTGATACTTTGCCTTTTAAATTGATTATGTCCTACTATTTACAACTTTTTTCAGATGTCCTGAAATAGCGGTTTAGCTGGTACACACTTGACTTTAACAAAAATTTGCACTTTAAAACTTAATATTTCGCAAACAGATCCCTGAAATGGAAAATGGTTTTAGCAAACCCTTAGTAGTTTAGAAATACCTATTCAACGATACCCCACACGATAGGGTACATACGTTAACGAAAAAATATTAACCCCTTCTACATGTAGGACAGATACCATAAAAAAAAATTTCAAGATATTATTGTACCACTTTGTCGGCGTGATTAATATGTCTACTCATGCCAATTTACAGCTTTCTAGTACTAATAGTCACTGCGTTAACCACGGACAGACAGACAGATCGACATAAGGATTCCTTGTTGAGTTCGGAACCCTAAAAAGGAAACATGTAGGTATTACCTACTTATCTATACATGTTTGGGTAAGTATTTCCTTATCAGTTTGTAAGTTTATAAATAGGTTTGTTCAATCTTCTAAAACAAAGATTTAATGATGGAAAATAACTGACTTGAAATAAATAATAAGTAATTTATTATACCCATGAAGTAAACCTGTTATCAACTGCTCACCAACAGAGAGATAAGCTCCATCTTCGACTTTTATTTTTGTATCTAGTTTATTTGAACAATATATAGATTTTAGTAAGGTGGTACATTTTTACCTTTGCACAGATTGAAGAAAATAATCCTGAGAGCCAAATTGTTGAGCGCTCGAACGTCGAGGCGTTTTCTGGCGGCGGCGCCTCTGCAGAGGCCGTTAGCGCTACTCAAGCCGTAAGTGCCAGACAGCACCATGAAATCTTCAGATGCACAAATCACAGAAAGTAAGCAGCGGTTCGCTCGGGAGAGCGGCTGGAACGTGTCGGGGTTGAGATGACACTGCTCATGTTAGCCGTATTGAGGACTATCGGCTGACCCCAGTGCGCTTATCATTAGCATTAAATGTCTGTGTGCCTCGCGAGATAACGAGTTGCTTCGACGCTCGTTACGGAAATGTTTCTGGGACTGTAATTTAGAAACCATCTGAACCTGGACACTCCATACAACGGGCCAGAAATGACATTTCAAAAAAATAATGACGGAACAAACTAAATCACGGCGAAATCCTATACGTTCAAAAACCAAACTATAACCAATCTGTATCAATCTGCGTGACGAGGGGGTGACGTCGAAATCTAGAGAGCGGCAGGGAGTGTGCATACTGTATGTTAGTACTAATATGTAATACTTTGACATTAGTTCAAAAATAACGCTAAAGGTATCATAGTAGTTTTGGTTGTTATTTGAATCTATCAATAATAATATATCTAGGTATTATCAATAACAATGTATCTCATACCTTTAAACGAGCAATTTTTGTACATACTTACAGGTGTAACAAAATTTGTGTAGGTCCCGTTAACTGGGGGTTTTACTCGTCATACTGAACAACTTTCTCCAAGGAACCCATAGTCAATTCTCAAAAAAAAAAATTGGACCCTCCATACTAAAATGCACAAAATCGGTCGATCAGCTGATCGATTTGTATGAAGAGTAAAAAAAAATACGTTTTCAGCAAAGTCGTAGAACAAAAGTTGTTCAGTATGATGAGTAAGAGCCCCAGTTAACGGGACCTACACTAATTTTGTTACACCCTGTATATAATCTGAATCTCGGAAACGGTTCCAACGATTTGTTTGAAAATTAGTATACGGGGATTTTCTGGGGCGAAAAATCGATTTGGTTAAGTCTTATCTCTGGGAAAACGCTATTTTCCTAGATTTTCGCATTAGAAATATGCCGCGCAAAGTGTATCATAGGTAACGTTTTTATAATTTTTTTTAACGGGTCTGGGTACTATGCCCCGAGCAAAGCTCGGTCGCCTAGATACTAATAATAAATCAAAGTAACTGACATTTTGTAAACACGTTTTATATGTGATTTGTTAGATTTCCGTAAAAATTTAGACATATGTACAATTTTTTTTAAAATGTGTATTTTTTTACGAAAACCTGAAAACCACCGCGATAGGGCCCCGCACGGGCACTAGCTTTAAGTACGTACTTAGTTACCTATATTTTGTAAATTTATACATAGAGTAGTCAGATAACCCCGTCTATTCTCTTTGTACACATTCGAGGCTGGAATCTATTAGTACTTAAATAATTCTCTTTGTACACATTGAGGCTGGAATCTATTAGTACTTAAATAATTCTCTTTGTACACATTGAGACTAGGATCTATTAGTCATCATCATCATCATATCAGCCGAAACACGTCGACAGCTGGACAAAGGCCTCCCCCAAGGATTTCCACGACGGCCGGTCCAGCGCATGCCCGCATCCAGCGTCTTCCCGCGATCTTCACCGGGTCGTCGGTCCACCGCGTGGGAGGTCTGCCTATGTTACGTTTGCCGGTGCGCGGTCGCCACTCGGGAACTTTATTACCTTAAATTAACTTAGTACCTAAAAATAAATACATATAAGGTGTAACAAAATTAGCTGAAACTATTTTAACTGGTGCTTCTACCCATGAAACTGAACAACTTTCCCCATGGAACCCATAGTCAAATCACAAAAAAAATTTGGCTCTCCAATACTAACTCGATCAGCTGATCAGTCAACTTGTATGGGAAGTTTAAATTTTTTTTGAGATTTGACAATGGGTTTCATGGGGAAAGTTGTTCAGTTTCATGGGTAGAAGCACCAGTTAAAATAGTTGCAGCTAATTTTGTTAGACTTTATATACAAAGGTGTATCGTTAGTGCATACGATATTTTGTAGCAGTAGCTGGGTAGTTCCTGTCTGTCCCCACGAGGGGACAAATAGAAATTATAAATCGTCTGTCCCCAAATTGAAATCAGGGACAAATAAACACACTGTTCATCGTAGCTCAGTGTGCTTTGAGTGGTTGGGTTGATCACGCAAGTTAACTGAGATGAGGAAAAGTCATCACGTATACCTTACACCAATCAAAAAAAGCACAATGTAAACAAACTTAGTAGGGATTTGACAGTTCCAAATGTCAATTCTATAGTACTTTTGTTTACCTTTTGCTTTTTTTTGGTTGATATAAGGTATATCGTCACTTACCATCAAGTGAGATGTTGTCAAGGGTTTACCAATTGTGAATAATAAAAATTAATAATAATAAAATAGCAGGTGCATAGAATCAAAGATGGTAAAGTCCACAAAATTTCAAAAGTTAACTTTAAATGGCAACACAATCTGTTCCGTGTCTATATTTACCACGAAAAACTTTTTTTATTAAATTATGGCAAACTCCTTTCGAATTGAAAATTGACTTTTTTGATTGATTGATTGAAAGTTTCGTTTTAAAGTCCAGTGAGTTGAGTCACAGATGAGATACTAGTTACTTCGTAAGTTGAGTACAGTTACTTAAAATTAAAATAATCGATTTTATTATTTTCTGAAAATTTAGCACTGTGGACGTAACCATCTTTGATTCTATACACCTGAATTAGATGGGTTTGACTGTTAGTGGTATTTTTCTCGATCGTTTCCCTGCTTCGCAAGGTACTAAGTCGTTGGTGTCGGTTGCTATCACAAGATGGCCGTCGTTAGCCGTGTCAGATGCCCTCGTCACTAGCCCTACAACCTCCACAAACACGGACTTGTCCCCGTGTGAAGAGTGGGTATGGCTTAAGCTTCCCAAGCTTGGGAAGAGACCCGTATCCCAGCTGTGGGGACGTTATTGGTTGGTAACGGTACGATATTTGTGTCGTGCAAATTGATCGGTTGTGCAGTTTCGTACCGTAAAGTAGAATACGTTTCTCTCTGATCCTCCCCCGTCCAAGCTACGACCTAAGCCGAGGTCCGTGCCCACCTGGGCGCCCTTAGGCAGTTGCATCTTTTGCTTTGCACTAGGTTGAGTGCCTTTCGCACTCGCCTCCCCTGCCCGGTGAAGTTGTAAAGGCCCCCACGGCCAACAAGCTTTTCCTTTTGAAAAAAAAAATAGAAGACGTTTTGCTTTAAGGAAATTAGTAATTAATTGTGACTAATTAAGGATTAAATGATTTCACGTTGTACTAGTACAGTCGCCATCAGATATATCGTAGCAGGCGAGGTGTTCAAATGTATCTGAGCAGTGTTGAATTTAAATGAATAATGTACACTAGAAGTTGCTATTAATATCTGAACATCATTATTGTCTGAGCAAAAGATTTCTCAATCTGTTCTATATACACAATGATGTAAGGTACTTTTTCCTAAAATGCTTTAAAAAAAAATTGCGACTCAGATATTGATGACAAATTAGATGTATAATAGCAACTGCTAGTGTACATAATATATTGAAATTTAACGATGCTCAGAAATATTTGAACACCTCGCCCGCTACGATACATCTGATGGCGACTGTTTAATAATTTTTTGAGTGTTTTTACAGCATTGATGTGTTCCAGCTTAAAGATAAGTTAGCCAGACCCCGATTACGTTGGAGAATCTTGGTAAGCTCGCTTCCATCATCGGCATCATCGTCATTTACCATCAGATGAGATGATGCCAAGGGCTTATCAATTGTGAATAATAATAAAATAAGTATAATATACTAAAACACAAAATAAAAAACAGAATAAATTTACATAAATATTACTATAATATACTTTACAACTGTGGCTTTTACACAATGCTGTTTGTAAAAACTTTAGAATAATTTCATTTCATTAATTTAATACTGAAAAACGTTCAAAATTTACAGAAACGCACTAAAAATAATGAATAAAATAGAAATACTTTGATTAAAATCGTCAAACAATGTAAAATTCGAACACATGTTTTAAATGTTTGTTATGTAAAACCGTATTAACAAAAATCAAAGTAAGGTAGATAGGTAGGCTATCATAATGTATTTTTAACACTTCCGTTTCGTCCAACGACGTTCAAGCTTATACATTTAACATCAATCGACATTTAAAACTATTTATATCTAACGTAAGTATCTCGGTATTGTAGCGACCTTCGCGCTATTCTCAAAATTATAAGTACACGATAAATGCTCTTTTACATTATTTAAAAAAGGAACTATACATGCTTTGTAGGCTTAAAATATGACATGATTAATTAAAAACTGTAATACAAAAACAAAGGTAGGTAACGACGTTGATCTGGCACCATTACATTTGTACATTAATAACTTCATTTTTAGATTTGAGGGTGAGTTGTCTGCTTAGGTGAAGTATTACGCTTAACTGGCTACAAAACGAGTACTTAATAAATAATTGATGAAATAAATAAAGACGCCCGAGATGAGCCCTAAGCTTGGTCGAGCGCGTGTGATGCGCGGGCCCAGCGCGCGGCACCCGTGCAGAGAGATTACCTGCAACATTAAACAATGTACCATTGCAACGTGCGAATAGCAATAACGTTTGTTAATAAGTTGAAGAAAACCTAATAAACCGTGAGCATTTAGCTTTTAAGCATAAAACCTTGTCCAAAGCTAAATGCTCACGGTGCCAAATGTGAAAATAAATACACGTTTCCAAATATAATAAACTGTACGGCAGCCCGCACTAAACTTTCTCGACATTTTTTTAAAATAATTTTGCAAAAACTTAATTTAAAAATGTAATGATTTTGATGAATTCATGTTGCATGACCAAATCTATACTTGTTCGTAAACCATGATAATTCAATAGCTCCAACCATTTGTGATTAAATTGCAAGTTCCAATTTCATTTGTAGGAGAACCATACAAACACGTTTTTCCCAGACCAATGGGTATTACTAAGTAATAGACAAACATAAGCAACTCCGGCGTGCAATTTCATCAAAACCGTTAGAGCCGTTTTTGCTACTCTTCGGTTTGCCGGTACAAAGAAACTATTGATTATCCCTCGATTAAATAATTTAAAACACAAGTTCAAAATTTGGTCCCAATCGGACTAAGGATAGCCCTCAAAGCCAAGCGTGACAGACGGACGCACGGACGGACGGACGGACGGACGGAATTGAGATATTCGGTTTTTCGGTATGTGTTAATGATATAGAACCCATTTTTATGAAAATTGAAAAAAATAACTGTACTTCCTCTATACCCTACGTACGTAACGGGAGTCGAGAAAGTAAAAAAAAGGCGTTCACAATATTCCCTACGAATCTATTGAAAATAAAAGACGATCCTCGGAGCTTGATTCCACCTCCAAACTTCCAAAGTTCATTATCAGATCAACTTCAAAATACCAAAAGCATCTATTGTCACCGGGAATACGGTTTCATACCAAATTTCAGCTCAATCGGACCCCTGGAAGTCACTCAAAATAGTTTGCAAGATTTTTGACATTTACTAACTAACATACATACAATGCTTTTAATTTTAAAACTAGTCATTGGTTGTTGAAGGTTGGATTGATTGTTGAAGGTTACGTGGAGATAATGAGAAGTGAATGAGGTTGCAGTTCACGAAAGTCTGATTTACACAAAGAAAGGTTATATCTGTAGCGTCGAGTCTATAGCTAGACGCGGGCGGGGAAAGACAAAGACTAACGGGTGGAATCCGATCTAAAAGCAAGCTGCCTGTATGTATCCCTACAGTTATATACCGTGCAATGAATCTTGTCACAGGCCTCATATTTCATAATTAATAATTAATTAAGTGAAAGTCTAGATAATTTCAAATTACAAATTTACATGTAATCCTAAGACCGTTTGTTTCCCAATTTAATAAAATAAAATAAACGTAATTGTCAAATGTCCTCATTAACTAGTGTCGAATAATTCACCCTCATCAAATATTGTCAATTAAAGTCCCCTCCCACTTTTTTTGAATGTCCTCACTTCACCCAATATTACTGAAATTTCTCATCCACATTGTCGAATATCTATATACTACACATACTATTTGTTTCGAGTTGACGGTATATGTACGAGCACGCTCTAAGTTAAGGCGGTTCGATTAGCACTCTAGCGCCGCCAATATAAATAAATAATTTACTCATTCTTATGAACTTTAATCGAAATCATTGAGTATTTTGCGCACATAGTTGGCAACAACTATAGTTCAGTTGTTTTTGTGTAACTTTACCTATTAGCAACAAGTTATGTTTGTCGATATTGCCAATATTTGGTGCTAATATTTACAGTTATAAAATAACAATAATAATTAAACAAAAGCGTCGGTGGCTCAACCGGTAACGACTCGGTCCATCTAACCAGATGTACCGGGTTCAAATCTGGACGGCCAATGTACCAATGAGTTTTTCAAAAACTTACGTACATATACTTACCGATTGCTTTAACGGTGAAGGAAAAACATCGTGAGGAAACCTGCACAGGCCTGCGAAGAAACTCGAAGGTTGTGTGTGAAGTCGACCAACCCGCACTGGGCCCGCGTGGTCGACTAAGGCCTAATCGCCCTGATTCAGGGTAGGCTCGAGCCCCTCGGTGGGGACGTATATGAGCTGTTATAATAATTAAACAATAGTTGTTGCCAAAATACTCAAAGATTTCGATTAAAGTCCTTATGTCCTCATTATTTATAAAATTAGTAAATTATTTATTTCTATTGGCGGCGGCGCTAGTGTGCTTAATCGAACCTTCTTAAAGTTCATTTATAATATTTTAAGCTGAAATTGTGATATCGTACATTGTCCGACGTCGATCGTGTAGCATTAGGTAGTAAGTGCGTTAGACACTTGGAAAAAAAAACTCCCGAGATACAAACACAATTCCATATATCGTTCGGGACTAGCTCGAACAGTAGTAGCACGGTTGGTCATCCACTATTATTCAATGTTCTCTCACACTATTGTCGAATGTAATCGAGTTTCTCACATAAATAATACATAAATAATAATATCTAGTCTAGTATAACGGGCGGCACATTCTTGCTACACCCCGAAAACTTCATACAACGGGCGAGAAATGACATTTCTAAAAACAAATGACGGAACATTTATAAAAACAAATGACGGAACAAACGAAATCACGGTGAAATCCTATACGTTCGATAACCAAACTATAGCCTGTCAACTTCGTGCGCGGTACGTCTGCGGTACGGGCGGATGGCGGGGGCGAGGTAGCACGACTCGACTCGTGCCCTTCCCCGCTAGCCTCAAGCTCCCCCGCGGAGATCTTCCCGCATTTTTTATTATTTACGTAATATGCTTCTAGCAAGTCTAAACGTTCTAAATTGGAGGTTATTTTTCTCCTATCAATAGCTGTCCAATTATGCACTCATTGTAAAATTCACAACACACTCAGAGCTTTTCTGACGCAACAAACTGTCAAGATTGTTTTTTATTTAATAATGAGATCGAAATTTGAATTGTTTTTAAAATTATCTTTTTATTTAGTCAACAAAAAGATCTCAACCGTCACTAAAAAAGGAAAAGTTTTTTGCAATTTGTGACTTTTTGAGTACTCCAACGATGGTTGGTCCCATAGAAGTTTTTGATCAGTATTAGAAACAGGATCGATTGGCATCAAAAAATTGTGTAAAATGGCTATTTTCTTGCTAACTGTATTTTTTTTGAAAATCTGTGAATGGGGATCAAAATTCTCTAAAACATTATGGATAGTCTCCTAAGACCATTTTTGTGTAGCTGCAACGGATAAGGTACTTCCCCTTACTGCCCCGCTGAAAGTTTCCACCCTGTAATATATACTTTGGCCGATTCGTCACCCACCACAGTCCAATGTTATTTCACTCTGTTGTGAAATGTACATAATTGAGTTTCTTACCTAATAGCGCAGTCTAGTAAGTGCGTATGACGGGTGGCACAGTCTTGCACTCGGCGGAGTCCAACGTGTGGTCGATGACAGGCCGGTACGTGAGTTTGGTGGCGCCGGTGTCCGCGTCGGTTTCGACCATCGTGTGCTTTCGCCAGTGTTGCTCGAATGTTAGCTTAGTCTGGAGAAACAAAAGCATTTTTATGCAGGATTACTTTTTTATATTTTTTTCATTTACAATTGGTAAGGGCATCATCTCACCTCATGGTAAGTGACGATGATGCCGAAGATGGAAGCGGGCTTACCAAGATTACCCAACGCAATGGAGAACTGGCTATCTTATCTTCAAGCCGGAACACATCAATGTTCTTAACATAATGTTTCGGAGTTTATACCAAAATTTAAACTGAAACTCTTAGATCACATATAAAAGAACTAGATCCCGGGTTTCATACTAAAAAAACTTCAAAAAACGTCCGGACAGTTGTTTAACAGGAGACAAGGATAGAACTATTCAAATAGTTATGTAAGACAGAGATTGAGAACCACGGAAAAACACTTGACCGTATGACCGTGAACCTCGTTCTTTTGTATATGTGATCGATCTAAGCTGAACAACTTTCTAACCTAAAAATGTTTCAATTCACAAAAAACACTAATACGTATATGTACATTGTACACTAACTTTGTATGGTAAGTCCAAAAGGTTCTAGTGAGTTCACATCAGAGATTTTTTTCGGAAACTTATTTAGGTTCATAATATGACCTTATATTTTATTTATCAACGTCACCGTACATCTACTATCAGATAAACGACCTGCCTGTATCAAACAAACAGAAAGTTTATCATAGCAAAGCAAAGGTCATCACAGCAAATTTTTATCTCATATTCCTTATGCATGTAGGTCATCATTATCAAAATACTGAATGTTTTGATGGACAAAAGGATATTTCCATAGATTTGTCTACTATTTCATAAAAATATGCTTTATTTATTTCTATTTGTCACTAATAAAATCTAGAAAAGACTAGCGAGGGCGTTGCATTGAATAAGTCACCTCAGAGAATACAAAGAGTCAACGCCCAGACTAAGATATAATCAATATACAAGGTGAAAAAAAATAATCTTACGTTACGAACGAACGTACCCTCAATACTAAAGAGCAAATGTTAAGCAAAGAAAGCATTTTTTTCTATAAAAAAATAAGTAAACATGCATTCAAAGACTTTTGATAAATTTCTTGCCATAGCAGGGAATCGAACCGGCAAAATGCGAATAATAATTCCAATTTAATAAAGGTAAGTTATAGTTTTATAACAAAGCGTCTTTTGATAAATATGATTTACAACAAAGCGTCTTTTGATAAAATATACATCTTCAATTTCATTATTTTTCACATTTTGCCGGTTCGATTACCGATCCATGACGAAATTGAAATTTATTTTTTAAAGATCTTTAAATGTAGTTTATTGTAGTAGTACTTTACTTTTTTATTAATACAGTCAACAAAAACCTAATACAAAAGATATTGCTATCTCAAATATTTATACTTTCCCTGCCGGTACGGTTTTTTTTTACATCCTGTATATAATAATTTCTAGTGTTTCATCATTGGAATAATCTGTAGTGCTTCAGTCACCTTAAGGCACAAAGAATACAAAAAGTCAAAGCCCAGACACAGGCAAAACATCAATAATATTCAGAGACAAATTACACAGTCATCTGAACTCGAACTATGCTACTTTGAAAACCAGAGACTGATTACATACTTAAATAAACATTTTAAATATAGAATAGCTATTTATCACCCAGATACACAACAAAAAACCGGCCAAGTGCTAGTCACAACCGCACACATAGGGTTCCGTTCCATCATACTAGATGGCGCTAGTTTCTTCACGTTTAAAAAAACACGGTTTTTGTATGGAGATTTTAACTTTTTCTAATTTTTTGTAGTTATTATAGCGGCAACAGAAATACGTCATCTGTGAAAATATCAACTGTCTAGCTATCACGGTCAATTAAATACAGCCTGGTGACAGACGGACAGCGAAGTCTTAGTAATAGGGTCCAGTTTTTACCCTTTGGGGTACGCAGCCCTAAAAAGGTATTCGTAACACAAATATTTGCCTTGGGTGAGAATCAAACCCACGTCCCTCGACCTAGCAGGCAGGAGCGCTGACCACTACGCCACCAGGTCCGACCCAATAGTCACCAGAAAAATTAAAATGCTTCTTATTCTAGTCTCTTCGGCTTAGATCCCTCGCGGCTAAGAAATCCGATAAGGTAACACATATTTCCACTATGACTATGCAATATACATTTATAACAAAGTAACACAAATAATGTCGCATTCACCTGTCCTTCATGCGGCAGTAGTTCTCGAGTGGCGACCGCACACCGGAAGCGTAGGAGACTCCCACTCGGTGGACCAACGACTAGTGAAGGTCGCGAGAAGGAGCTGGATGCGGACAGCGTACGACCGGTCGTTGTGGAAATCCTTGGGGGAGGCCTTGATCCAGCAGTCAACGTCATTCGCTGATATGATGATGAAGACACAAATAATGTGGCACTCACCTGTCCCTCCAGCGGCTTGCTGTAGTCGTATTCGTCGCGCCTGGTCTTGAAGTCCTCCCGCGCATGCGCGCCGCGGCTCTCCTCTCGAGCCAAAGCGCCCTCCACGATCTGCACGGAGTTGATTAGCAGGTTCTGCAGCTCCAAGGTCTCCACCAAATCGCTGTTCCAAATCATGGAGCGATCTGACACTTTCACGTCCTTAATCTGTTTGTAGATATCGTGGATTTGCTTGTGGCCTGTGGTGAGAAAACCCCGGGTAAATTATTTGAATATTGTGGCCTGTGGTGAGAAAACCCCGGGTAAATTATTTGAATATTGTTAGCTCACACCCTGGACACTTCATACAACGGGCCAGAAATGACAATTCAAAAAACGAATGACGGAATAAACAAAATGGCGGCGAAATCCTATACGTTCGACAACCAAACGGTAACCTATCTGCATCAATCCTGGTGACGGCTTGCAATCTAGAGAGCGGCAGGGAGTGTCCATACTGTATGTTAGTACTAATATATATACTTTGGTTAGGTACTAGCTTTTGCCCGCGGCTTCGCCCGCGTGGACATCGCTTTTCTGAGTGTCTTTGAGGGTGAGTGGTGCGAACCGCTGCGCGGGACGGGAGCGCAAGCGGGGGCTTCCACTTCGTGTGGAATTCGTTGGCGCGCGAGGACATGAGTTTTCTCCAGATCCCTCAGGAACCTTATCGGGCTATTCTGATTACCAGTCTATGTCACTTCCCACTCCTTCAACCAATTCTATACAAAAAATCACTTCAATCCGTTGCTCCGTTGCGACACCAACGTGCGCGAGCGTGGCAACGAGTTTTCCCCAAATTCCTCGGGAACTATGTCAGGATATGCTAATTAGTAAATTATGTCATTTCCGACCTCCTCAACCATCTCTATGCAAAAAATCACAACAGTCCATTGTTCCGTTGTTCATAGCGGCCCCCACTATTATGCCCTCGGGTAGGTAAGTGGGGACGCTATATCATAAACCTGGTAGTTTTAGCGTATCTGGTAAATATACGAGAGGGAATGTTCCGTTGCGATGCTAAAGAAATTAACCAAAAAAGAGTATTTTTTCAGTTCCCGAGGAACTGCACTGTACTATGCTATTTTCACAGGATAAAAAGTAGCCTGTGTCCTTCCCAGTGACACAAGCTACTTGCATGCCAAATTTCATAAAGATTGGTCGAAGATCTAAAAATTCTATTTTGCTTTACAGAAAACAACATTTAGCTAAACTGTTTATCATCAACTAGAGAGAGAGACCTACGAGCATTTTCAATACTAACCCGTTCCCTTTGTGCCATCCTCTCGCCAGCCTAATTTAATAGGGATGATGGATGACTAGTCATTTGAGTTACTTTTACTATCAATAATAAAATAAAATAATTTTTATTACAGTTTTGAGCGTCTCAGATGACATACTTTATATCTTGTTACTTTAAAAGAGCAATTCTTGTATATGTATACATTTTTATATACCTAAAAATAAAAATAAATTAGTTTTTCGGAAACTGTGCTAACTATTTGGATGAAATTTTGTATTTGGGTAATGTTCTTTATTCCAAGTCTATCTAGATAGGTGTCATTGCAGACAAAATTATTTTTTACAAAAAAAAAATATTTTACATGCCTGGAACTTCGAGCAACGAGCCCAGGTAAAAAAAATATGAGTACCTACCTATGTCAGGCCTCCGTCACTCCATGTACTTGCGCGCTATAATAACCTACCGCCCGGCCGAGCGTTCTCGAGCCGTTTGCGGACCCAATTCAGTGCGGTTTTCACAAACGAAGCACACGCACGTATTTCAATTTAAATCGTTTCGTTCGTTCGTACGCGTACCTACGATGCCGTCTGGTGCCTTATGTGCTGTAGATGGGTGCAAATCAAGCAAAAGAAGAGATAAACACCTAACATTTTTCCATTTACCTGTCAATGAAGAAAGTTAAGTGAGAAACTATTACTATTTTTTGTCGTTTTAAAATTATTTTTAATACTAGGTATACTAAGCATTAGCTAGTTCTCTTTATTACACTGTGGCATTAGCTTGCCTTTCAGACACAGATTTAAATTTTTTTGTTACATAGAAACGTCATACTTACCTTAAACACTATTTTAACAACGTTCAAAAAGCTATTTTTATTAAAATAAAATTGTGATAATATGTGAGTCGCAGGCGCGGCGACCTGTCTCAACTTGTCGTGCTGTTAGCGCACACAAACACTTGTGACATAACTATTTAGTAATCTGTGCTTGTGATTCGGTTTTATGCGATAAAAAATATACATGGTGAATTTTTTCTATGAGGAATTTCTAAATTATGAGATAGAGCAAAGCGCTCTTAGGAACCGTGATCTCAATTTTAGGGAAAATAAAAATTGCGTGTTAAAAAAGTAAAAATGATAGGTCCTGGAGTATGTACTCCGGAGATATGACTTTTTCTTAAAAGATGTTTTTTTGTTATTTCGATTGTATATCACTATACAAACTAAAAATTGTACGGAGACCATAGGTCTAAAGTTGCTAACGTTATAAATAGTGTGTGGAAACTAAACTTACTGACCGATTTTCATTTAATGAAAAAGGAAAAAAAGAAAAAACATGCTGACTTAAAAAAAAACAAGTTGTGTGCTGCTATCATTCATTAAACGCATAATTCAGTCAATTAATAAAATAATAATGCTCTTTGTCTTTCCATACGGCCTCTCGCTCAGTAGTGCTAAGATATCTACAGACCTATCGTTTTTTTTTAGGGTTCCGTAGTACAACAAGGAACCCTTATAGTTTCGTCATGTCTGTCTGTCCATCTGTCCGTCTGTCCGTCCGTCTGTCCGCGGCCTAGCTCCTAGACTATTAGTAGTTAAGAGCTGAAATTTGGCAAAGATATATATATAATAATAACGCGGAGAGAACTGTAGATTTTTTTTTTGAAAAAGAAACTTTACCCTACCTACAAGTAAAGTGGGGATGATTTTTTTTTCGCGTCAAACCTAGTCGTGTGGCATACCGTTGGTTAGAGCTTAATAAATTGTTGTGAGTCTTCTAACACCATTTTAAATTTTAGGGTTCCGTTTTCGATAAAATTGGCTTGAAAGTGCTAAATTTTGTTGGAGTCGGGTGTCCCCACCCCGTAACAACTAAACCGCTGTATTTAAAAATTTGAAAAAATCATGAAAGTAGTCTATATTATAATGAATTCAAAAGGAAAACTATCACGGCTAAGTAGGCTTTCTTAGTTTAGGAGTAAGATGAGCAGTTGGATTTGCAAAAAGTTCATAGATTTTCCATACATAATGGTCTTTTAACAACTGCAAATATAGTTTTCTTTTTTTTAAATACACATATATTTTTCGAAAAAACCTACCTTCTGTAAGTGAATTTTTTTGTAAAGAAAAATTAATTAAAAGATGTTTGAAGTTATAAAAAAATAAAATAATGCAAAGGGTTCATTTGATATCGTCAAACAATTCTTGAGCTTGCCCAGTGACAGATTACTAAATAGTTACCCAGTGTTATAGTAATAATAAATTGATAAATATGAATACCCTACCCTACCCTACCCTAACCTACCCTACATACACTACACTACACTACCCTATACTACCCTACACTACCCTACACTACACTACCCTACCCTACCCTACACTACCCTACCCTACACTCCCCTACCCTACACTACCCTACCCTACACTACCCTTCCCTACTCTACACTACACTACACTACACTGCCCTACCCTACCCTACCCTACATAAGAACCTTCTCCTGAAAATAACGAACTCGACAAAAAAGAATTAGCCAAATCGGTCCAGCCGTTCTCGAGTTATGCGCTTACCAACACATTTTGCGATTCATTTTTATATTATAGATAGATAGATAAATGATACAATTTTAAACTACCACCTATAAGTCAAAACATATTCACAGTTCTCAATAACATAGACACAAAAGTTATGTTAATTTAATTTTATCGAAGAGGCAGCCCTGCGATCGCGCGGTGTGAAGCAAGTACTGCGGTTGCTGACGCGATGGAGTAGGCTATTATAGCAGTAGGTATTGGAAATTTACTACTGAGTGAAGTATCTGTTACGTAGTAACTAATTAGTAATCTGTGCCTATGTTAAAAAAAAATACACCAAAAAATATACCAGAACCATTAGTGTAAGACCCTTTAAGCAGGACTTCTACTCATCAGACTGAACAGTTTCCACAAGGAACTCAGTCAATTCTAAAAAACTGCTCCATACCGCCTTTTAACCGCCTCCGTGGTGGCGGAATGTTTAAGTCCATTAACTTCACATCAGGAGGTTGCGGGTTCGATTCCCCGCGGAGTCTAACCTTGTAAGACTCGGTTTGATTGGTGGAAGGGCATTTTCTAAGCCCGCCTGGCGAGCTACCACGATTTTATTTAAGTCTTGCCGTCAAACATCAATGTTAACAGCAGTGATATGTTCCAGCTTGAACATAAGATAGCCAGCTCCCCATTGCGTTGAGGAATCTTGGTAAGCCCACTTTCAACTTCGGTATCATCATCACTTACAATGATGCCAAAGGCTTACTAATTATGATTTTTTTTAAATATAAAAAAATACACAAAATTAGTCTATCAGCTGACCAATTTGTATGAGGACTTCAATTTATTTGCAAATTGACTGTCGGTCTCTGGGGAAAAGTTGTTCAGTATGATGACGGGTCCAACACCAATTTTGTTCTTCTAATATCTTTATTATAGAAATGAGGGGTGCTCCAACTAATTTACTCGGTTCGCAAGTTAATTCGGACCCATCATACTACGTCGTCGCTCAGCTGATAGCGAACTTTGTATCATCATCATCATATCAGCTCATATACGTCCCCCCACCGAGGGGCTAGAGACTACCCTGAACTAGGGCGATTGGGCCTTAGTCGACCACGCGTGACCAGTGCGGGTTGGTCGACTTCACACACAACCTTCGAGTTTAAATAGGATGTCCAAAAATGATATTTTTCGCGAATTGAATATACGATTTCTCAGGGAAAGCTGTTCAATTTCATAAGCTAAAGGCCCCTCTAAACAATTTTCAAGTATTTCAGAAAAACCCTATATTCAACAGTGGACGCACAGAGTTAGAAGATTTCGCTCTTCTCAAAAGAAGAAGGAATTTAAACTATTTGAGTGGACGTCTTCCTTCTGAAACAATGACACGAAGACTGACAAACCTTCTTCGAGCGTGCTCTTCTGTCGGAAGACGGCTGCGTTCTTCTGCATGCACTTCTGCATGCGCAGACGCAGATCCGCCGTGGGGATGCTGCCGTTCGCGTGCCGGATCTTGTCTAGGTTAGCCACGCTCTCTTCGCCCGTTGACTGCACACAACAACCAAATAAATCATAACATCAGAACACAGACACATTACGAAAATATTATTGATCACATATAAAAGAACTAGATCCTCGGCTTCATACAAAACAAGCTTCAAAAAGTTGGCAAAATTTGTAGTCTTCAAAAAACAAAGTTTAAAAAACGAAAGATACTTTTTCAGTTGGTATAGATTATTTTGTATTATCCATCTTAAGTTGGACGACTAACTATGAAAGCCAACTTGGCCATGATAATTTTCCTCTTAAATTCATTATCATCATCATATCAGCCACAAATCGTCCACTGCTGGACAAAGGCCTCCCCCAAGGATTTCCACGACGACCGGACAATTCATTATATTCACTACTATTTTCAACACTTTTTAGATATACTGAAATAGTGATTTAATTGGTAGGGACATGCAACTCTAACAACACCACTTAAAAACTTAACATTTAAACGAATCAATTATCGAAAAAATGATCTTCGCCAAGTCTCAATAGTTTTTAAAGACCTATTCAATGATACAATACACGATATGGACCATCAAAAGGCATGAAAACGAGAATTCCAAGACTTTCAGTTTTCTGTTTTCCCAACGATCAGTTTTCTGTGTGGGCGGGGTACACAGCTCGTAGAACAGATGGCCTTAGGGAAGTAAAGTTCTCGAGTGGAGACCGCTCACCGGAAGACGTAGCGTAGGCAGACCTCCCACTCAGTGGACTGAAGACCTGGTGAAGGTCGCGGAAGCCTTTGGATGCAGGTAGCGCAGGAACGGTTGTTATGGAAATCCTTGGGATCTGTTCAGCAGTGGACGACTTTCGGCTGATATGATGAAGAACGTTACTTCGTAGTGAAGCCATATTATATATTTTTTTATAAAAGACTTCATTTGGCCGACGACGTCGTTAAAGTCTTTAGTGCGTTAATATAAAGGTTTTTCTATCAGCTCGGCCACATACGACAATATGTTGGCACCATTCACTGGCTAAACAACACGGAGACACTTACGTCAGGCCACCGTCACTCGGTCGAGCAGGCAAGGTAAGGGCGTGGCCTACAGGCCGCGTTCCGCTCGTTAGCGCTAGAACGCCGTACAGTCGCCGCCGCAACTCGCGCGCCGCCCGTGTACGCAGTTATATATTATATATATAACCGCTAAGTCGAGCGCCTTAATACCCATGTTTCCGTGTATGGGAAGGAGAAGGTAAATAAATCCATAGGTATTTTCGTTTTATAAGAAAGTGCAATATCTGTTACGAAGTAACTAGTATCTCATCCGTGCTTACGTCCTTGAGTGGTGTCTGGGAGTCACCAGGGCGAGAAGTCTCGGAAATAGTGATGGCGCAAGCTCGGCCGAATACGACGATGTCGAGCAGCGAATTGGCGCCCAGTCGGTTGGCGCCGTGCACGGACGCGCAGGAAGCTTCGCCGGCGGCCAGCAGCCCGGGGACAACGTGGTCTTGTCCGTTGCGGAATGCTATCACCTGCAACAGGGTAGATAAATAAGGGTCAATACGAGCTAGCAGGATGAAACGAAGCAGAGTACTTTCAAAGCATTGGTTGAGTATTATCACACCTCGGATACTTCATACCAGAGATGTAACGGAGCTTCGATTCCGGTTCCGTTAAGTCGGAACTTCCGATTATTATTACACTTTCGGTTCCGACTTCGGTTCCGATACTTTTGTATCGGATGTTAATCGGAGGTCGACAAAGCATCAAAGCTTTTGTTCATAAAGTACAATACATTACTTTTGGAGTCCATTTTGATTTAATTTGTTTTAGCTTTTGTTCATTTATTGTAATGTAACCAAATGTAACACGCTACTTTGGTTTTTAAGTTTTAATTTTAATTAAACTTTAAATTCATTAATTTTATCTTTTGTTTATTTGGAATTATGCCAATTTTTTTTCACAGTTGTTTTTTATTTTATAATAAAAAAATAAAAATGAAAAGAATTGACTATAAATCATGTTTTATTTGTCCTTAAACAAACTGACCCTGCCTCCGATTTCGATTCCGATTCCGATAAATCAAATTTGAAAACTCCGATTCCGATTTCGGTTCCGATAAAACTACCTCCGTTACATCCCTACTTCATACAACGGTCGTGAAATGAAATTTCTAAAAACAAATGACGGAGCAAACAAAATCACGGCGAAATCCCATACGTTTGAGAAACAACCTATAACCAATCTGTATCAATATGGGTGACGAGGTGGTGAGGTCGCAATCTAGAGAGCGGCAGGTAGTGTCCATATGTATGTCAGTATACTTTGGTATTATAGTGTTACGAGGCGCCCCAGTTTGGTACGTTTAACCAAAGGAGACCAATGAGTTTCTATACCTATCACCAGAGATTCTTGTCACTTAAATGGCCCCATGTCAAGTAAGCTGTGGGGCAATTCTCCTCCCCGTAGGTTGTTGTGGTGAAAGTGAGAAAAACATAGTCTAACTAGCTTTTGCCCGCGGCTTCGCCCGTGTGGACATCGTTTTTGACTATCTTTCTTTCTGGTTTTTTGCCATGGTGCGCGAGCCAGTTTTCTACAGATCCCTCAGGAACTATATTGGGCTACACCCCCTCAACCAATTCTATACAAAAAAAAACCACTTCAATCCGTTGCTTCGTTGCGACGCCGACGTGCGCGAGCTTGGAAATGAGTTTTCCTCAGATCCTTTGGGAACTACGTCAGGATTTGCTAATTAGTAAATTATGTCATTTCCCACCCCTTCAACCATGTCTGTGTACACAGGCCAGCACATCAAGCTACACACTTTGGACTTTGTACCATTCTTATGCCGAATGGGTATGGATTAAAATCGCACTACGAGTGTATAGCTTGATGTGCTGGCCTCTGTACAAAATTACAATTCCCACCCCTTCTACCATGTTTGTGTACAAAATCACAACAATCAATTGTTCCGTTACGATGATAAAAAAATTAACCAAAAAAGAGTATTTTTTCAGTTCCCTCAGGAACTACATCGGACTATGCTGTTTTCACGGAATGAAAAGTAGCCTATATTCTTCCCCGTGACACAGGCTACCTGCATGCCAAATTTTATTATGATTGGTAGAGGTGTTGAAGCGTGAAAAGGTAACAAACAAACACATTTTCATATCTATAATATTATTAGTAAAGATAATGATTTTCATACAATTTTCAAAATCTCTTAATTAATTACGTATTTGAATCTGTTACTACACTCAACTTCTCCGTCGAACCGTAAAAAGACATTGCTTCTCTATTGTAACACGTAGAACCTCATTAAATGAAGCCGTCAATTGCTATTTCGGCCGAGACTTGTATAATACTTTTCTCTAATTTGCGAGGAAACCATTAAAAAAAAATAGTGAGTGACCTAAAAATTAAATTCATATTGAAAGTTACATTGCAGTATATATGTCGCAGCCTATATGGTAGAATAGCTGTTTCCCGTGGCTTCACCCACGTGGACAACGTTTCTATGACTTTTCGAGAATGCGCAGTGCGCGAAGCGGCTCGCGAGCGTGAAAAAAAGTAGCCTATGTGTTAATCCAGGTCCTAACCTGTCTACCTACAAAATTTCAGCCAGATCTGTTCAGTAGTTTTTGCGTGAAGAAGTAACAAACATACACACTCACAAATATTCGCCTTTATATTATTAGTGTGATATACCGTTTTAAAAAACGGCGCGCCGCTTTGTTAACTACTTAGTAAAAAACTCCGAATAAAACCGAGTCGGACGGGGACGGACGGACAGACGGTTAGGTTAGGTTTGGTTAGCATGTCCTGTTCTACTGTGTTTATTCAGAGCTTTTTATTCTGTAGTTTTACCAAGCGGTGCGCCGTTTTTTAAAACGGCTAATTCTACTATATGGCTGAGACATAATATACAGTTAGACAACGACAACTGACTGCCCAGCAAATTTCTATAATTGTCGTGTTGAAAATTGCTGGCGTGTTAATTAAGCATTTTCCAAGCAAGTGACATAAAACATATTATATTCATCGATTCTCCAAGAACTAGATAGTTTCTTCCGGGTTATAACTAACTATTAAAAATTCAAAAGATTTTAAAATTCAAAATGTTCATTCTAGGTGCATGTTACACTTTTTCTGATGGTCATAAGATATTAATTACATTACATGATGTCAGATTGTGAAAAAAATAAAACCATCATCAGTTTATAATTCAACCAACTCCATTTTAGACATCGTTCACTTCTGCAAGTGCCATTTGCTCGTACTAAATACAGGAAAAACTCTTTCGTATCGCGAGTACTCAAAACTTATTATAATAGGGTTTCTATTGATTACGATTTTGACCTTTTTTGCTCCAGCGTCACAACAGTCCGAAGGTTGCTGGCTTCTGAATTCTTTAATAGTTAATGAAACCGCCTTTGATGTAGTTTCACATACCTACCTAATTAAATGGATGTTCTCCGTTTCATTTCTTTTATTCCATTTTTTTATACTTTTTAATATACATATGTGTTCGCTCCTACCTATGTACCTATCGGCGGAGACTTATATATTGCACTGTATTTATTTATAAGTTGTATATACTATCAATATTTAGCTGTTAGTCTTCCTAAAATAATTAAATAATAATGTCAATAAAACAAATAAAGTTATTGAATTTGTCGTAAATGCCTTTGACAAGAGTAGGGCAGTTCTCACGGACAGCACCTGTTCACGAGTATAACGCGAGAGTCAGCCATTGCTTCCCTCGACCAATATTAGAGGGGAAAGGAACGACCCAGCTCTCGATGCGCCACCATCCGCAGTTCAGTTCACTTGAAGCACCCCCCCCCTCCTCACTCCCCAGCCAGCATTACTGCAGCAAGGGCGCGGGGACCCAAGAAACTAGAGGGGGGCGTAGATAGGATAGGAGTGTAGGTCGGCGCAGTCAGGATGAGGAGCGATAGGAGTTTCAACCAGCCCAAATTCAGAACATCGTAGAAAACTCACCTCACCATTGGAGTTAACGGGCATTCCTCTATGTTGTGATGTACAGTCGACAGTACGCTAATGGGCTCATATCGACACCAGTTATGATCACAGTAATTTTTTTATAAAAAAAATTAATATTGGTAAACCCTAGGCATCATCTTACCTCATGGCAAGTGACTGTGATGGAAACAGGCTTAACAAGATTCCCCAAATGGAGAACTTATTGCCGTAACACATCAATGCTGTTAATATTGATGTTTGGCGATAAGATACTAGTTGCTAGCCAGGCAAGCCGTACTACCAACCAAACCGAATCTCAGATACCCGACTGGCGTTACTTTAGCTGCTCTTGCGCAATGTGAGACTAAACTCACCTCTCCACGGAAGTTGGTGGGCGTTCCTCCCATGTTGTAATGAACGGTCGGTAGCACTGGAATGGGTTCCTTGGTGACGTCGACGCCAGCGAAGATCATGGCAGTCTCCGAGATGCCCGGTAGACGCTGTTTCAGCTGCTCCGGAGGCAAGTGGTGGAGCTGAAGGTGGACGTGGTCCTTCTCAGGACCGCAGCCGCGACCTGAGGATACCATGTCATTTGAATTCCCGAATCTTGTAGGTTTCTGAACATTCGAACTATATGTATACTTCTTTTTAACCTCCGTCAATGAAGGAATTTTTTTGTGTGTATTTTACGCGATATCTTTACCGATTGGGCCGATATTAATAATTTTTTAGGGTTCCGAAGTCAACAAGGAGCCCTTATAGTTTCGCCATGTGTCTGTCTGTCTGTCCGCGGCTTAGCTCAGAAACTATTAGTACTAGAAAGCTGTAATTTGTCATAGGTAAACACATTAATCACGCCGACAAAGTAGTACAATAAAATCTTAAATAGGGTACCTCCCCTACATGTAAAGGGAGGGGGGGGGGGAATTTTTTTCGTTAACGTACCCTATCGTTTTGGGGTAACGTTGAAATGGTCTTTCAAAAATACTGAGGGTTTCTTGGTTTAGGAGTAATAGTCGACCAACTTAAGATGTGCAGGTGGATTTGTAAAAAGTTAATAGATTTTCTATACAAAATGGTCTTTTACCACCTGAAAATATAATTTTGTTTTTTTTAATATAATTTATTTTTTAGAAATAACTACGGAACCCTACTTTGTGCGAGTGCGACTCGCACTTGGCCGGTTTTTATTTAATCTACAGATTATGCCTTCAAGGTAGTCTCATAAATTGTATTACAATTTATTCAAACAGTCAAACTTATCTAGGTAATGACCGTGCTTCACGTCAGTTAACCTGCGTGATCAATCCAACCATTGCATTTTTTTTTACCGTTTCCGTGCTATCAATGGATAGCAGTCGTCAAGCCGTGTCAGCAAAGACAATATCATTAGGAACTATAATTATCTTTGGTGTCAGGGACCTTAAAGCTGTCACACACGGGAGCTAAAGTATAATATTTCATCTGCAATAAAACGATAAAACTTATAGTAAAGCAAGATATCTCGCACGGGCGCTTTACTATAATATATGAAAACCCAACATTCAGTTACGAGTCTTTAAAGAGCTACATCTAAAACGTTTTATACAGAGTGATTAAGAAAATGAGTTCGCGTATGTTGCTATTGGACTTACTAGCTAGTTCGTCAGAGGAAGAAGCCAACTTTGACGAAGTGATGATGATGCCGAAGATGGAAGTGGGCTTACCAAGATTCCCCAACGCAATGGGGGATCTGGCTATCTTATCTTCAAACCGGAACACATCATGCTGTTAACAGTGATGTTTGGCGGCAAGAATTAGATAAGATCGTGGTAGCTAGCCAGGCGGGTTATGAACATGCCCTGCCACCAACCAAACTGATTCTTATAAAGTTCACCTCGCCGGGAATCGAACCCGCGACCTCCTGGTGTGAAGCGAATGGACTAACCATTACGTCACGCAGGCGGTTAAAAACTCTTTTAATCATGCTGTATATATCTTAAGATAAATATCTGTGCGTATATTATAGCTTTGCGATATCGCTCGGTATCTGCAAATAGACGACTATGAAATATATTTATCTGCCCCGTATGTGTTCTCCCATTGATTTCTATGAAGAGCGATATTGTAAGATATCTGGTACGTTTAAGACATCTTATAGAATAGCTCCCGTGTGTGACAACCTTTATATGATCTGGAAATAGTTTTGAGGTATAAAAACTACAGAAACACCTGCAAAAAGAGCTGACTAAGAATGCTGGCAATAATAAAGGTACATGGAAAATAATAAAAGAAATTTGTAATATCCAAACATGTAGACCTGCTGCTATGGATTTGATAAATCTTTCATTATCTCCTGTAGAGTCTCTCAACGTCGTCAACAAATACTTTACCTCTGTTGGAGAGGAGTTGGCTGACCAAATACTCTCAAAAATGAACACATCCCAATCTTTTCTTGCGTCTGCTGCCTGTAAATCAAAGAATGTTGACTCCATATCCATAACAGTTTCTCCTGCAACATGTATTATTTTTCACAATGAGATACCGCAATAAACTTTTTCATTTTTTTTTCATTTTTTTTTCCATGATGATGACCCCCACAGACTATGTCGAAGTCGATAGAATACTTTGCAGTCTAAAAACACACAGCGCTTCTGGTAATGATTCGATTACGCCCTCCCTATTAAAAAAGTTTCATGCTATACTATGTGTTCCTATAGCGCACCTTTGCAACTTAAGTATTTCTACAGGTGTTTTTCCAAAAATATTTAAACAAGCTGTTGTAATTCCGGTGCACAAGTCGGGGGACCGAAGTACGGCATCTAATTATAGACCTATATCACTACTCAGCTCTATTAGCAAGGTGCTTGAGAAAATAGTAAATTCTAGGCTTATAAAATACCTCGAAAGTAAAGAATTGCTAAGTGAAAACCAATTCGGCTTCCGCTCAGGGAGGTCCACCGAGGATGCAGTTTTACTTTTCTCAGAGCTAGTGACCTCCTTCCTTGACTCTGGAGAGCATTGTGTAGGTGTCTTTTTGGATCTCCAAAAAGCTTTCGACACCGTTTCGATTCCCCTCCTGTTGAGTAAGTTAGAAAATCTAGGCATAAGAGGAGTGTCACTCCAATGGTTCCAAGACTACCTCGATGAACGTTCCCAGGTCGTCAGAGTGGGTGACTACTGTAGTAATGCTAGTATCCTTAAATACGGCATTCCCCAGGGCAGTACAATCGGCCCTACCTTATTTTTAGCATATATTAACAGTTTAGGTAATTTGAAATTGCCGGAGGGTCATATCATTACATTTGCCGATGATACAGTACTTCTTTTCCGCGGGGTTACCTGGGAGCAAGTCCAGCAGCGTGCAGAACAGGGTTTATCCCTAGTCACGAAATGGCTTGAAGATAATCTCCTAACTATCAATACTAGCAAAACTAAATATATACCTTTTTCAATATCATCCAGGTCTTCTCCTTCCTCTGACTTTAACATTACTATCCATACATACCCCTGTAACCGATTGCCCACCCCTAACATTAACAAATGTTCTTGTAACAAGCTTGTCAGGACTGCCTCCATCAGGTACCTGGGAGTCATCATGGATGAACATCTTACTTGGTCCCCCCACATAACCTCTCTCTCCGGCAAGATTAGGAGACTGCTGCCTGTGTTCCGAAATCTTCGCGATGTCGCTAACTTCACACTAATTACTCAAGTCTTCAAATCCTTGTGCCTATCTCTTGTATCATACTGCATCAAGGCTTGGGGCGGAGCGGCTAGAACTCACTTGCTGGAATTGGAAAGAGCTCAAAGAGCAGTCATAAAGGTGATGCTACATAAACCATATAGGCATCCAACCGATATCCTGTATAAAGAATCGAGTCTGCTGTCAGTAAGGCAAATATTTATAAAATCATGTGTTCTCTACTACCACAAAGCATCGCGAAGGTTGTCTCCTTCATCAGAAACACTTATACTAGAGAGGCGACTTCATATTACCTCCGTTCCTGTACATACAACATTCGCCCAAAGACAGTTCAGATTTTTGTCAGCTTTTCTCTACAAAAAGTGTGTTAAGGCTAACGCAAGCGTTAGTTACGAACTTTCGGCTAATCAGATGATAAAAGTTATTGCTACCTGGTTGACAGGTGTACCATACGACTATTCCGAGGATTTACTTATAGTTGTGCAGTAGTTTGATATGTAACATTCGCTAGACTAATGCAGTACACCACACACACATAAACACAGACACATACATACACCCACACACCCATACACACACGCACGTACGTACATCAGTCGCTAACACCCACTCACCCATAGTCACAAACAGACGTATTAAAGAAAGAATCTGATCTCCAAGATACAGGGTCCCCCTAGTTTGGAGATCAGTACACCAAATTATTTACTATTACCAACTCCAACTACCACTTAAGATGTTTTTGTTCCTCATTTTATCACTATAAGTAATAGCAGTGTACCATTTAGTGGTTTGTCAATAAAGATTATTCTTATTCTTATAGACGGCTTAAAGAACTTCAACAGTGGGGTTCGCCACTATTATCCCTAGAACCTCCACTAAACCCGGACTCGGCCCCCGTGTGTGGATATGGCCTAACCTTCCCGAGCTTGGGAAGAGGCGTGTGCCCCAGCAGTGGGGATGTTGTGTTGTTACCGAAAATCGATTTAGTACTTTTTTAAGTAAATTATCAAAAACAAAAAAAAAAATGTAGTTGTTTCAACGTGTTTAAGGTTGTCGATTATCTAAACTTGAAAGCTTGGACAACCTTATTCAACACAATTCACAACTTCCTTTAGTTGTAAATATTCATTTTAAACTGAACTCTTTCTACTAAATTGACTTCCTTGGCATGTGAGGCTGATTATAGCTTCGATTTTGGTTTGTATGCGAGGTATCTTACTCAGATTTTTCATGGAATAATGAAGTACCCAGTGCAGTAGGCCTTTAAGTCCTAACAAACCTCGAAAATATAAAACTAGAGCAAACCGCGAGTACAATATAATGCAAGTTGCAACTAGCTCTCTCAAAACTTTGACAGTGACACTTGGCGCCCGCCGCCCCAGTCGAGACGTCACGAGTCTTTTTTTATACACAACTAGCTGTCCCGGCGAACTTCGTTCCACCTTACACTACACTACACCCTATACCCTACCCTACCTACTATTGAGCTTACTAACATTCCCTAACGCAATGGGGATCTAGCTATCATCAATCCGGAACACATCAATGCTGTTAACATTGATGTTTGGCTGCAAGACTTAGATAAGATGGTGGTAGCTATCTAGGCGATCATAAACCAAACCGAGTCTTACAAAGTTAGACTCTGATGGGAATCGAACCCGCAACCTCCTGATGTAAAGCTAATGGACTTATCCATTACGCCACGGAGGTGGTTAAAGGTCAATCTGTGGGCACGAGACTCAATTGATTTAGTTCAGCTCCACTTCCTTTTATTCCTCTGTAAGCGAAGCCCAAAAAAAGGTGGTATCGTGCGGCCGGTCGTGCAAGTGCGACACGTCTAGAATAAGGTTAGAAAGAGAAGCACATATTCCACATATTCTATAACGAGCAATGGACTCACCCTCCATAATCTCGACGGTCATAGCCCTGGACACGACGTCTCGACTAGCCAGGTCCTTAGCTACCGGCGCGTATCGCTCCATAAACCGCTCGCCTTTCGCGTTGACGAGGAAACCACCTTCACCTCGGCAGCCCTCAGTGATCAAACACCCAGCGCCGTAGATACCTGGGGACCAAATTACAAGAAAGCAGTGTAAGTCACATTGAATTTATAACCGCGTAAAAACAAGTAATCGGTATATACTCTCAGTACATACTTTGCTCTAGGTAAATAGGGGTCTACTTATTCTGGAATTTGATTTTTCCTGTGGGAACGGAAGGACTTTAGATTTTCTCATATGTTTTCCTGTAATCTATGCATTCTACCTGCTGGACAAAGACCTTCCCCCCAAGGATTTCTAAAACGACCGGTCCTGCGATGCCCGCATCCAGCGGCTTCACGCGACGTTCAGCAGGTCGTCGGTCCACTTCCGGTGCGCGGTCGCCACTCGAGAACTTTACCGCCCCAACGGCCATCTGTTCTACGAGCTATGTGCCCCGCTCACTGCCACCTAAGACTATTTAACCTTGTATTACTGTGATTTTTCAAGATTTTAGGTCCAGTAGTTTTGGAGATACAGGGATGGTCAATTTTCGTCTATTTTCTTTTTTTATTATTATTCACAATTGGTAAACCCTTGACAACATCTCACCTGGTGGTAAGTGACGATGTTGCCGAAGATGGAAGCGAGCTTATCAAGATTCCCCAACGCAATGGGGAACTGGCTATCTTATCTTCATGCCGGAACACATCAATGATATCAACATTGATATTTTGGCGGCAAGACTTAGATAAGATGGTGGTAGCTAGCCAGGCGGGCTTAGAAAATGCCCTACCACCAACCAAACCGAGTCTTACAATTGACTCCGCCGGGAATCGAACCCGCGACCTCCTGTGTAAAGCCAGTGAACTTTGCCTCTGAGCTACGGAGGCGGTTAAGCGGTTTTCTTAAATAACTTAAAAATTATTTATCTTAAAATTATGTTAAAAAATATTTGAGATTCTTACAACAAGTCCTTTCATTTGATATGTAACAATATAGTTTGAAAACTTGAAAAAAAAAAAATTCTCCCCACAAAATTGACCTCCATGTTTAAAATTCATTTATTTACGTTAGACATCCGTCTTTGCGTCATCGATTTTCTTATGTGTACCAAATTTCAACTCAATCGGTCCAGTAGTAACGGAGCAAATTGGCTGTGACCGACGGACAGACTGACACGCGAGTGATTGTGATCCTATAATGGTTCCGTTTTTACCTTTTGAGAAACGGAACCCTAAAAATTGGAGACTTGCTGGAAAATAAAGCGAATTATTTCTCGGTTTCATCTTCACGGTACCGGGTAGTTTTAAGCCGATTTAAATTCGATTGCGCTATGAATTAAAGGCCTCAAGACGAAGTAACTATTTAGTAATCTGTGCCTCAAGACAGATCAAATGACAATATTCAATTCTAATTATTGAAAGACTGTAAAGCTATCACTATAGAAAAAAATATATAATTTACTTAAAGTAAATAAAAAAATTGAATACAATTTTAAAAATATTACCACTTTTGATGTAAAAAAACATACTGTAGATCCTGAAAGCAAATAATTTGGCTTCGAAACTATGTAAGACACTTTTTTATCGAGGCCGAGTTTCATTGACTTCAAAATGTCATTGCAATATGCGAGAATCCAAGATTTACTGATAAATTAAATATGACATGTGAAACGTCATCATTTGATGTCGCAAATATACTTTAAAACGCGTATACAAGAATCCCTTCTTTGGTTATCTATCTCAAACAACGTAATTAATCTTGTAATATCATCAGCTTCTTAGTGTTGTTTGTTGCAAAGCACTGATTTTTAGGGTTCCGTGTCTCAAAAGGCAAAAAAGGGAATCATTATAGGATCACTGGTGTGTCTGTCCGTCCGTCTGTAACAGCCAATTTGCTCGGAAACTACTAGAACGATTGAGTTAAAATAAATAAAAGCCTTTAAAATAAATTAAATTGAATAACGCAAGTGTTTACGGTGATCGTCGGTCTTTTATAAATGGTCTTCGATCGGACTTACCAGTTGGGTGGAACTGAACAAACTCCATGTCTTCGTTCTGGAGCTTGGCTCTGGCCGCCATGGCTGTGCCGTCTCCAGTACACGTGTGGGCCGACGTACAACTGAAGTAAGACCGGCCGGTGCCACCAGTGGCGAGGATCGTGTTCTTAGCTTGGAACCTATTCGGATGGTGAAGTGTGTTACAGTTTCTGCCAAAGTGTTACTAAAGAGTACAGACAAAGAAGAATTGATTTTAATGCTGATATGGAAGTTGCAATTCAAGTGCGATTAAGTTAATAACACACCTCTAAAAAAAAATTTTTTTTGCCCTGGATAACTTAGCAAATGTTGATGTTTTCAAGTGCCCAGATTACGAATTTATTCATGAAAGTATTGAATGTGCTCTTGTTTTGATGATTATTCCAGATATGTAAGATATTATATATAGATCAATTATCGGCTTGTTAGTAATAAAATTGATTTTCCCAGTCATGATAAGAGTTCTGCGCAAAGAAACGAGAACAAATTTTACAAAATCATTGATAGTTTCATGAATTGAGAGCATAAATTTATCTAAAATCGATCTTATATCTAGGGCAACAAAACCCCTGTTGACCAGAATTAACTAAGTCAACTGATTAAGGCGATTCCCCCAGCTAACTAGCGCCGCCAAACAGTTGAAAAATAATTACTCGCCAAGTAAATTATTTTTCGAAAATTTTCGACGACAAAGTTGAAGAGTAGGTTCTGTAGTTTGTTTTTAGAAACTACTAGCTTTTGCCCGCGGCTTCGCCCGCGTGGACATCGTTTTTATGACTGTCTTTTAGGGTGAGTGGTGCGCGAGCCGCTAGTTTTCTTTAGATCCCTCGGGAACCGTGTCAGGATATGCTTATTAGTAAATTATGTCATTTCCCACCCCCTCATCCATCCGCTGTGCAAAAATCACAGCAATCCATTGTTCCATTGCAATGTTAAAGAAACTAACCAAAAAAGAGGATATTTTCAGTTCCCTGAGAATCTGCATCGGACTATGCTATTTTCATGGGATAAAAAGTAGCCTATGTCCTTCCCAGTGACACAGGCTACCTTCATGCCAAATTTCATCAACATTGGTTAAGGTTTTGAAGCGTGAAAAGGTAACAAACACATTTTCACATTTATAATATTAGTAAGGATAGTATTATAGTATCTAGTAAGAATGAACTCTGTGAAATATAGTTCGCTATAGTTACAGAGATATGTTATTTACTAAAAGTGGCCGCTGTTATAAGTGTTAAATGTTTGGAAGCAGGACTTAGATAAGATGGTGGTAGCAAGCCAGACGGGCTTAGAAAATACCCTAGCAAAAACCAAATCGAGTCATAGTTACATCCCCTCCGTAATCGAACCTGCCACCTCTGCTGTGTGAAACGGGACTAATCTAAACATTCCGCCACGGAGGAGGTTAAAATAGATGTTAACTAAAAGGGACGCACGGTTTTGTCACAGTGGTTTCATGGTTGTAGAACTTTTAAAGGGCTTTCAACATTCCAAGCTGAGTCAGGACCATTTCAATCACTAACTTAAGTATTTTTTGGGGTTTACTCCTTTAGAATTGATGTGTGGTACGCGTTACCTTCAACACTCGGTTTAACTCCTCATATATTTTTCACGTGGGGTTCGAAATCGAGTGTTGATCGGTAACGCGTTACCAAATGTGATACATACTAACTTTAAGTGTCATTACGTTTTTTCAATCACGAAGGCTAAGGAAACATGGCCATGCCGCCTAATGCGAGGCCGGGCCGAGCTCCGCGTAGGGCGAAGACCGGGACGTTACGTGCAAGGCCGAAGGCTAATGGACCGAAAAAAATGTTTTGTTTTCTGTAATTCAACTGCTAAGTGCAACACCAGGCAACCGCCGCCTGTCCCTTGGATGGCACGGTTAAGGTGGTTCGATTATCATACAAAAAACAATTGCAATAATCTGGTTCAGTTTACAGAATAAAGCGTAAATTATGTGTGCTACAAACTTTTTTCAAGTATTTGTTTGCGCAAGATTAATAAAAAAACATACTTTCATTTAAAATTATGGAATAAACCAACGCTCAATTTTCATTAAATTTACGAATGTGTGCGAGACAAAATGTCGTGTAAATACACAAGATGCGCGACGTTGCCGCTCCATGCAACCGACCGACGCGCGTGCATGTTGCCGCTCTTACGTTCTGTCACTGCATCAAGTCAATCGTTTGCAAAGAGAATATAACAAACTGTCCTTTGTTTGTTTTTCATTTTCATGGATTGAAGAATTATTACTAATCCCTACTATATATATTAATATTATAAATGTGAAAGTAACTCTGTCTGTCTGTTACACTTTCCCGCAAAAACTACTGAACGGATTTGGCTGAAATTTGGTAGGTAGACAGATTAGGACCTGGATTCAGACATAGGCTACTTTTTTACCACGCACTGCGCACCCTCGAAAAGTCATAGAAACGTTGTCCACGCGGGTGAAACCACGGAAACAGCTAGTATACTATATACCGCCAACTGTTACACTTCATTATAATAACTTTATGTATTAGCTTTACGAAACTGTTTTAGTGTACTATAAGTGTAAATAAATAAATAAATAAATAATATACATAATTTGAAACGCCATTTTTCCTATCTCAAAAAAGTTTTTACTTCAAGGTGTCGGTAACAGTGTCGGTATCGGTGTCGGTAACGGTGTCGGTGACGGTGTCGGTGTCGGTAACGGTGACGCTAGTTTAATGGTTTTTTTCTAATGTCAAAAGTTTTCACCTAGGTGTCGGTGACGGTGTCGCGGTTTCAATGGTTTTTTCCCATCTTATTTTTTTTTAACTTCAAGCTGTCGGTAACGGTGCCGTTGACGGTGTCGGTAACAGTGTCGGTAACGGTGTCGGTAACGGTGTCGGTGACGGTGTCGGTGTCGGTAACGGTGACGCTAGTTTAATGGTTTTTTTCCCATGTCAAAAGTTTTCACCTAGGTGTCGGTGACGGTGTCGCGGTTTCAATGGTTTTTTCCCATCTTAATTTTTTTTTACTTCAAGCTGTCGGTAACGGTGCCATTGACGGTGTCGCGCGTTCTATGGTTTTTCTCATTTTAAAAAGTCTTCAATTCAAGGTGTCGGTGACGGTTTCGGTGACGGTGTTGCGCGTTCAATGGTTTTTCCCATCTTAAAAGTTTTTACTTCAAGGTGACGGTGACGGTGTCGCAAGTTCAATAGTTTTTCATTCTCAAAAAAGTTTTCACTTCAAGGTATCTGTGACGTTGGTTTTTCCCATCTCAAAATTTTCCAACGCGCCTAGAGAAATTTTCAGTTCAAAAAAGTAAATATGTTAATCGATATATATAAAGAGTTGTTAAAACCCCAAATTTAAAATTGAACGAAATTAAAGTTTTCAGATAATATCTATAAAAAAGGGAAAATTTTACAATGCCAGTCACGCGAAATTATCTTCAATGTTTATAAATATTATGTAACCGAAGCCAACAGATTTAAAAAAATTAGTATGTTAATGAAAGTAATTATTTTAAGAAGGTTTAAGAGAGTTGCTAATGCCACTGGAATTTCAAGAAGAACTATGAGCAATATCCTAAATGAAGTTAGGACTGAAACACATTCCAGTGTAATTACTAATTAAGGTCAGCACTCCGAAAAAAAGGAGACCAAAAAAACAATACCCTATTGTTGAACATTTAACCTTCCCTTTATTGGAAGTCGGTTGAAGAATTTATTTTGTTTTTTTTAATATTTTTATTAATTTCGTTAGTATATTATACATAATGATAATTTTAGAGCTCTATATAGTTCATGCTGGAAACTAAACAAAACAACAATAAAGTACTTAGTTCTGAATTCAAATTCTGTTACACGATAAATCTTGTAATTGATGGACATGGAATTAGCATTCGTTTGTATTCGGAAATGCGATGATTGCCGATTGCAATATTCAATGGATGTGTGAGTGTCGAGTTCAAAACTGCGTGTAGGAACATATAATCGCGATTTTTGGATACTACAATGCAATTAATTGTGCAATTTGTTTTTCGACAGTTAAATATTTATGTAAAGAGTGCGCTTAACGTTTTTAAGGTAAAAATGTGGAACCACGATTTCAAAAAAAAATTAAAACTAAAAATTTGTGGAGCAGGCGCCATCTAGCGAGAATTGAGCATTGAGGAGCTTCATCGAACCCCCTTAATTGTGTAACACGATAGGGAGAGACTGCCAATGAATTAATACTATTTCTATTCTAATCTGTTTCTAACACCTTACCTGTGCAACGTACCATCCTCAAGGTTGAGCGCGATGCACCCCTTGCAGACACCGTCTTCCATTAACAGGTCCAAGGCGAAATATTCGATGAAGTATTCGCAGTCGTAGCGCAGTGATTGGCCGTAGAGCGTGTGGAGTAGCGAGTGGCCGGTTCTAGGGGAAACAGTTGTTACTTGTAAGTCTTAATCTTATTCAAATTAATATTAACTCGTTGGCTTGGATAGTTAACAATGGTGCAAGCCTTCGCTTTGTCTTAATGGCCTGGCAGAATCATCAGCGCTGCGAATCTTAGGTTTCGTAGCATTCAAGCTGAGCCTGGTCATTTTCCTAGCCCACCTTATATTTAATAACTAGTTAATAAGATTTTAAAATACGTAGTTTAATTTTTTTTTCTTGCATTGTATTACCTGTTTTTTTTTTGCTTGTGTGAGCTCTGAATAAATGCTTATCTTATCTTTTAAGATTGATAATGATATGTCTTAGAAAGAACGTTGCTTGTTTTATTGTATACTAGCTGTTACCCGCGGCTTCGCCTTCGTAGATGTCGAGGGTGCACGGTATTTTTTTTAAATAAGAAAAAAGTACTCTAAAAAAATTATCGATCTGCACAACGGCAGACTCAATCATTTTATTAATATAGACTGGTGGATTCATTATGGATCTTGACAACAGCGCCACTTAGCGCGTCTAACTATAGCAACGGACCATCCAGGTGACTCCATGGGTAAGTAAGTACAAAAAACATCAAAATCGGTCAAGCCGTTTAAGAGAAGAAGAATTATGAACACACTGTAATTTTATATAAAGACTAGACTATCTGGTAAACAATTGCAACTGCAAATAGAGAAGTCAGTACCCTCGAGGAAAAGGCAGATACTAAGCCAATTCAAGTGGAAAAAATGTTCTGTTCCAGTTATATTTTCTTCAATAGGGGATCGGACTGCTAGTCATTTGAGTTACTTCTTATGATCTGTCAAAAACGATTTTTTTTTCTAAAATGTTTGAAATACCCACAATCGACTTCATAGATTTTAAGCGTTATTGACGAACTTATTTTGTGAATTTGATCAATTAAAAATTGAAGACGTGATTGAAAACAAAACAAGTAAGGTATTTTGAAACTTCAAGAGGAGAGCGATTTAGGAAATCATATTACAGACTTTATTTTTTATGCAGTCCGATCCCCTAATTTGGTATCTCTGTTACCATGTAGGTACCTTTATTAAGTTTTTCTGGCGGGGCGTTTGTCGACAATATTTTGGCAAATAATCTATATATATATATATATAAATGAACCCCTATTTCTTCGTTTCACGCTATAACTTGAGAACGGTTGGGCCGATTTCGCTAATTATTTTTTTGTTGAGTTCGTTATTGTCTAGAGAAGGTTCTTATGTAGGTTAATGTAGTGTAGGGTAGGGTAGTGTAGTGTAGGGTAAGGTGTAAGGTGGTACGAAGTTTGCCGGGACAGCTAGTTAAATATAAATGTCTTAAATATACTAGTTTCATTTTCCTTCTATCGTATGAATGAATGAATAATATTTATTTGCTCGTATTCTTTTTTTATTGCCTCTTTCCGTTACTACGCCAATAACAATAGGTAACACCAAGGATCTGTCACATTATGTAGAATTTCTTACGACGAACGTCGCGAGCAACGCGTGACACAAAGCATTCATTCCGTTTTGACATCAAGTTAATGAAAGAGACAACCAAGCTATTTTCTCGCTTTAAAAGACAAAATAAAATTAGTTGCCTTCTTCTCACACTATCTGTTCTGGTAAGCGTAGGTCAGATAGTTCTTTTCCGTCTATAATGCATGACAAAAATCACAGACAAAAGTGATTATGGATGACGGCTAGTCATTTGAGTTACTTTTCATTACCTGTCAAAAACCGGCCAAGTGCGAGTCAGAACCGCACACAAAGGGTTCCGTACCATCATACTAGATGGCGCTAGTTTCTTGTATGGATACCCCCCTTATTTTTTCACTTTTTCTAATTTTTAGTATTTGTTGTTATAGCGGCAACAGAAATACATCACCTGTGAAAATTTCAACTGTCTAGTTATCACGGTTCATGAAATACAGTAAGGTGACAAACGGACAGACAAACGGAAGGACAGCGAAGTCTTAGTAATAGGGTCGCGTTTTTACCCTTTGGGTACGAAACCCTAAAAACAAATTTTGTAGTAAAAATATTTGAAATACATAGACGTGACTCTTGACGTCATAGCATATTTGCAGCGTAATTAATGTACTCATTTTGTGATTTTGAAAAATTAAAGACTACACTAAAAACAAAACGGCTAGGGTTTATTGAAATTGCGGCAGCATTTAGTAATTTAACTTAAATAATTTTTGATGCAGTCACCATTCCAAATGTAGGGATTACGCACCTGTCAGCAACAGCGCAGCACCTGTGCGCCTGCCCCCCCTTGCCGAACTTGAGCGACTGCCCGCCGAACGCGCGCTGATAGATCCTGCCCTCCGGCGTGCGCGAGAACGGCATGCCGTAGTTGTCGAGCTCGATCACCGCGTGCGGCGCCTCGCGGGTCATGTAGTGGATCGCGTCCTGGGATACGATTCGATAATAGTCACATGTGGGATAATAGTCCACGTTGGGCGCCAGTGTCGCACGGCAGGCAGTTAGGGTAGATAGGGAGTGGGTTCTTTTTAAAAAATGCCGATGCGACCAATTTAATTTATTTATCATCATCATCATATCAGCCGAAGGACGTCCACTGCTGGACATAGGCCATTTATTTATTATTGAGGGATAAAATATAAGACCTAAAAAAGAATATAAGAATTAGAAAACGATACACACTTAAATTTAAAATAGAAATCACAGAAAAACACAAATATAACCTACCTAAAACAAATGGGTCATATATAAGAGAGAATTCCTTTATTTAATTTGTTTTATTTAATAATTAATATGAATGATGAAAAAAGCGTCGGTGGCTCAACCGGTAACGACTCGGTCCATCTAACCAGAGGTACCGGGTTCAAATCTGGACGGCCAATGTACCAATGAGTTTTTCAAAAACTTATGTATATACTTACCGATTGCTTTAACGGTGAAGGAAAACATCGTGAGGAAACCTGCACACGCCTGCGAAGAAATTCGCAGGTTGTGTGTGAAGTCGACCAACCCGCACTGGGCCCGCGTGGTCGACTAAGGCCGAATCGCCCTGATTCAGGGTAGGCTCGAGCCCCTCGGTGGGGACGTATATGAGCTGATATAATAATGCATGATGAATATAATTTTGATTTTTAATGATGTTGTCAGATGGATTGACGCATGCGCGGAGAAGAAATATATAAGATAAAAAGAAGGTTCAATGAAAGAAGATTGAATAACTGCGCACCGCGCTACAAGCGTTCCGCTAGCAGCCTCAGCTCACTACAAAAATTCACCATTCTGATGATGCCAAAACATGATGCATAAATAGTCCCATGAAGTGCCCTACCCTAAGAAAAATTATGTATAGTTTTATGCTACTGCTCACGGGCATATAGTTTGTAGAACAGATGGCCGTTGGGGCAGTAAAGTTCTCGAGCGGCGACCGCGAACCGGAAGGCGTAGCGTAGGCACGCCTCCCACACGGTGGACCGACGATCTGGTGAAGGTCGCGTGAAGCCGCTGGATGCGGACAGCGCAGAACCGGTCGTCCTTGGGGGAGGCCTTTGTCCAGCAGTGGACTTCTTTCAGCTGATATGATGATGCTACTGCTCCACCTGGCGTCTTAACGCGATAACTACCGCAGTAATTAATGCACTAAGTAGATGTGGCCAACATTTAGCGAGCTAATTTACTAAAACGGCATTGTTAATTTCTTTAGACGTTAGGCGATAACTGTGGCGGCTTTTTTTTGGCACATCAGAGGGTTTTAGCACGATAAATAACTCAACAACTCATTTTAGCTACATTAGCGCTGTGTGACGCGCATATTGACGTTAACATTAACGCAGGTAAAGCAGTGGCATTTGATAAATACAGATTATTCTTTAACGCTGCTAGGATAACATTCACTCCTTAGCAGATAGAGCACTATTTTATCCTTTCGGCACTATTTGGAACCATTTATTTATGTATCATTTTTCGTCTATCAGCATGGTAAATTTTTCTATGGTAAGGTTGATAGCTGAACACTCACGCGTGTGGAGAATGGTTGTATACAAAAAAATAATATTTTCATAAAGCCAGTACAGGGAACAGAGTGTGAAATACCAGGAGGGCCACAGATAAGTTAATATGTTACTATTATGTAAACAGTTTTCGCTTACACTATCGGTTTACACTTACACAGATACACAAAGTCTGAGTCTACTTCATTGGACGAGACGTACAGTCGACCTCACGTCAATGGTAAGAATTTGACCTCGAGCTGGTCTTTGCTTGCAAGTTTTCTAGTTCCAGGTCAGCTTATTAATAGTATAATGTTACTACCAATGACGTGCGGCCGTCGGTACGTACCTTTAGCAAATCCTGCCGAAGCTGTTAACAATTTGCCCCCTCGCATTTCTTCATTGTTTTTTTTTTTATTTACAATTGTTAAACCCTTGACAACATCTCACCTGGTGGTAAGTGACGATGTTGCCAAAGATGGAAGCGGGCTTACCAATATTCCCCAACGCAATGGGGAACTGGCTATCTTATCTTCATGCCGGAACACACCAATAATATCAACATTGATATTTGGCGGCAAGACTTAGATAAGATGGTGGTAGCTAGCCAGGCGGGCTTAGAAAATGCCCTACCACCAAACCAAACCGAGTCTTACAATTGACCCCGCCGGGAATCGAACTCCTGTGTAAAACCAGTGAACTTTGCCTCTGAGCTACGGAGGCGGTTAAAGAAATTTGCTTCTCAGCCTTATTTGACATCTGATGATAATGAACATCATCACATTAGCCAAAACACGTCCACTGCTAGACGTAGGCCTCCCCGAGGGGGGTTTCGGCGTAACCACTTGGCACGCAGGTTTGCGATTGTGGAGGGCATGTGCAGGGTGATGGCACGGCATACGAAAAGGACGCTGTTTTGATCCCTTAGCCGCCTCTTACGACAACCTCGGGAAGAAACGGGGTAGTGCTATTCTAGGGCCGCACAAAGGCCACAGAAAGAAATTTGACTCAATTAAAATTAGTTCAGATATGCTGTGCCTGTGATAAACAGATTCACGGATGACCTTTATTTCACTACCCAAAATTTATGATTTATTGTTACTTAGCTAAATATCAACAACAGTAATTTAACAGTAACATGCATCGCAAGATTTATATTAAGACCTACCTATTTTATTTTAAGAAGATACAAAAAAAATATGTTTATCACTCACACGAGAGGACAACCATTTTTCTAAGTTTTATTTTTTGATGTGTAGCATCTTTGCTCTCGCTTTCCTGCAATTTGTGGGAGTGATTTCGTGAAATGGGACGGAAATGTGTAACAGGAAATGCGAACGTTTTTTAATTCTCGAAAACTAAGGTTGTCATAGCCATGCCGCCTAGTGTGATGGCAAAGGCAAAGATGACATACTACTAATCGAAGGGTCGGCCCGTGAATGTACGACCCGATAATTAATTAATTTCATAAGTATTTTGTCACATGTTACACATCATATGCGAGTACTGTAGGTCTCGTTTTTTTTTTCTTTATTTACCATGACAAAAACAACTGTGACTGACTCGGTGGCTCAGTGGTTAGTGCCCGTGACTACTGATCCGAGGGTTGTGGGTTCGATCCCCACCCAGGGCAAGCATTTGTGTGATGAGCAGATTTGTTTGCTCTGTGTCTGGGTGTTAAATATATCTATATATGTATGTATTTAAACGTATATAAGTATGTATATCAGTCTCTGGTAACCCATAAAACAGGGAATCCTACTTTGAGACCAGATGACCATGTGTGATTTGTCCCAGAATATTTATTTATTTATTTAACATAAATCAACCAAAAAAAAGCACAATGTAAACAAACTTCCCTACTAAGTTTGACAGTTTCAAATGTCAATTCCATGGTACTTTTGTTTGCCTTTTGTTTTTTTTGGTTGATATGAGGTATAGAAGTCCAGGATTTCAATGCTTGTAGCTATCATAATTACTGTTCGCGTCATAAAACACTAATGTGCAATTAAGAGGAGCAAAGAAAAGATATATTAAACAAATTAAAAATATACTTGGAAATAGTATTTAAAAAACCGGCCATAAGTGCGAACCGAGTTTGCGCAATATATTTGTTTAGTGTACTACAAAAAACCGGTTAAGTGCGAATCGGAATCGCGCACAAATCCGTATCCGTACCATCGTAACATCGTAAAAAAAGTCCCCCTTAAATATTTATTTTATTCTGTTTTTATTATTTGTTGTTATAGCGGTAACAGAAATACATCATCTGTGAAAATTTCAACTGTCTAGTTATCACGGTTCATGAAATACAGCCTGGCGACAGACAGACAGACAGACGGACGGACGGACGGAAAGTGAAGTCTTAGTAATAGGGTCCCGTTTTTACCCATTGGGAATGGAACCCTAAAAATTGATTTTGTTTTATTGAGTTCGCCATCATACTCGCACTTTGCCGGTAAATCTGTGTAAAATCACATCAAGTTTGAAGCTCGTATTTATCGACATTTTTACAATAAATAAAAACCAATTTTTAATCCGCCGTAATAACACATATTCTGTATCATTACGGTTAAAAAGATACAGCCTTTTAAAAGTACGAAAGACTGACGGACAGCCAGCATAGCCAGCTTTGGATACGGATATTGTCATTTCATTTTGAAACTTAAAAATGTTCTTTACTAATTAAATTGAATTAAAATTAATGTATGATTTGTAAGATTATATCATGTACATTATCGCATTAGGCTAAGCCTGAAATAGTAGATGTATGTTGGTTAAATAAATACATATAAATGTCACGTGACTACACAATTCAAGCTGAGCTTATCCAACTCAAGGACATTCCTCGTATTGTTTTTTTGCCTTATGGTTATGCTACAGTATTAGTATCAAGAACTAAAGTACACTGACTGTGTCATGAGTGGATATCAGTATTTTCAAATATACTTGGCATCCAAGAGTATAATGGCTCCAAAGGGAAATTCTATTTGTATTGTAAGTAGCACCACCTTTGAGTATGCCATATCCTCATAGGTTGCTGCAGTGGAAGTGAGACAAACATAGTGTAATTTTCATACAATTTATTTTTCTCAGCTACGTCTTTGAATCTCTTACTTTACTTCACCCGTCTGTTGAGCCATGAAATGACATTTTAAAGGCCTTGCAGATTATAATTTATCTGTATGTTACAAAAAATCAACACGGATATTTTCAAGGTATTTTTATCATGAAATTTATCCATCTCTCTCAGAGTTTACCGTGATAATTATCATTGATAATTATAACGTTGATAATTATCTTGATAATTATACAATTAATTGCAAAAACAAAACATTAATTTATAGATACCTTTGACAAATAGGCCTCGCACTATGTCCTGCTACGTTTATCCGAACACGATTTTACGTTTCGTGACGTGTCGACACGCGTCAAACCTCGAACACAGAAAAAAGTGACAAAAACGAAATTTTTGATTAAAGTGCGGCCATAGAGATAATGCTGATTTGACACTTCAAGCCTGTGATAGAATGTAAAAAACATGTAACACTTTTTTACTAAATAATAGTAACAGAACACATATTTAGTTTTATGTTTACATATGAGAACAACGGAATGTGTATACGTTAGTGAAACGTTTACGTTCTATGGTCATTTCTTCTTAATAATAGTTTCATTCATAAAGTGATATGTTTAAGTAATAACAACAGTAGATTATACAACAAGAGCACAAAACAAGCCATTTTACCTGAGACGTTCATTTAGCCACTCGAGCCGGTACGGCAAGGGTGAATAGTCACGTCGAGGGTAAAATGGGTTTCATGCTCGAGTTACACTCTGCTTTTCACTTCGATTGCAAGGAAATAGTAAATATTTAACCGCAATACAACAAATTTGGCTTATTTTGACAAATTATTAGTTTCCCGCCACACAATTTTTCTTATTTTCCACCACCTTCACCCATTACCACCCCTAAAATCGACGGTCCACAAATTACACTTTAACCTCGGGTTTGGCAACACTATTTTGGCAATGGCTATTTTACTTCGTTATATGTTACATCTACATGATAGGTACACACTATTTACTATGGATGATTATGGGTACATTACACATCACTAGTTACGTCAAAGTAGCATATGTCAAATCAGCATTCTCTCGCCGGTCGCACTATAATAACCGTGATTAAACTTACACTTAAACAATTAAAAGTTATGTTGTTATTTTTTTCTACATAATATACTTGTATTCTCATTTTTAGTAAAAATTAAAAAGCCAAACCTAAGAATCAAGGCTGATGATTATCAGATAATTATCAAAGAAAATAATTATCTTGATAATTTCGAACCCTGATCTCTCTAGAACTGAAATCTCAAATTTTACTTCTATGTAAAAGAATATATCGTATCAACAGATCAATGGTTTGGCTTACCTGGTCTCCCAGCCAATCAGAGCCCTTCACTGTATCATACATGTGCCACAGCCAGTTGTCTTCCTCCATATTACCTAAAAGACAAGTTTATTTCATTGATTGGTTTTGGATGTGTAAGAGTAGAAAAAATCAAGGTAACAAAAACACCAGGATGACAACTCTCAAATTATTAAAAAAATATTTTAAGGCAGTTTATAAGATTTTGTGATAATAATTAATAAGCATAGTTAAGTTAGTACATTTTATTTTTTAAACTTATTTTACATATATTTTTGTTCAGATAATGTGAATAAAAAATAGTGAATTATTAATTTTTATATTACCTAATATGAAGAGAGCCTATAATAAAATAAGGATGGCATTTATGTCTATTAATTGAACAACTTTCAAAATGTACAAACTGTACATTGTGCTGGCGACCTAATAAATAAATTAATATTTATTGAAAAAAAAATAAACATTTAGTTGCTATTTAATTGTTTGTTCAGTTTTTTATAAAGCATTTAAATAAATAAAAAAAAACAATATTTTATACTGTAAAAAGTAATTTAATAACACTAAATAACTATATTAAATTTATAATTGTCAATTCAAATTGGTACTGGGGTTGTTTTTCTACAGTATTTCGACCTGTGACATCATCACTTATTCCCATTTGAAAAATCATAAAAAAATAACCAGTGATTAAAACAGAAAAGTATTCAAATCAGTTTCTTAATAGTCTATTTTATATATTTTCAATAGAAAAAACCTTAATTTCTTTGAACAATATCAATTTCTGTTACTATTTGATCCATAAAATTCTTACAAGGAAAGTGCAGGAAAAAAATTACCTAAAGCAGCATTGATTCCACCTTGAGCGGCAACAGTGTGAGACCTTGTAGGGAACAGTTTAGTGACAACTGCCGTCTTGAAGCCCTCCTGCACCAGCCCAAAGGCAGCTCGTAGACCTGCGCCGCCGGCACCAATGACAAGTGCATCATGCTTATGGTCAACGAGTGTGTATGCCTTGGACATGTTTGTGTTGGCTGATCCATCTTTGGATGGTGTGGCTCCAGCAACTGATAGGTGCAGGTTTCTATACAGGTAAGAAGCCTGCAAAGAGTGGAAGCAAAAATTAATGTTGAATAAAAAATATCTCCTTAATAATATAAATCCAAATGTGCGTCAGTCTGTCTGTTTGCCACTCTCCCAATCTTAAACCACACTCTGGACACTGCATATAAATGACATTTCTAAAAGCAAATGACGGAGTAAACAAAATCATGGTAAAATCCTATATATCCGAGAACCAAACTATAACCAATTTGTATCAATCTGGGTGACGAGGGGGTGAGGTCGAAATCTAGAGAGCGGCAGGGAGTGTGTGAGTGACTGTAGTATTATACTGTTTATACTAATATATACATACTTTGCTTAAACTATGAAACCAATTTTGCTGAAATTGACACACAGAACAGCATAGGATATTTTTTATCCTACATATAATTTTCAAGGGTTATGGAAAAAATGGACTTGGTTGGAGTGCACTTGAAGAAACTGCCATACTCCATTTTTTTCTTATAAAAGTCCAAAAAGTAGGTTCAGGAGGTTTGATGATGATACTCTCAAATGGCGGAATGCAGTTAGTTTAGTTTAGCATGATATGTATTTTTTGTATAACAGCCGTTCTAAGTGCACTCCAACCATAGACTTTCATAGGAGAATTTTGTGACAAAATTCAAATATCAGATGTCAAATTACAAACACTAGTTGTCAAAGTTAAATTTGTCTACACTTGCAAGCTGTTTGCAGCTCGCACACTGCGCACCCTCAAATACATCTTAAAAACTATAACCAAACATGTGAAACCGACAAAACTACAAAAGCTAGTGTATAGTATGTAGACACTTCCTAAGAAACATAACTAAGCCCACCTCAGTGAAGAGCTTGACTGAAACCACCTCAAAAGGGTTTTGAGATTGAGGCCAAAGGAGTTTGATGTACCTTAAGTTAAACCTTAATAACAAGAAAGAAAGTTTTTGAAGTAAAACTTCTTTATACATGCTTGACTTGGCAGTGAATGCATTATGAGAACTGTGATTGCTGGCTTTACAGAAAGTGTGATCGGGTGTGGTGAACAGCACGCTTGACTTGGGGAGTAAGCTGGTGATTGCTTAACGCTAAGCTTAAACGGTTATTAAGTTTTACTTCAGTCGTGTGGTAAGAAGCACGCTCGTTTTTTTTTATTCAATGTGCAGCCAAAAAGTTAGTCAAGCAAGACTTAATGATCTGTGTGTGTTTACACACACATATATTTTTTTATTTATTTATCACAACACATCAAGATCTTCTCAAACCGTCGAATGTTAATTACGGGGCTGACCGGCTTTAAAGTGCCTCAAAACCCGGACGGCAACTCTCATTATCTGCGTTCATATTTGACGTGCATTTTCAATCAACTTATTGAATACTTATGGCTACAGAGTATTCGAAGGTTAGTGAAAAATAGTTCTCCTATGTGCACCCCAACCAAAAAAAATAGGCAGTTCTTTCGACAAACACCTGAACGACCAAAACAAGTCTCTTCGGCCATGCGATTACATAACTGAGCTATAACGGGAGAAATATATTTTCACCAGACTTACCAGTGACGCAGGGCTGCGAGAAACGGCAGCTTTCATCAGTGCACTCATGATGGAACTCTCTGTCCGCACCAATTGCACAAGATTTTATCAATTTTTTTCCTAAATAAAGCACCTACCCTACATTCACGCAATCACACGCTCAAAGAGTATAGAAACCACTACAAATTTTTTTTTCTTCGCCCTTTTAGGGCAGGCTAAGGCTCATTGGCCATACCGCCTAGTCTTCAGTATATGTTTTTCAGTAGTATTCACTTGTAGAATTCACGTCTTCAGTAATTTTCAGTAGTTTCTTCACGTTCACATCTTATCATTGTCTATAAACTAACCTAACCTACATACTCTAGCAAAATGATAGCACTTTTTGCTAAAGCTTGCTCGGACTTCTTGTGGGAACTCGAAACACAGTATACACACTTTTATTTCATTATCCTACACAAAAAAACACTTAAATGATCCTTCGCTGATAAATACACTATCAATATTATACATCAAAAACCACTAAATGTAATTTTTCGGATAATAAAAGAAAAATGACAAACTGAACGCTACAAATTCCCCCCAAAAAGTCCGAAATCACTACACACGCCATAGATCTGTGACACACGCTGACAATTTTTTTTTCCTTCGCCCTTTTAGGGCAGGCTAAGGCTCATTGGCCATACCGCCTAGTCTTTAGTATATGTTTTTCAGTAGTATTCATTTGTAGAATTCACGTCGCCTAGTCTTCAGTATATGTTTTTCAGTAGTATTCATTTGTAGAATTCACGTCTTCAGTAATTTTCAGTAGTTTCTTCACGTTCACATCATATCATTGTCTATAAACTAACCTAACCTACATACTCTAGTAAAATGATAGCACTTTTGCTAAAGCTTGCTCGGACTTCTTGTGGGAACTCGTTTTTGCGCCTTTGTAAGGGCAAGTTAAGGCTTTATGGCTATACCGCCTTGTATTTAAAATTATTTTCTAAAAGTGTGTACAATACATAGGACGTCCCGCGACCCCCTTTCGGGTGTGCTAAGTCCCCGTGTGCACTTAGCACACCCGAAAGGGGGTGAAACTAAATCAAATATTATAGACAAAAAAAAAAATTAAAAAATATGTTCAATTTTTTTATTGCAGATTTAAGATTTTAATTTTTTACAAGGATGTGCAAAAATATCAATTTCTTCCAAAGTAATAGGTCGATTTCGTTAAAATGTTGTCAAGGGTTTACCAATTGTCTATAAAAAAAAGAAATACAGTCAAGTTTAATTCATGATAGCTACTTTTTTGCGACCTATTTGCTACGTTTCTCTCTTTGCTAAGGATTTTTTAAATTTTTTTTTCTTATTTCAACAAAATTAACCTATTGATTTGGAAGAAATTGATGTTTTTGCATATTAGTCCTTGTAAAAAATTAAAATCTTAAATCTGCAATTAAAAAAATGATTATATTTTTATTTTTTTTAACATTTTTAACACATTTTTTGTCGATAATATTTGATCTAGTTTCACTCCCTTTCGGATGTACACTTTATCGCGGGACAACCTGTATAGTTGCGTGCGGCACTGTTGGACCCTCGCGAGGACTCGGTTCATGAGCTTAAGTGAAATTGATTCGTACCTCGAACAAAAAAATACTAGTCGTGCAGAATTTCTGGCAGAGTACACAAAAAGATAGCTCAATATTTCAGATGAAAGAAGACGGCCGCATTAGTGGCTCCTGCTGTTATTTCTTATTCTTCCAAAGAATCTGTTTTGTCAAAGCTTTCAAGAAAACATAGTCACAGCGCACCTCCTCTATTTTAACTTCTGCTAAGTTAAAAAACATAACGAACCCGACACTATACGGAAGATATCCCGGACGTGAGCCTGTTCGAGATCAGAATGGCTCTCAAACAGCTCAAGAACAATAAGGCACGGTACCTGCGGTTATTCAGATTCTGGGGAAAGCGTCGATAGTTGTTTATCCGGGATTCAACAAAATTTATATTCAGGTAGACTTAAATCTGTTCCTTAGGTATTTAATTTTAAAATTAACTGAAGACGAAAACGTGTGTTGTATGTCAAGTCCACTATTTTTCTACCAAACGACCATCACATTTTATAGTCTATTTCACCTTCATTTAACATTTTTTTTATTTGAAAATATATTCCTTTTTACCCCAAAATATTTTTTTAAACTCCGTTTAGGCCCAATTCTACTAAATACGTATTATGTAGCGATACCGTAACTGGTTCATCGTATCAGCCGAAGGACGTCCACTGCGGCCTCCCCCAAGGATCTCCACGACGTCCGGTTCTGCGCTGCCTGCATCCAGCAGCTTCCCGCGACCTTCACCAGGTCATCGTTCCACCGAGTGGGAGGCTGGCCTACACTACGCTTTCCGGTGCGTGGTCGCCACTCGAGAACTTTACTACCCCAACGGCAATCTGTTCTACGAGCAATGTGCCCCACCCACTGCCACTTCAGTTTAGCAATTTTGAGAGCTATGTCGGTTACTTTGGTTCTCCTACGGATCTCCTCGTTTCTGATTCGATCACGTAGAGAAACTGCGAGCATAGTACGCTCCATTGTCCTTTGGGTGACCTTGAGCCTTCTTATGAGGCCCATATAGTAAGCGACCATGTCTCAGTTCCGTATGTCATCACTGGCAACACACACTGGTCCAAGACCTTGGTTTTAAGACACTGCGGTATCTGCGACGTAAAGATATTACGAAGCTTCCCGAACGCTGCCCAGCCGAGTTGGATTCGACGATTGATATCTTTCTCGAAGTTGGACCTACCTAACTGGACTGTTGGTCCCAGGTATACATATTCGGTAACAGCTTCGAGTGTAGAGCCTCCAACCTTCAGAGGAGTAGGTGTGACACGGAAGTTTGACATAATTTTCGTCTTGTCCATGTTCATTTTAAGACCCACTTGTTGAGAGGCTCTACTGAGGCCATCGAGCATTGTGCCTAAGTCGTCCATAGTCTCAGCCATGACCACGATATCGTCAGCGAATCGAAGGTAGGTGATGTACTCGCCGTTGATATTGATGCCGAGTCCACTCCAGTCCAAAAGCTTAAAAACATCTTCCAGTGCGGCGGTAAACAGTTTCGGAGATATAACGTCTCCCTGTCTCACCCCTCGCTGCGGCTGGATAGGTTCCGAGTTTTGATCCTGGAGGCGAACCGACATGGTGGCGTTTTCATACATACACTTCAGCACTTCGATATATCGATAGTCAATTTGGCAACTCTGGAGAGACTGTAACATAGCTAAAGTTTCGACCGAACGAAGGCTTGCTCATAGTCCACGAACGCCAAGCATAGTGGCTGATTGTACTCTTCGGTCTTCTGTATAATCTGCCGCAGCGTATGTATCCTTTACGGAAACCGGCTTGTTCGGGAGGCTGGAAGTCGTCAAACCTGCGTGCGAGACGATTCGTAATGACTCTCAAAAACTGGTATAGCCGGTTCGGATTTTTGAAGGTTAAGTGGACTGTATTTTGTGGAGCGGGGTGATATATAGCGGATGAAATATTGCGGCTATGCGTGTTCAATCTCAAACATACAGCAGGAGACTGCTCCGCCCTGGAATAAAACGGGACATAGAAACAGAGCAGTTAAAGGAAAAGGAACTCACCAGGCACGAAGTCAAAGCGGCACGTGGTTAGCCAGCGCTGGCTCAAATCCTCCTCCTCCAGTTGGAACTCCTTGCGGCAGGTACTTGGGTTAGCACTTCAGATTGCACACACACAGATTATTTGGTCTTTCACTGCGGTTAGATATTTAAATTAATTTTATTAGCGGAACGACACGCGTACATTGCAATGTCATTTTCGGAAGACATCTTGTTCTTGTAGTTCTTGGTCTCGACACCACCAGGCGCAGCGTCGGTGTATGCTTTCTCACTCGAGGCGCCATATTCGATGCGTGAGTGGGAAAGGGAGAGGAATATTACAGGATATGGAAGATTGAACACACATAACATAACGCGCGAGTTTTTAAAAGATGATTACGGCGTAAACATCCTCCCGGCCTTGATAATACATGGTATTATCAAAGAAAGCGGTTTCAAAACAATATATAAAATTAAAGTAAAAAGTTAATAAGAGAGATAAGACATTATTACTACCTACCTATAAAACATATTAAATTTAAGGAAGTTATAATTAAGAAATTATTGAGAAGGCAATGGGCAAAGTTTTACGATAGGACGTTTAAAAGAAGTAGTCGCGGTCTTAACTAAATCAACACGAACTCTACCATATTTACCCGGGTAAACCTCTTGTATAATGCCTAACGGCCAGCGGAGCGGGGGAACATCATCTTGATGTATCAATACGACAACACCTGGCTTAACGTTATCAGTATCAGTAAGCCATTTCTGTCTTATTAGTAAAGAATTAAGATATTTTAAACGCCATCTTTTCCAGTAGCTATTAACCATCTGATCGAGAAGCTCTTTGCGATGACGCAGGGTCTTCGTTCCTTCAGAAACGGGCATGACAGGTAGGTAAGTTAATGGGGAAGCCATAATAAAATGTGCGGGAGTATGAGGCTCCGGATAGGGGTCCTCTGATAAAATACAAAGCGGTTTTGAGTTAATAATCGTCTCGATCTGTATCAAAACGGTTAAAAGTTCCTCGTAGGTAAGCAACTGTGAACCAATCACGCGGTATAAATGAAGTTTAACACTTTTAATATTAGCCTCCCAAATTCCTCCAAAATGAGGAGCGCGGGGCGGAATCATATGCCATTCGATACGATGATCAGTACGTAATTCGTTTATCTGAGACATAGCTCCCACAAAATTCGTACCATTGTCTGAGTACATATGAGAAACAGGACCACGCCTAGAAATAAAGCGTTTGAAAGCCGAAATAAAGGTGTCGGACGAGAGATCTGTAGCTAGTTCAATGTGAACTGCTTTGGTCGCTAGGCAGATAAATAGACAAATGTAAGCCTTCTGAATTCTTTGTCCGCGGCGTCTACACGGAGTTATATTTATAGGGCCAGCATAATCTACGCCCGTATGAACGAAAGCTTTAGTCTCTTGTACGCGGTAAGAAGGCAAATCAGCCATTTTAGTATTGAGAGGAGTAGGTGAGTTTTTAAAACAAAAGTTACACGCATGGACACGTTGTCTAATCACATTTCGAGAAGATAAAATCCAATATTTTTGGCGTAATAAAGAACTCAATACATTGGCACCGGTGTGACAATGTAGGCGGTGGAAATAATCAATTAAAAGGTGAGTAATATGATCATGCTTTGGTAGCAACGCCGGATGCTGAGCTTCGTAAGGTAAATTACTATTTGAAAGTCTACCTCCTATTCTTATTGTTCCATATTCATCGATGAACAAATCAAGTTTTTTGTATGGTGATGAAGTAACTTTATTAGTTTTTAAATCGCGAGACAATTGCTTAAAGTGGAAGTCTTGAACGGCGCGAATTAAGTATCTTTCAGCTATTTCGAGCTGAGATGCGGAAATGCGGTCATTACGAGGTAAACGTTTTGTAAATATTAAAATGTAGGTAATAACCCGCAAGATTTTTTTCCAAGAGGAATACTTTTGTGCTAGGTCATAAATAAAACCAGGAGCAGCGGTATTGGGAGTTAACTGTCGCACAGTGCGCATAGCTAAGAAAGGACTGCATTTTAGACCAAACGCAACACGATTAAAATGATATTCGCGCATGGGTTGCAAAGGGTCAAAACGGAATAAAATCTTTTGATATTTGCGGTGTTCAGGTTTTAGAAGAATCCTGAGATACATCTGTTTTATATCAGCGGATAACGCTATCTCAAATAAGCGGAAATTTAATAACAGGACAAATATATCAGCTTGGAGATTTGGTCCTGTATGGAGAATATCATTAAGTGAAATGCCATTGTGGCATTTAGCACTAGCGTCGAGTACAATACGAGTTTTCTTAGTCTCTTTGTCGCGTCGCACGACGGCGTGATGCGGTATAAAATATCCTTGCGAGTAGTCCTCACTGTCGGGCGGCACCTCTGAGAGATAACCATTTTCTATGTAGTCCCGAACTACCTCGTTATAGCTGGTACGCAGCTCGGGATCCTGAAGCTTGCGCTCCAACGACAGTAGCCGGCGGACAGCGGTCGAGCGGGAGTCACCCAACTCGGAAGGATCTCCACAGAACGGCAATGCGGTGCAATATCGGCCCGTCGTGTCACGTGAACGTGACACAGTGGCAGCATACATTTCCTCACACTGACTTTCCTCGGGGCTAAGAAACTGCTTAGCAGGCATTTCTTCCATTGACCAAAACTTAGTTAAAGTTTTATCAAGCTGCAAGCTATCGAAGCGGTCGTGCGCCCCTACACCTTCCGAACAGGTGAAGAAAGTAGCAGTGCCCCAAGTTGTGCAGCCATGTTGTGTCTGTCTGTCTGTCTGTCCGTGCCTCCAGCCAAGTTGTGTATTATTATCATTATTTGAATGTAATAAAGTGTGATGCGGCTTTTTACATGACTTACAAGCGTATTTTGAATTACAATTGGAAGCGGTGTGAGATAAACTTAAGCAGTTTATACATCCTCGTTTCGATTTAACAAACTCGAAATGACCTCTGGCGGGAAGCGCTTTGAACGGGGGACATCTATACAATTGTTGATGGTCGACATTGTTACACATTGAACAGGGTTCAAAACTCTCGCCATCATTAGCGAGAAAAGTCTGAGATTGGTAGGTACCATGCGAGCGACCCTGTTTTGTATTACTATTAGGGTGGTGTTCCACTGTGCGTTTTGACTGCGACGATGTAGGAGCGGTGCGGTCCAATATGTTTACCTGACTTTTAGTAAAATCAATGAAATCCTTATAAGAAGGAATCTCTTTTTCTCTTACAAAAGTCTCGAAGGCGTGAGCGGTAGCTGAGTCAATTTTACGTAGTGCCATGTTGAGCAAAATAAAATCTTTTAAGTCGTCAATCTTCAAAAGTTTTAAAGCCGAAACAGCGGCGTCGAAAGTTTCCACAAATGAATTTAACGAAGTGGAATTATTTGTTGCGGATTTAATATTGATTAATATGGACATGTAGTGACACCCTAAAGCCCTTTTATCTTGATATTTTTGAACTAAACTTTCCCAAGTTGACAAATAATTTTCACCTGAGGGAATGATACCAGCGATTATTTTTAAAGCGGAACCCGTTAATTTACCGGTCAAATATTGAATCCTTTGAGAGTCGGTTAAATTTTGATTCGAGTGTATATTCGCCTTAAATGATTCATAAAAAACAGGCCAATTTTCAATCTTTCCATCGAACGACGGGATATTAATTGGTGGGAGTTTAACGAGTGGGAACTCGCCTTTATTTCCGCACGTGTCCGATTTTGTTTTGGTGGCGTTATCTGTTATACGAGACCGGACTCTTTGAATTCTTGCGTAAATGTCTTCGAAGGCATTAAGCGGCGTGTAATTTGGTTTATAGTTAGAATTAATTTGAAAGCCTAACTCATTAATGGAGTCTAAATTTGAAATATATTCTTGACGTATAGTTGCTAACGTCTCAGATTCTGCCATAAATGTCTCCGTGGAACGAAGATCTGTAGCTGTGATAGGTATTTTCTGAGCGGTATCATTAAGACAAGTTAAGCGCGCGAATATTGCACTGTTTTTAGCCTCCAACATGGATAATTTAGCTTCCATTTTGAAAGGCTGCCTTATCGTTCGTAAATAATGAAGGTACCTATACGCAGTACTAGGCAGATAAGATTTATGTAGGTACACACGTAATTGGTATGGCTTACTGACACAGATATCGCAACGAGATGTAGGTCAATTATGAGTTATGCGGGTACTCGTATAAAGGTCATTGGGCAGCATAGTATGAAACCTATACCCACGGCCTACAGAAAAAAACTTAGGTAGGATGTTTAGAAAAACGTCTCTAGTTCACGAATATATATGTCGCATTAACGTAGTTAATGGGATTCAAGCCAAAAGCTTAAAAAAGAAAAATATAATATTGAGGTTAAAACTTTCGTGTTAGCAACGTGACAGAACGTCCTTAAACGTTCTTGAGGTAAAAAAAATAGATGGAGCCTATTGCTAGTGAAAACCAGAGTTGTACAAATCGATGGAGCCTCTTGCTAGTGAAAAGCAAAGTTGAAAAAATGGATGAAGCCTCTTGCTAGTGAAGAGCAGAGTTGAAAAAATCGAAGGAGCCTCTTGCTAGTGAGGAGCAGAGTTAAAAAAATAGATGGAGCCTCTTGCTAGTGAGGAACAGAGTTGAAAAAATAGATGGAGCCTCTTGCTAGTAAGGACCAGAGTTGAAAAAATCGATGGAGCCTATTGCTACTGAAAAGCAGAGTTGTACAAATCGATGGAGCCTATTGCTAGTGAAAAGCAAAGTTAAAAAAATAGATGGAGCCTCTTGCTAGTAAAGACCAGAGTTGAAAAAATCGATGGAGCCTCTTGTTAATGAAGAGCAGAGTAAAAAGAAGGGATGGAGCCTCTTGCTAGTAAAGACCAGAGTTGAAAAAATCGATGGAGCCTCTTGTTAATGAAAAGCAGAGTTAAAAAAATCGATGGAGCCTCTTGCTAGTAGAGTACGGAGTTGACAAAATAAATGGAGCCTCTTGCTAGTGAAGAGCAGAGTTGAAAAAAAAGATGGAGCCTCTTGCTTGTAAAAAGCAGAGTTGAAAAAATCGATGAAGCTTCTTGTTGATGGACAGCAGAGTGCAAAAAAGCGATGGCGCCTCTTGCTAGTGAAGAGCAGAGTTTAAAAAATCGATGAAGCCTCTTGCTAGGGAGGAGCAGAAATGAAAAAATAGATGGAGCCTCTTGCTAGTGAAGACTAGAGTTGAAAAAATGGATGAAGCTTCTTGCTAGTGAAGACCAGAGTTAAAAAAAACGATGAAGCGTCTTGTTAATGAAAAGGAGAGTGAGAAAAAGCGATGGAGCCTCTTGCCAGTGAAGAGCAGAGTTGAAAAAACCTATGAAGCCTCTTGCTAGCGAAGAGCAGAGTTAAAAAAAATTGATAGAGCCTCTTGCTAGTGAAGAGCAGTGTTGAAAAAATCGATGGAGCCTCTTGCTAGTGAGGAGCAGAGTTGAAAAAATAGATGGAGCCTCTTGCTAGTAAAGACCAGAGTTGAAAAAATCTGCTAGTGAAAAGCAGAGTTGAAAAAATAGATGGAGCCTCTTGCTAGTAAAAAGCAGAGTTGAAAAAATGGATGAAGCCTCTTGCTAGTGAAGACCAGAGTTAAAAAAATCGATGAAGCCTCTTGCTAGTGAAAAGCAGAGTTGAAAAAATGGATGAAGCCTCTTGCTAGTGAAGAGCAGAGTTGAAAAAATCGATGGAGCCTCTTGCTTCATTAACAAGAGGTTCCATCGATTTTTTCAACTCTGGTCTTTACTAGCAAGAGGCTCCATCGATTTGTACAACTCTGCTTTTCACTAGCAATAGGCTCCATCGATTTTTTTATTTCTGGTCTTCACTAGCAAGAGGCTTCATCCATTTTTTCAACTCTGCTTTTCACTAGCAAGAGGCTTCATCGATTTTTTTAACTCTGGTCTTCACTAGCAAGAGGCTCCATCACTTCTTTTTACTCTGCTCTTCATTTACAAGAGGCTGCATCGATTTTTTCAACTCTGGTCTTTACTAGCAAGAGGCTCCATCGATTTGTACAACTCTGCTTTTCACTAGCAATAGGCTCCATCGATTTTTTTATTTCTGGTCTTCACTAGCAAGAGGCTTCATCCATTTTTTCAACTCTGCTTTTCACTAAAGTCGACGCCATAATTCGAGAGACAACTTTGACAATTCGTTTTGCACAAGTGTTGCCATAGTTAGGGTAGTGCTGTTCGTATCGATATTTAAAAAAATACGGCTGTGAATACCAGTGCTGTTTATCCATTAGTTACGGTGAAATAATCAAATTAATTTAATATTTTACATTACAATGTAAGATATAAACATAGAAAGAGCAAATACTAACCAACGACGATAATTAAAGACGTTTGTTTTGATTGGCCTCACCGCTAGACGTATATTTGAGCGAATGACACTATGGCCGGCATCAAGTGCGATAACCAAGGTAGCACTACGACACTCCATACAAAGTGACAAGACGCATGCAATTACAAATTGCATCTCTTTCTAACCTTGATAGGGTTGACATTTGTGTAATATTACTGATTGAGATGGAAATAGGAGTACGGAGTAGAAAGAGATACTAAGAAAATTTATTATTTAATGATGCCGGGAAATATTTCACACAATTCTTGAGCCAGAATTTATGTAGCTAGTCGGTCGGCGGCAGCGCGACGACGATGGGGACAAAGTATGCAGTATGCAGGTAGCTGAAGATAAACAAAACGCGGTGCGTACTTGTCAATGTCAACCGTAGTGCGATAGATTTCGTAATAATAAATAAATAAGGTTAAAATACGGGATTTAACCTTTAATTGTAACGGTTTAAACCTGTCCGTAAATGTTTATAGGTGTGCGTGAACTCTTGATAGGGTTGACACTTGTGTTGTGTACATCAATAGTACTGATTGAGATTGGAATGGCAGTACGGAGTAGATTGAGATACTGAGAAAATTTATTATTAAATGATGCCGGGAAATGTTTCATACAACTCTTAAGGCAGAATTAATCAGCTAGTCTGTCGACGGCGTGAAGTATGCAGGATGCAGGTAGCCAGCAGCTACTAATGCTGCTGGCTACCGATTTTTAAACTGTCAATATTACAAAGTCAGGCAGATTCCACATCACTCGGTACACAATAAACATACAAATTAAAATAAAAAAACAACCTTTTTTGAAGTCAGGTGAAACCATAAACTTTGAGCTAGAAATAGACTTATAAGTAACTATTAAGTCAATATTATGCAATCTATGCCGCGTCCCGAAATAATCATTTTGAACTTATTTTGAACGAAATTCTCGTGTTTTGGAACGCGGCATAGGTCATGATATGACCTTGACATGTTTGTGCTTTTTTTAGAAATATCAAATTTTAAACCCCCTCATTATATTCCCGAGTATAGATCTCAATCACAGTCTCTAAGCGAAACCGGTTGGCGAAACTAATTGATTTTGTGGAACAAGTTTGTGTTTGAGTAATCTATACTGAGGATGGCGTTTTACTACGAAAAACGCCAATTGCAACAACAATATTCCCGAGTTTGACCGAAAATTCCGACTTAACAAACCATATAGTCGAGTCGATACTGTCTATCGATATCGGCCACATCACTATTTAATTTCGTGTAACTCTGGTAACCCTTTATCTGTCACTTACTTGTCAAACTTGTCTCTCGAATTATGGCGTCGACTTTAGCAAGAGGCTTCATCGATTTTTTTAACTCTGATCTTCACTAGCAAGAGGCTTCAACCATTTTTTCAACTCTGCTTTTTACTAGCAAGAGGCTCCATCTATTTTTTCAACTCTGCTCCTCCCTAGCAAGAGGCTCCATCGATTTTTTCAACTTTGCTTTTCACTAGCAAGAGGCTCCATCGATTTGTGCTTCACTAAAATTGTTTTATTTACGCTTTTATATATTTTTTTTACATTTTATTCCCATGGTTTAAAAAAAAAAACTATTTGTAATGAAATGTGGGTTAATACTTAACAATTTAAAACTAATTTGGTTTTTGTAGGATAACTTTAGTTAACCGGGTCAGATTTTGCCCAATGACCTTTATAAGTATGTATGGATGCGGAATGAAATATAGGTATGTACCTAAATATAATAAGCGGCTAACTGGGTATTATTTTCAACGCGATCAGCGTGTGAAAATTGATTAAGTATTAAGTAATTGCGGGTATTAAGTAATACAATGAGATTGCGGTATGATTACGTGTAAACTGTCAGAGTTTAACACCAATAAAATATAGTGGAAAGCGGAAATATTACGTGTAAACTATCAGAGTTTAACACCAATAAAATATAGTTATCCGGCTCGAATCCGACCAAAAGAATGGTATAGCCGGTTCGGATTTTTGAAGGTTAAGTGGACTGTATTTTGCGGAGCGGGGTGATATATAGCGGATGAAATATTGCGGCTATGCGTGTTCAATCTCAAACATACAGCAGGAGACTGCTCCGCCCTGGAATAAAACGGGACATAGAAACAGAGCAGTTAAAGGAAAAGGAACTCACCAGGCACGAAGTCAAAGCGGCACGTGGTTAGCCAGCGCTGGCTCAAATCCTCCTCCTCCAGTTGGAACTCCTTGCGGCAGGTACTTGGGTTAGCACTTCAGATTGCACACACACAGATTATTTGGTCTTTCACTGCGGTTAGATATTTAAATTAATTTTATTAGCGGAACGACACGCGTACATTGCAATGTCATTTTCGGAAGACATCTTGTTCTTGTAGTTCTTGGTCTCGACACCACCAGGCGCAGCGTCGATGTATGCTTTCTCACTCGAGGCGCCATATTCGATGCGTGAGTGGGAAAGGGAGAGGAATATTACAGGATATGGAAGATTGAACACACATAACATAACGCGCGAGTTTTTAAAAGATGATTACGGTGTAAACAAAAACAGTTTGTAGACATGGCTCAGAACTGAGATGGGTCTGTAGTTCTTCAGCAGGGTATTGTCGCCCTTTTTGAAGAAAAGCACGACCAAACTTTTGTGCCATGCTTTAGGCGTTTGTCCCTCAAGTATAACGGAATTAAATAATTTCTGAAGAGCTTTAAGTACCGGTGTTCCACCTGCTTTCAGAAGTTCAGCCTAAGTTCCATCATCACCCGGTGCCATATTGTTTTTAAGCTGTTTAAGAGCCATTCTAATCTCGTACAGGCTGACGACCGAGATATCTTCGGTATAGTGTCGGGTATGTCTAGCTCTTGGGTCTTTAGCCAGATCGCTGACAGGCAGACGTGTGGTCGTGTACAATTGTCCGTAGAACTTCTCAACTTCTTCCAGCAACTCAGTCTTAGACGATACGATCCTGCCGTCCTCAGTCTTCAGCTTGGTCAGTTGGCTTTGACCAACAGACAGATCTCTCGCGAACACTTTTGAGCCTTTGTTGTTCTCAATCGCCTCTTTAATACAATTTGTATTATAGTGGCGCAAATCGCGAGTTAGAGACTTAGAGGTCTGCCTGTGTAGTTGCCGATAGTGAGTAGCGTCTTCAGAGGACTGAAAAACCAATCTACGTCTTTCTTCCATGAGGTTTCTGGTGAAGTCCGAGACTTTTTTGGTTCTGTTTGAACGGCGAGTTTTAAAAATCTTAAACCCGACCGTTTGGACAATTTACACAAACCAGTTGTTATAATCGTGCACATTCTCGCAGTCTACTCGAGCTGAAAGTTCTCGGGGTTTTGGAGCTGGATGGGCGCTGGTCTGAGCGTGGACTTCATCAGTCGACATCTTTCTAGCTTGGTCTTTAGATTCAATGTGCCTCTTACCATTCGGTGATTGCTTCCTGTTTTTACTGAGTTGATCACAGAGACATCATTGAATATTAGCCTTCTCTTCGACAAGATGAAGTCGATCTCGTTTTTCGTTACGCCATTGGGATGCAACCATGTCCACTTTCGCTGTTTAGGCTTTTTGAAGAAGGAGTTCATCATAAAGAGGCCCTCCCTCTCCATAAAGTCAGCTAGCATTTGGCCACGCGCATTTCTCTCTCCATATCAAAATCCCCACTCTCAGCTCACCATCACTTCGTTTGCCTAGTTTCGCGTTAAAGTCCCCCATAACAATGGTGTACCTATTGGGTCCAGGAGCTATTATGTAGAGCTCTAAAGATATCCTCATATAGGATCTCCACTTCGTCGTCGGAGTGTTGCGCGGTCGGTGCATATACCTGAATAACTTTCAGCGAATACCGTTTGGTAATTCGGAGAATAAGGTACGCTACCCTCGTCGAAACACTCTCGAACCGGACCACATTGTTAATGAGGGACTTGTGGACTAGAAACCCGACACCACCCCCGGACAGTTCGTCGCCCCCCAGAAATAGAGCAGGTTTCCGGATTTAAGGATTATGGTGTCCTCCCCTTCTCTTCGGACTTCACACAATCGTACGATGTCCCATCCAGGAATAGCGGGGCTGCCGGGGACTAGGGCCGTTTTTTATTTATGTCAATCATTAGAGGGTGTTGCCGTAATCGCCACGCTTGGCAGGCGGGTTGGCGATCGCAGTGTTGTTGTAGATTGGCTGCAAGTCACGGAAAGACGCTGCTGCCCATCCTCCGGTTTGAGTCCCTTAGTCGGCTCTTACGACACCTATTGGATGAAATAGGATGGCCCTATTCTAATCCGGGAGCCATACGGCTTACCGTAACTGGGTATTTTAAATCAATTTTATTTATTATTGCTACAGTAGTTACTAGTATGACCCTACTAGTACTTAGTAGGTTCATTGGCTTACGTTATTTTCCAAGTAAAGACTTGGTATTTTGTTGGAATCTGCTGTTAATTCAGATTATATACCTCATCATCATATTAACCGAAAATCGTCCACTGCTGGACAAGGCCTCCCCCAAGGATTTCCACTACGACCGATCCTGAGCTGCCCGCATCCTTAGGCCTCCCGCGATCTTCATCAGGTCGTCGTCCACCGCGTGGGAGGTCTGCCTACGCTACGTTTTCCGGTGCGCGGTCGGCTGTTAAGGGTTGGGTGGAAGAGATCCCTGTTTGGGAAAAGTCCGCCTTTGTGCATGCTACTGCTATTATGTATCAATAATTGTATAAATATTTGTACAAACACAAAACAAATGTCAGCCCACAATGAGGACATCTGAGCACACCATTTTATTAATAGTAAAAGAAAGCCGCAGTTGGTCTGGCTTTTAAGTCATAGTGCTTTTATCGAGGTGTGTATGTATGCACATGTGTTCGTGTACGTGTGTTTGAGCATCAGTAAAATAAAAAATTGAATACTTTTTGGTAATCTGTTTAACTTTATCCGATAGTTAGCTAGCCGGTTTTTAAATATAGTCTCATGTTTCCAAGGAAAGTAAATTAAGTATCACACATTTTTTGAAAACTACGTGAAGCCCTCCTTTGCGCTATTTCTTTTGCGCGACTGTTATTGGATAACTGACCATCGGTATGGACTTTATGTACTGAAGACAAGGCAGTATGGCCAATGAGCCTTAGCATGCCCTGAAAAGGGCAAACAACAAAAAATAGTACGTTTTGTTGTTTTGTACCAAGAGAATATAGGAGTTTTTTGGCGGGATTTGTGGTAGACGCATTCGTAGTTTTATTTTGTTGTTTTTTCATTGTTTTCTGCTAGGAATTTGTTCAAGAAGTAGTGCATTTTTGAGAAAATCGTCTAGTGCAAGTGAGCAATGTGGAGAACAAGAAAATAAAACGAAGGAGGACGTGAAAACCCAACTTGCTCTGGGTGCAGTTTTATAGACGCCCTACAGCAACTGGGTGTTCCACCTCAGAATGTAGCTGCTGCAAATGCTGTCAAAAACTTCAGAGAAGATTCGTAATGCACCGGCACTAGCATTACAAATCTAAAAACCAAAATAAGCTTAAATACGTCAGATATGGCTGTATGGTCTTAGTCACCTTTGCCTTTTCCGCGCTTTTGAAAGCCGGAGAGAAAAAACAAAAAAAAAAAAACAAGCGAATATAACAAACTTCGTTTTTAGTTTTGTAGGTATTTGCGAGCGAGGTATAAAATAAAACTAAAATAGTATTGATCTGATCTATGGTAATTTCAATTTCAGCAAATATATCTGAGTAATGGCAGATAATCCAAGTAGCCACGGGCTGTCGGAGGCAGAAAGGTTGAGAGGTAAATAGTTACTCTTGGACACGCAAACTATGATTGCCTAAAAATAGGTTACTGATTCTGTACTACTTACTATGTTTACTGAATGAAATAACTAGGAACCTATTTTTTATGAATTAAAGCTTAGTGTCTTAGTATCCAGCCAGGGTCACTGGCTAACCTAGGGGCGGGGATAAATATTTCAGGAAGATTACAAATACATTTGAAATGTTGATATTTCAGAAGAAGAACTTGCCCAAGAGCTTGATCACAGCGATTCTAATGAAGAGGACACGCATGACATTTCGCTAGAGGTAGAAGAGAAACTTCTCAAAGACGAGCCGGAATGTAAGTACATAGTACAAGTTTAAAAAGCAGCATATTACAAAAGTTTCAAATAGCCAAAACATTTGACTTAATATTTGGGCTTTTTTTATACCACCTTAATAACAAACATAAATGTGGATGGGTTAATTGAGCTGCTTGTCTAATATTGGGACTGATATATTTTCTTTTTTTTTAGATACAACCTTAGTGAACTATGGAGAAAGTGAACAGCCCACAAATCTTGAAAGCGAAGTCATTGACACATACTCAGACAGCTCTCTCAATGTGGAAACAGTGCACAAAGCTGATGAGCTTGGCAACATATACACGGAGAGCTCTGATAACTTTCTCAGCTCACAACCGGACACACTAACAGATGTCACAGACCAATATGAGCCTTATTTGAATGATTACACATTTGAAACTTCACATCCTACAGAAAACGTGCAGCAAGATGCTACGGAAGAACCCAGAAGTGATGAAAGAAAGGACAGTATAATAATGCCAAATATGAACGACTTTCAACAGAGTGAACAAGAACAACAAAGTGAATCAGTCCAGGACACTTATATGACAGAAGAAATGCTATTGAGTGAAAGAGAACAAGAGAAGAAAAGTAAGAAGGAATTAGAAGAGGAAGAAAGAGAAAAAATGCAGTAAGTAATTAGGGATATGCTTTTGAAGAATTATTTATTTATTTATTTAACAGTTTATTGTGTACAAATATGATAACAAACAGGCCTAAAAGAAAGTCGTACAAAGGGTATTACTTATTTCTATTAAGAAATTTCTTCCAGCAAACCTGATGATAATGTTTGAATTTTAAAAGGTTTTTATTCCTCCATTTTGCATCTGCTTTCTCTACTAAGCAAATGAAAAATTCATTTTTTATGATTACTATAATTTATATTATTTTCTTGAATGTTTTTAATTTTACACCGCATTAACTTTCTATTTCAGGGTTCTAGTGTCAAATTTCACTGAAGAACAGCTAGACAGGTACGAAATGTACAGACGTGCAGCTTTCCCAAAAGCTGCTGTTAAAAGACTGATGCAGACCATCACCGGAAGCTCGGTGGGACAGAATGTGGTCATTGCTATGTCTGGTATTGCTAAAGTCTTTGTAGGAGAGGTTGTTGAAGAAGGTAAGTGTCAAACTAATACCTACATAATACATATTGTGGTTGCATTTAGTTAATGTTTTGCGACTAAGACCTCCTATGTGTAACTTTTATCAAATTCACTTTTTAATAATAGTTTATTTCAAATTTTGGGGCTCCGTCGATTGCTAAAACTTTCATGTGAATAACTTTATTCAATTGCTATTAATTTCATCATCATCATATCAGCCGAAGGACGTCCACTGCTGGACATAGGCCTCCTCCAAGGACCTCCACGACGACCGGTTCTGCGCTGCCCGCATCCAGCTATTGCTTTAATTTACTAAACTCAATTTGTACAAAGTTGGCACTTCAAATATTTTAAGTTGGCACTTAAATTATCCTATATGTATGGGCCTGTCTCTAAGGAAATGATGTGTTCCTAATATTTCTTAGGTTGTGATTTCTTAGGCGCGGGACATACACAGGGGGCGCGGTGCGGGACAACATACGCGCTCCGCCCGCATCACGCTGCCTGTGTATGTCTCGCGCCCCATCGCTCCTATACATTTTGTTTGAAATATGAAATGAGCGGCGCCGCGCCCACGCCGCGTCAGCACCGTGTCCGCGCCTCACGCCTCTCGTGTTTGTCCCGCGCCTTAGGTTTTTATTAAAAATCCTGTGTTTTTAATCTCAATCCCTAAATACATTTTACATCAAAAGCTCGAATGTTATAGAAAACACACAACACAATGAATTTTACACATGGGAAGTCTTAAAGTCGCTACGACGATATCTAATAAATATGGCAATTTTCATAGTGAAAGTTACGGAAAGCCGCTATATGCGGACAGCACAAGACTGATTGTTTCCTTGCTCAGAAGTGATCATATTTTCAACCGACTTCAAAAAGGAGGAGGTTCTCAATTCCGACTGTTTTTCTTTTTGTTTGTTTGTTACGCGATATCTCCGCCGAATGTAATTCTTTTTTTATTCGAAAGAGTATACTCCCGAGGGGGTCCCACTGTCACCAAGTCAGGATCTGATGATGGGATCCCAGGGAAATCGAGACCAACCTTCAAATTTTATAGGCACATATTACGTGTTGCATGTATTTCCTAAAACTATTCAAGTTTTGGCGTCTGTTAGTGATCATCTCATGTTGATGAGCTGATGAAGGAAGGTACAACTCCTTAACGGTAAGGAGTTGGAGGATAATTCTTCAAATATTTTGCGTAGATATGTAGGTAAGTATAGACCGATAGTTGTATTCTTTCAGGTTATTCAGATGAGCTGATGATGGATGATTTAACTCCTTAACTTTCATGCTGTTGAGATGATGATAGAAGCTACAGGAATCTGTAACTTAATGAAACACATGCTTTATGATTTGATGGATCCTATTGGCGAGTGGGTGATTGGGTATAACGTTGTTAGATAGATAGCATTATCACTAAAAATAAATAAAAGTTTAAAAAACTTAAAAACCGACTTCAAAATGAAATTCACTCAAAAGTATGAAATCATATTATTATACTTAGATACACGACATTAACCAACAATAACGAAATCAAAGGTGGGTACAAATTAAATTAGGGGCCTAAAATTTTTTTTGAGGTCGGTGTCAGCAATGCCATCGAATCTAAAACATTTGATACGTAGCTGTGTGTTGGTACCGACATCAAAAATAAATTTAGGCCCCTAATTTAATTCGTGCCCACCTTTGATTTGTCGTGTATCTAAGTATAATAATATTATTTCATACTTTTGAGTGAATTTCATTTTGAAGTCGGTTTTTAAGTTTTTTAAACTTTTATTTTTATAGCTGAAATGATGATCATAAGACTATTCAATTTGCCCTCCTAAGTAAAACTCAATCAGTTCCAGTCAAAACTTATTAATTACATACTATTTATTTATTCCATTCCAAAATTCATAAGCAAATGTATTCCTAAAAACGTAAATGTCCTTGCAGCTCTTGATGTGTTGGACAAGTCTGGCGAAGCTGGGCCACTACAGCCCAAACATCTCCGAGAAGCCCTGAGGAGGCTGAGGGTTCGAGGAGCAATACCATCCAAGAAAGCTCACAGACCTATGTTTAGACTTTAGCTTCTGTCAGATTTGTACAGGTTTGTATGGTAGTGACTGTCTCGTTTAAAATGTAGTGTATTATATTGTCTTTGGTCTCGTATAATAACCTCCTTTAAAATGTACATATAAACCCTAAGGTAGGAAAATATATAGGTACCTATTTTTAATTTAATTTGATAGTATGAATTTATATGTACAAGGTGGGATAAAGTAATCACCCTATTGAAATGAGTTTGTCCATCCTCAAATGAGGCCAATCTCTTAGGAAATCAGTTCCATCCATCAGAATCCCTAGTTTATATTTATTACAAACTAGGTTTTGCTCGCAGTTTCATACGCGTGGAATTTAGAATTAAGTATCTATATTTTTATTTTTGCGGAGACAGTTGAGAATTACATACCAATAAAATGGACTTGGAACGGGTAAATAGCGTTTATTTTTTTGCAAAATGATACAAGAAAAACACAGACACAAAAATTCTAAAAATTGATCCAATTTTTTTTTCAACATTGATGCGTGTACAAAATTCCAAAAAATAATTGACTTTTCTTTCCAACATTCTAACAACACATTGGTGAAAACTGCATTGATTTCCATGCAGTAGTTTTAGCGTTTTAGCGTACACAGTTACAGACAGACAAAAATTCTAAAAATTGTTGTTTTGGCTTCTGTTGCTCTAATAAAGACCCCCCCATATTTGTTTTTCTTCAATATCTACAAAGTGCAGACATCGGCCTGTTACAATTTTTTATTTTTGTATTTATGGCGCCTTCCATGCAGTAGTTTTAGCGTACACAGTTACAGACAGACAAAAATTCTAAAAAATGTTGTTTTGGCTTCTGTTGCTCTAATAAAGACCCCCCCATATTTGTTTTTCTTCAATATCTACAATGTGCAGACATCGGCCTGTTACAATTTTTTATTTTTGTATTTATGGCGCCTCCCGTCATCTTGACATTGAAAATTGTGTGTCTCTTTGCAAACTTCGTAAAAATAATAAAGTTAAACTTTATTATGTCTATTTGTAAACTTCGTAAAAATAATAAAGTTTAACACACAATTTTCAATGTCAAGATGACGGGAGGCGCCATCAATACTAAAAATAAAAAATTGTAACAGGCCGATGTCTGTACTTTGTAGATATTGAAGAAAAACAAATATGGGGGTCTTTATTAGAGCAACAGAAGCCAAAACAACAATTTTTAGAATTTTTGTCTGTCTGTAACTGTGAACTTGTAGAACTACTTGTTCTGAAGTTCTTGACATTGAAAATTGTGTGTCTATTTGCAAACTTCGTAAAAATAATAAAGTTAAACTTTATTATGTCTATTTGCAAATTTCGTAAAAATAATAAAGTTTAACACACAATTTTCAATGTCAAGATGACGGGAGGCGCCATCAATACTAAAAATAAAAAATTGTAACAGGCCGATGTCTGTACTTTGTAGATATTGAAGAAAAACAAATATGGGGGTCTTTATTAGAGCAACAGAAGCCAAAACAACAATTTTTAGAATTTTTGTCTGTCTGTAACTGTGAACTTGTAGAACTACTTGTTCTGAAGTTCTAAATTAAAATTATTAGACATGATAATTATTGGATAATATTTGATTGCATTCAGAAACGTTAAGATTGCCGAGAGACATTAAGAAAATAGAAGCGATGTCATAATTTATGGCACAATAGCATGAGTAAACTAATGTAAAAAGACACCACAAAAACGTGGACCGCTTTACACAGCGCGCGACACTGTGGACTTTGGTAGAATCTTTGGTAGTTATCGTTTTGGTGGCTTGCAAGATCATTCGATTCAGTGTCCAGACTTTTCCTTTGAGGCTATTTAAAATCTCTCGTGTATGTGATCGAGCAACATACTCTCGCATTCAATCTTTTATATAAAAATCAATGTTTGTTCGTATATGATGCGCTGCCATACCTTTCGTCCGATTGCGTTGAAATTTTGTACTGTTGTTGCGCGCACGCCCGAGGTTTTAGGCAACATAAATAAAAAACCGTCCAAGTGCGAGTCGGACTCGCGCACGAAGGGTTCCGTACCATTATCTATAAAAATCACGTTTGTTGTGTGGATTAAATATTAATTTTATTTTAATTTAATTATTTATTTTTAAAGAGAATAATGGCTAATATGATGATGATGATGATGATGAAAGAGAATAATACAATTCAAATATTATGTGAATATTTCAAGCGTCTACCTGTTGCCGTTATCAATATCGGGCAAAAGATTTACGTTTGTTGTAGGAGCCCCTTAAATATTCATTTTATTCTCTTTTTTTAGTATTTCTTGTTATAGCGGCAACAGAAATACATCTGTGAAAATTTCACTGTCTAGCTATCACGGTTCATGAAATACAGCCTGGTGACAGACGGACAGCGAAGTCTCAGTAATAGGGTCCCGCTTTTACCCTTTGAGTACGGAACCCTAAAAACAGAGAGGCACACCCACCGCACACCATCGATATTTATGCTGGCGAAGCTGTAGGCAAAAGCTAGTGAGTAATAATAAACATGTGCAAGGCTGCAAGTGTCGCGATAAGTTATGGAAAATATCTTAAATATGGTTCAATTTATACATGAACTCTGGAAGTCACCATTTTAGACATTTCTTATCCTAATGGGACGAATTTTAATGGTCATCGTTTAATTTAGAAAAAAAATTTAGTTGAAACAAAATAGGGTCATAGTTTTGGGCTCTTGGCCCACCTTGCAGTATAAGTAGGTACCTACTTCTTGAAAGCAGATGAGGAAAGTAAATCAAACTTAATTTTATTCAAATGTTAATTTATTACATGATAAGTTGTTATTTTATTAAAACAATATACAACAGTAACTAAGGATTATTCATAGTTCAAAAAGTTGAAAATAAAATCAGTCTTGTTAAAATGGCCAACTATTTCGTAGACAAGAGACATTATTTTATGAAGTGGAAAACCTTAGCTAATACATGGTCATCAAAAATAAAAAAGTGCTCGCTAATAATTGAAAATAAAAATTAAAAAAAACATACACAAAATTCCATTAACACCCAAAAATAAACAATTGGCACTTAACATTATTTCAGATTCTATAATAAAAACTAAACAAAATGCGTCAATTATTAGATCAATTACATAATTTTTATTCGCCAAACATTCATTATCACAGATTTTTATTTTCAAGGCTAATGGGCCAAGAATATTGGCGCAGTTTGTAGCTGTAAAAAGAAAAAAAACTTGATAACACTACTAAGAAGTGCAATTTGTTTTAGCTACTAGGGAAGGCACAATAACATATAAAATGTCAGATAGTGATTTGGTAACATTTTGCAAAGTAATAACATATTATTTATTAATATTATTACCTTATTAAAATAAAACCTATATATTAATCTTTGTTTTTAGAAGCTTATTTGGTTTCGTCACAGAATATCCCATAGTTGCAAAATGTCCCATAAGCTAAAGTACTCATTAATTA